>OZ005653.1:247180401-247377901 GCA_963930645.1 Salticus scenicus
ACCGCCCCTTTTTCCACACCACGTAATTTTTAGAATATTTCTCTTGAAATGTATTTACCATGAATTTTGAAGAAAAATACTCTAAAAATTTACTGGTGTGGAAAAAGGGGCGGCGTTAACAATCTTCCAGATTAGGTTGGTAGCTCTGAAGTTTTAAAATTTAGAATGTTGCAAATCAATAGGGTTCTTGCCAAGCGTCATAAGTAATATTTTAAAACTTGTCTGACCTCTCTGCGATTATTTGTTCTTGAGATATTGTGTATACACACTGACAAACTAACACACTATCAGATTAACAGGTACGCTACAGACCATAGCCTCCAAAACTAAGTGCCTTCCGCGTGGATCGGAAACTTGGTAACAGTTTAAGCGGTGCGCCACCTGGTACAGATTGCGCTCTTTTTTATTCAGTTGTCACCATTAATTTTAAGAAGTGATATATGATATATATAATCGACGTTTCTTCGATTCTATTCGCCTGTTATGTATATCAAATCTCACTTTTAAAAATTTTTGGTCGCTGTTGGATATAAAAGTCGCGCGATCTGCACTAGGTGGCGCTGTCTACCGCCATATTTCCAAGCCACGCGGAAGGCATCTAGTTTAGGAGGCCATGTACAGACGAACATCATATCAATTTCGTTATTTCGGATTCCTCACTTCTCAAAACATGTAAAAAAGTCAAAAATCGAGTTCGAAAATTTTCACGATTATGTAAGTTCCCCAATACCTAAAGTCTGATGGGGAACTAAAAAGAAAAAAAGAATTCTTTGAATAGGAAATTTTTAAAGCACTCTTTAATAATAATGGAAGTATTACGGGCTAGGATGTTTGAGAGATTTCTCATTCAACGATCACCCTAAAAAAAAAAATAATAAAAAAAAAAATAAATATGAGGCACTGAATTCCAAAAATGATTTTGCAATATATTTACAAAGAATAATTTAATTTTAATTGAATTAAAAACAATTAAACTTTACTTATGAAGCATATATTCTGTTTTTAGCGATAGGGGCTCCAGGAATGTGCGGCTCAGATCAATTCAACTGCAAAAATTCCAAATGCATCTCGAAAAATGCCATATGTGATTACACAGATGATTGTGGAAATTTTCAAGATGAAATTGCTGAGACTTGTGGTAAGTGTTTTTGCCTACAAATATCCATATTCAAATACAATAATATTGATTACTATCTTTTAATTTTAAATGGATAGTTTGCTATTAAGTTTTAAAATTCCATTTGCATGTATAGTTAATTTTTGTAGTGTTTATAGATAGATTTATCTGTAGTATTTATCGATGTAATATTTTTATAACACTATACAGTCGGCAGCAAAAGTATCCGAGCACTAGCAATAATCCCTGTTTAAAAAAAGTATATTTAATACTGCTTTGTTGAATAAATCTTTCTCAAGTCGTGTTCTTAGTCAGTCTAAGAACATGATTCAACAAGGATTTATTTAACAAAACAGTTTTAAGTGTAATTTTTTGATATCGGAATTATTGACTAATGCTCAGATACTTTTGCTGCCGGCTGTAGGTGGCAAAGCTTTTTACGTTCACTAAACATTATTTTCAAGCTTATAAATTATTTACATATTTCTCTAGAAATTTATTAATTTTTATACTTTTTTTCATATAGTCTAATTCACACAAAACAATCTATAGCACAACAGTTCTTATTAAACTTTTGGGAAAAATAAAGCAAGCTATACTTCAATCATACTTTATAGAAATATAGCTTTTGTATGACATAATCTAATGAAATCAGAACTTCTGTATGTGTCAGTATTTATATATTTCAAACTGAAGACTGATTCCATGGACTTTTGAGTCAGTTCATTTGAATGCAAATCGCAAAATTATTCCAAATTCAATAGGGTGTATTTAGCGTCGCATATGCTTAATGAAATATTTATTTACTACTTGTTTTCCTGCCGAAGTCGGATTAACGATATTACATATGCGTAAGCTCTGCTGTAATTTTATTAAAACAAGCTTAAGGAAAAAAGGGAACTTTACGTCTTATCGCTAGCAATAGCCTAACCTGACCGCTCACCTCTTTTCTGAGTAACGTCGTTCTCTCTTGTTTGTTTGCAACTGCAGTTGGAAAACGAACAGTATAGATGAGAGGAGGGTATTATGGAATGCCATTTACATTTCTTAAAATAACTTTATTTGTTTTTACTAAAAATCCCCAAAATCATGATGTGTACATAGTGTAATTATTTGTATTAAATTGTCAATGAAAATAAATCAAAAAAAAATTTTTTTTGTTGTTATAAAAAGTTTACTTTAAAAAAAAGTTACAAATGGAGGTTAATATAAAATAGTCGGTTTAAACTGTTTAAACTATAGAAAAACTAATTAGACTTCATAAAATCATCTTCGGAGAATTTTTTGTGACAGAAAATACATTCGGCATCTTTATTTTCAGTTTCTTTAGTTGAATACGTGAAGTCAGTTTTAGATGATACTATGAAATACCAAGTATTCCATAATACCCGGCACGCCATCTTTAAAAATGAAGTTTTAAATTGATGGACAAAATATTTTCAGCTAAAAAACGACCAATGTATAACAAAATGCAATTCTTTGAGCATACATTATGCTTAACATCAATGTTCAAATCACATGTGTACTAGTCAGTTTAAATGTTTGAAAAATTACCTTCAAAAACTTTTAAAAATCACAAAACATACTTTGTTAAAAAGAGAATGGTACGACAGCAACAAGCGGTTGCTTCTTACTGTATTGCTTCATGGGAATCCTTCTTCAATAATTCATAGTATTTTGAAGAGATAGCAGCACTAATCAGAGCCGAAATCTCGGTATTTCATATTTCCCGACTATTCCATAATACCCTCCTCTCCTCTATGTATTCTATGAAGGTTAAAATAACTGCCTATTAGTATTTATTTGCGATAAACTGTAATTAAGTAACCGTATTTCTTTTTATTGGTCTGTTAAATATATATATATATATTTTTTTTAATCGTGTTTTGTTTTTAGGTGCATGATTTTCAATACTTGATAAAAATCTTTATTTTTATCTACATTTGTATGAAGTCTGCATTTTCCTTGATAGAAAAACTATGTTTTAGTTAACACACTGATTCTCAGGCATTGTGCAGACTTCGATTATCGATTGAACGTTAATTCCATAGTTTAGCACGTACCAATTAATAATATTTAGAAAAAAAAAAAAAAAAAAATGAAATCTGTATAAATATTTCATTTTAACAAGAGATTTAGTTCATGGTAAAGCGTTTAGTAATGATTTGAAGAAGTATACATTTATTTTTCTTTTTTCATCTGCAGAAAGTGCAATATCAAGATGCAGTTTTGACCAATCTTTCTGTGACTGGACTATCGACAACACCACATCAGTGACATTTCAAAGAAGGATGCCATTCGCAGCATTAGAAGACGGACCCACAAGAGACCACACCACTGGAACAGCAAGTGGTCAGTATATTATATTTCTGAAATATTAATAATGTTTCCCCTCTAAAATCGAAGTATCATTTTAGTTCATCTATTTCATACTTTAGCCCTTTAACGTTTGCTACATATTTTCTTTCGAAAATTGAAAAACTAATGTACGAAAGTGTTATTACACACATAGATGATCATAAATATCTAAAGGGGAAAAATTCGCATTTTAGATTTTGAAAAATATTTGCTTTATATTAAAGTGATTAAATAATTAGTTTGATAAATGAATTACTTTGTAAGTGAACACTGTAAATAAATAAATGAAGAAAAAAAAAAACACAGCAGTTGTTTAGGTCAAAACAATACCATGGCTCTTCATCAGATGAAAAAACTAGGCACGTGTGCGTTATGAAAGCAGCAAAGGCCACTCGCGTCTATTATAAAATTTAAAGTAACTTCTGCGTTTGGCTTCCTTTGAAAAATCATTTGTTAAACTTCAGAGTAACATTGTTCAGAGAAGGGAAAAAAAATTCAAAAATCGATTATATATATAATATATATATATTGAAAAAATTGTTGCATAAAAGTTTTTAACCATCACAGTTCAGCATGGATAAAAATCGGGAAAAAATTCAAAATTTCAAGAAGAAAAGCACGAAAAGAAACAAGATAAAACAATAAATCGCATAATCACAGGTAGGAAAAAACAAATTTCAACGATCAGAAAGTGAAAGGAAAACAGTCAAGAAAAAGATGTCCAGAAGCAAAATTCTGATGACACACTACTATTAACTTAAACATAATCTTTTCTATGATACTTCCGGTATGAAATAAAGATAATATATGACATTCCCATACACGATGCGCTGCCTATTTTGCACATGCACGTAATTTGTCCGCAATATAAATGCTGTATTCGGCTAAATATTTTGTTTACTTGTAATTTTCTGAGTAGGTTGTTATCTACTGCTCAACCGTTTCAGGCAATTAGCGCTGCTAATTTCTAGCCGTTGTGCCGCTTATTTTGAACAAGTTTTGCCATAATGATTGAAAGTAATAAATGGATTTTCTTGTAAAAGCGATGAAAGAATTGGTTTTAAAACAAAAGAAGAAATGCTCCTAACAATGTATTAAAATCTACCGAAGACAGTACATTTCTCATTAATTTCCCTTTTTACAGGGGGCTTTTTGTATTTGAATGGTAGACTGAGAGCATCTCCTGCAAGATTATTTGGACCTCTACTACAACCAGCTGAAGGATGTCAGGTAAGGTTTAATAACTACTTCAGATTAAAACATATTTTTTATTTATTAATTTCTAAGATGTAATGCTCTTTAATTTAATCACATAAAGATACGCATATTTTCTTTTTCTTTTCTTTTTTCTTTCTTTCTTTCTTTTTTTTTTTTTTTTCAATGCTTTGTAACTAAAACCAAATAAAAGGTTTCAGATGTATGGTTTTGTCCTAGATAGTTACGAGAAATTTTATATTCTGATTCACTTTTTTTAAAAACTTTTAAGGATGAATAAAATCCCGTCAGAAGAACTACATTTCAGAGACATATTCATTCAATAGAAATTTTAAAATGTCTTTCATTACTTTCTTCTACATTCAATGGAAGAAAGTATTGCTTTCGTAAAAATTTTTGACCGCGGATTTTCCATGGATTTACATGTTTTGAGAAGTCTAGAACACGATTTGAATATATTTAGAAAATGTCTGTGTGCGTGCATGAAACAAACTTTTGTGGCAACTTATCTCAGGAAATACTGCACAGAATTTAATACAAATTTATATGTAGTTGCACCTTGACATAAATTAGTGTCTACCGACGTTTGGTGAAAATCGACCAACAGGTGCCGTTATCATCGTGCTTTTTCTAAATTTTTAACATGAGGGTATAGGACAAAATTTTGTATAAATGTGCATACTTTTTAAGAATCTTAGTCAAATTAAAAGGAATTATTTATGTTACTAATAGTCAACTAGAAAAAAAAAGTAAAGTAAAGTAAAGTAAAAGAATGTGCGGAAGCATCGTTTCGCTTCCCACACCCTCGAAGGGGAAAATTTTCATCATGAGTATCTCTCTAACTAACTCATTAATACCTCTTAAAATGAAGGGTTGAACCAATGTTTTCTCAAGATGCCAGATAATAAAACTGATTTTCTTTTGGGATATATTTAGTGTTATACTTTTCATTGTTTATTGGCATTAAGACCTTTAAATTAATATATAATTTATCAAAGGCATTTAGACTTTTTTGACTGATCATCAAATGGTCTCTGTGTGCTAGCAACCTAAATTTGGACTATACCAGGCAGTATCGTACGGTTTTAAATATTCCTAAAACTTAAACTTAATTAGAGATAGAAAATTAATTTTTATTTGCTACTCTTACAATAGCATCGCCAGAAAAATTTTCAGGATGGGACAAACTTAAAATTGCAAAAAATTCTATGTATTTCGGAAATTCAGTTAGACTGAATTGGTTGGTTGGTACTTGGTTGGTTGTTTGATTGAGATTGAAGAAGCTTGTAAAAATATGTTCTACAACAAATTTTCAAACTGCTATCGTTTGATATAAATATTGTCTTTTGATATTGTAATGCCTATAAGAACTTGGTCGGATTTAGAGGTAAAAAAATTTCATAGGATATGCATCGTCATATAAATAAAAATGCTGATAGCAGAATTTTTACTTTCTCTTACCTATGAGATAGAGGAAGTATTGTTTTTGAGTAAAATTTTCAAAATAGACTTTTCGTTGTATTTACACGTTTTGAGGTGCCCTGAATCCAAAAGTCATGTTTTTAGCGGTTGATCTGTGTGTGTCTCTGTCTGTCTGTTTGTTATCAGCATATCTCAAAATCGAATTATAGCAGAAAGATCAAACATGCAAATAGTTCGTGTACAGGGGCATCAGAGGGAATTCAAATACATTATGTGGAAATTGCTGGTAAGTGCAGTGTAACATCAGTAGGCTGACTTAAACAAAACGGAAACAATAAAATTTATTACACGCATAAAAGCATGTTTTGTAAAGATTGTTGTACGGAAACAATTCATAATTCATTTACAGGACAACCCAACGTATTTGGATATATTGCAGCTATACTTGAAAATTGATGGAATTGTAATTTCTTCTGTGTCAGATGTTTTTCAAGTACGATTAAATTTAAGTACACAATTTTGTTTATGGTGCATATTGATTATAAACAATATACAGGGCTTTCCAAAATTAAGCGAACTTTCTTTTCTATTGAATGTAATTGATGGAAGTGCTTTGCTACATTTTATTATGTCAAAGAACACTGCTCAGGAAGCAAAATTAATTTTTCATACGCATACTCTAAACGAAGTGTTTTTTTAATTTCCAAATGAAGTTTTTTCCCATAAAATCACGTTTTGATGTGCCCTGATTACTAAAGTCCAATTTTTAGCGGTCGATCTGTATGCATATCTGTTATCAGCATAATTTTTACATTAGCAGCAAGAAGTCCAAATTTGGTATTTTGAAGTCAGTATTAGGTTACCACTTAAGTTTGAAGGCAAATTAATAAGATATTAATTTGCCTTCAAACTTAAGTGGGGTGGCGCCATCTAGGGGGTCGGGGAGCACAGGCCCCCCCTTCGGGGAGTCTGTGACCCTCCATTGGGGCATACTCCTAAAATCTCTTGGGGGAAATAATACAAAATTTTCAGTTTTTCTACTTTTGGCAGCATTTTTCTTTCCTTGTACAAATTTGGAACATTCCAGTTTTTTCATTCTGTATTCAATAGAAGAAAGTATTGGATTCGTAAAAATTTTCAACTTCCAGTTTTCAATGAATATACACGTTTGAAAGGTCTAGAACACGTTTTGAGAGTTCCAGAACACGTTTTGACCACGATATTTTTAGAAAATGTCTGTCTGTGGCACGATGATCTCCAAAACCATAAGGAGTACTAACAAATGGAATGGTACAAATATTAACAGTAATATTATTAACACTATTGCAGTTTTTGATAAATACTTATGTATAATAAACTCTCTTTATGTAGTGCCCCCCCTGTTGGTTAGGTGGTGTCCCCCCCCCCGTCGGGGAATTTCTGGTGCCACTACTGTAACAACTTTGGTTTCTTTTTTAAATAATTGTATGCACTATAATTGAACGAGGGGTTGAGGGAAGTGATAGCCCCCCCCCCTCCCCAATCACACAGAATTACATGTCAAATAAAACTGTTCTTAAGCCTATTTTAGATTATTTTAAAAGTATATTGAACTTTATTATCTTACACTACTTTTCTTAAGACTTAAGACTTAATATGCAGTCTATGTTTATAGTATTGAAAGGCACGGTAAGAGAAAGTCGTGTAAATAGCACACCAGATGATTTTTTTTTTTTTTTTTTAATTTATGGATAGAGCAATTACTAAGAACGTTGTTTACATGAAAAATATAATTTTCTATGTTTATTACTTAAATGCTTACTTAAAAGATTGGTCTAGTTTCCACCATTGAGTGATATTAGTACCTATTTAATATTTCATCATTATAATGAAATAACAAAAATCCCGAAGCAAAACAGTGATAACAATTATTAAGAATTTTAAAAGACAACTTAAACAATTGAAGATTATATATTGAAAAAAGCCTAATGTAACTTAATGCATAATATGAAATAATAAGATATAGTGAAATAACAACTGTAAAATATCCCTCAAAACAGCCAGAGCGTCACAAGGAGCATTTATAGCTGTAGGGATATAAAAATGACATTGTTTCTGTAATATCGAAAGTTATTGTCAAAAATTCACCAACAAAGCCTAACAACGTCACTGAATTCTCAAAGAGGATGTAAATTAATATGTTGTATCCACTACAAGATTTTCTTCTATATTTTCCAGATACAAATTCACGCAGTACAAATTATTTATTACAATTATTTTCTATAATAAATGCAGACGATTTTCATCACAGAGAAAGTACAACACTAGATGCTCAAAGAAGATCGATTTTATGCGATTTAGAAATTATCCTAAAAAATGCGTTACTTTTCTTTCTTTCTTTTTTTTTCTTTTCTTTCTTTCTTACTTTTTCTTTTTCTTTTCTTCTCATCTCTTTTCTTTTCTTTTTTTTGGTTAAAAAAGAAAAACATCGATAAATTTGTTTCAAATTATCACAGATCTATGGTTCAACCATTTGTTTGAAGGCTATTGATGAGTTCTTTTGGAAAATACCGAGATTGAAAATTTACATCTCCCGGGAGTAAAATTTATATCCCCCGGTCCCTCCAAAGGTGGATCGATGTTCATACATGCACACAAATTTCTTCCTATTTTACTAATACTACTATTATCAAAAATTCATATTAAATTAACAATTATTCGATAAAAATAACTCTCATTATGTACATTGATACGAAATTTTGTCCTATACCGCTAAGTTAAAATTTTTGAAAAACTTGGATGACAGCCTTACCTGTTAAGCGATTGATCCCAAAATGTAATCAGCACCAGTTTAAGTTAAGGTCCAGCTTAATACCATGTTTTATTCTATTTCGTTCATTAGTTCGTGATATACAGTTTGCACAGTATTTTTGATACATACACACTAACACACACACAGACAGGCATTTTCTAAAAATGGTCAAATCGCGTTCAGGATATCTCAAAACGGGCAAATGTATCGAAAAAGGATGTCTAAAAATTTCACGAATTCAACACTTCCTCTAATATAAAGAGAAGAAAGTAAAAATGAAAAAAGTTTTAAATTTCAAACTTAATTATACAAAAAAGATGAAAATAACATAATAAAAAATCTCATTCTTTACAATAGCATGCGCAAGTCGCATGCAAATACTTAGATAAATATATATTTTGTTTGTGTTTGTGTGGTAGCATTGGTTTCACAAAAATATTTTATTTGACTTATTATTAGTGACAAAAGAATTAATCTTACTTAAAAGTTAATAGTGCTAAGCACATCTGTTAAAACACAATTATAAGTCAACAAGTACTGTAAATAATTTTAAAACTATTTATTTATTTAATACTAGATACGTTTTCACTACGACATTAGAGGAAGAGGCACTTTATATCTTCAAATAAAAACGAGAAACTCAATCAACGGCGAAGAAACAGTTGTATGGAACAGAGAGGACCCTACTGAAGGTTACTATTTTGTTGAAGAAAAAGTCACATTTACTGAAAAGAAAGATTATCAGGTAATATCTAGTTTTTTTTTTATTTGTTTATTACCTTAATTAATTATCAATTTTACATATTTTTAGCAAAAGAAAATAATATTATATTTGAATGCAATAAATTATTCATTTACTGCTATATAAATTTACTCTTAATAGCAATTTTATTAAGTTTCTTCACATTGTCATTATGAAAAATATCTTCATGTACTACATATCATTATTTAGCTTAAATATCTTAAATATTATTTTATATAGGTCATCGTTGAAGGTTATATTGAAACAGGCTCTGGGAAAGCAAATTACATAGCTCTAGACGACATCTCCTTCAGTTATCAATGTATTACAAAACTGCGTAAGTTATTATTACGTTTGTTTGATTTTTATTTCTCTTAAAGACGACCACTCTCATGAAAAAATATGAGCATGGAAAATCTCAAAGAAAAAATAAATAAAAATAAGGAAATATATTCTAATGTTTAATTAAATCAACAATATGTTACATTAACTATAACTTTCATTAATTTTGTTTGTCATGCTTCAAAACTAGAGAGTTTTACCGTGTAAATATTGATGAAATACACTGAACAATGTAATCTGTATAAAAAAATTTAACGAGAAATGTACGCTTCACTTTCAGTAGCATTCGGCGTAACGCCCTGCAGTATGCATCGGCAGTGTAAATTTTTCGATGTTTATTATGTCACTCAGTTTCATTCTTATGCCAATTGTAAAAACGTGTTTTCATATTTCGTCTAAGCATAATTATTATTATTTTTTTTTAAATATATATACTGTGGTAAATAATTATTTAAGTTTTAATACTGGATCAATCTGTTATTCATATACAGACCGAACTCTTTTTATGTGATTAGTTTCCCAGCTATCAATGAAAAAAAAAAAAAAAAAAAAAAAAAAAGCTGTACACGCATTTAAATTATAGCTAGATAATTTTTAAGTTTTTCTATGCATATTATAATTTATTATTATTATTATTAATAATAATATAAATCAGTAAATAAAAAAACAACGTTATATCAACGTTTAAAACGAAAAACATTATTCGCATACTGTAATTTCGGTAGTTTAAAAAGTTTGAAAAACTGGGAGGAAGGGGGGAGATGTAAATTAAGAAATTTTAAGAATTTAGGAATTTCAAAAAAATGTTTTCAACATCTCTCATACCTAAACAGCGTGCTTTATTTGCATATATTTTGTTTTTCTTTTGTCAAGTAAACAAATTATAGCAATATTTTAATTCTATAATTTATAAAAAGTATCGGCGGTCTCTTTAAAAACTTCCAAACTTTGCACAGCTAGATTTTATTAGTACATATTAAAAAAAAAAAAAAAAAAAAAAAAAAAAATGTACAAGGAACTGTATCTGTTTGATTTATAATTCTGGAGAAAAATGCTGGATATGGAATTTTCAGGTCGCTGTACACGCTGAGGTCCAATTTTATGCCCGTCACAATCGCCAGATCTGACACCTTTGGATCTCGAAGTACAGAGCCATCCGTTGAAATTTGTATTTTGAGACCTAGTTACTATAAAAAATATCGTCTGCACACTGCATGTCCATTGGTGAACACCATGGGCGTGTTCAGTAGAGCGCCCGATCCACGACCGGTCGAAAGATTCCGAGCCAAAGCGTTCAGTGGTGTCGACCGATCGAGAGCGATCCAGAGTCACATCGTTCAGTGGAATGGACCGATCTCGACCGGTCGTGGATCAGAAAGCCCAGAAAAATTTCTTGATCCATTGGGTCACGTGATGGATCAAATGCGCAATAGGTTGAAAATCAGGCTCTGATTGACATTACGCAGTGAAAACCTGAACAATGAACACCTGTTTTTGACAATGATTGTTTATTTGTTTGATTAGCTGAGGATTAATACAGATGTACCTATTTATATGCATTGTTTGTGCTGTAGAAAATAAGGTAAGTAATTCCATAAAATGCTAAACTATATTATGTTTATTTATTTATTGTGTAAAAAAGATTTTTTACGTAATAACGATTTTCGATACGTAATTTTTTTTATTGATGAACGTAACATTCAAACATAAAATTAAAACAAAAATTTACACAATTTTAATTGAAACAAAAAAAAAAAAAAAAAATATATATATATTTTTTTTTAATTCGGACGCTATCATATTTTGTTAATTTAATATATAAAAATAAGCTGGGAAGAATTATATTTCTTTTTTTTTTTTCAGACAAAGCTTTTCATTCATGCGATTGTTTTTTGTTTACAAATAGAAAAGTTTGTAAACGATTGTATTTTTTACCTTTAAAACAATAAGTTAACTATAAGTAAATAAATTAAAATCCTTCCACATATTTTTAATTTAGGTAAAAATAAGTTTAAGATGTCAATTATTAAATTTAATAAACCAAACAGACTGTAAAAAAAGTAGCTATAAAATTATGCAGTGTTGTTTACATTGCTAGTTTATTTTAATATTCAGTCGGTAATAAGAGAAAAAGCTCTTTATATTGATTCATAAATCGAAGAAGAAAGTAAGATTATTTTTTATATAAATCCATTACTGAACAGCATATTTCATATTTTATATAATTTATTTATTTTTTTTCTCAAAAACGTTTTTGTTGTACATTTCTGTTCATAATAAAATTCGAAGAGAAAGAAAGGTGTTTTAAGTGCTCATTTAAGAAAAATCTACTCTGCTCCTTTAAAAATAAATGTAACGTAACATTCTTAACATTTTCATGATCAAAATTTATACGTGAATTTAGAAAAATCATAACCAAAGTAATGTATATTAGTAATTTGTCAGTACAATCAATTAATAGCTTCTTATTTTTTGTTAGCAGAGTACAGAATTCTACATTAATAAGAAAGAAGTAAAACTGTTATTACATAAAAGATCTTTCTTTCTTTCTTTTTTTTTTTTTTTTTTTTTTTTTTTTTTTTTTTAAGAAAAAACGTAATATAGTTTAGCATTTTATGGAATTACGTATTAAAAGTCCAGACAAAATAAACAGAAATACAATAACTTGCTAATTGCTAATACAGGTCAAATTAGATAGATGGCGCTGCTCCTATCACGTCAAAATTTTTCCAAAGCGTTCAGTAGATTCCTGGCCCGATCCAAGACCGGTCCAGGATCAGTGACGTCATCGCCCGGTCGAATTGATCCATCTCGGGCGCTCTACTGAACACGCTCCATGCTGCTGCAACATGTGCAATCAATTAGCCATTCCATGGTACTAGCGTACATGACTCAGTGCACGCTGATAATTTAAACACCTTCCTATCTAAATAAATGCAAATACCGGTGTTCATGTTTCTAATAAAGTTTTTTTTCTTTACAATGTATATGACGCCACATTTTTCTTTTGCAATTTTCTCGAAGACTATGAGTCACCAAAGTAAGATATTAGCTCACTTTTTATGTAAAAAGCGAGGGATCGACTTGATGGAATAGCCTATGTTGGGAAACTAGAGCAGCTGTAATAGTTCCTTCCCCAAGGCCAGCAATAACTGCAGAACTCAGCAGTACAACTCAACTCCTCTCCAGTTGAAGCGAGTGCTACCGGAATGCTTCTGTTTACGTGTTTACCGCTACGAAAGAATGTTCTGGTTTTGATCAATATGTCGCTATGGTGCGAATATTATTCGAATATAATATTACTTTAATTTCCGGGCCCTCTGTATATAATTGTTGTATAATAGTTTGTAAATAGTAATGTTTGTGTTCAAAAATATCTGTTTATGGAAGTGTGCGCAGTTTGATTAAAAGAAAATATTGAAATTATTCTATGTTCTATTTCAAGACTCCAGCCTGCTTTATTCTTTAAAAATTGATTGTGAAACCAATAACTGGCGCCCCCGGGTGGGCCTGGCGTCTTTTAAAATAGAATGATTAATAATTAAGAGGTAAGAAGATTAGATTTTTTCCATTTTGAAGTTTTTCATTGATGATCTAAAAAAAAGAAATATTAAAACGAAACTTACGAAGAATATTTCATAAATGAATGCATTTTATTAATGAATATATTATATCATTTAGATAGTATTAGATAGTAATACAAAGTGTATTATTTATTGACATAATGAAAATAGAAATATTTTGAAGTTTATGATTGTCAATTGAAAGTTTGTAAAACGAAAATATTTTGGTTTTGAAGTTTATCTTGTGGTGATTTCAAATTTATGAAAACGAAATTTACTAAAAATAATTTAGTAAAATAAATATTGAGTGAATATTGTATTATATTATTTGATAGTAAAAATGGAAATAATCAAAAGAAATAAAACTGCACACAGAGCTTCCTTTACGAGGGCCTATAATAAGCTAGAAAATATACTAGCAGACGAAAATTCTTCGTTCGAAGAAGTAGAGATCAGTTTAGTTTTATTTAAACAAAAATCTAATACATTAGAACTGACACATAATACATATTTAGATACTTTAAAAGAACAAGAATTTGAAACAGAATTTGATTCTGTAGAAGAATATAGGGAAAAATCACTGAGAATTCAAGTAAGAGCTCAACGCTTTTTAGAAAATCACAAAAAATTAAATGTAAAAGAAAGTAATATTGTTGATTATGATAATCAATTAGAGATTAACAAATTGGGTAAAACATTATGTCAGCGTCTCCCTGAAGTTGAACTTTACACGTTCGGGGGAGATTTAAAAGATTGGCTCACATTTTGGAATCAATTTAAGAATATTCATGAGAATAAAAATTTAAGTAAAGCAGATAAATTTCACTATTTGATTCAGTCAACTAAAATTAAATCAGAAGCAAGAGAAATTGTTCAGTCATATCCCGTAACTGAAGAAAATTATGATTTGGCTATACAGAGCTTAAAAGAAAGGTATGGTCGAGAAGACCTTTTGATCGATTTTTATGTTAGGGAGTTATTAAAACTCGTTCTTAATTCTAATAATAAGAAAAATGGTTCTTTGAGCTGTTTATATAATAAATTATCTACTCAGTTACGAGCGCTAGGCACTTTAGGTGTTACTAGTGAAATGTGTGGCCTAATTTTATATCCCTTAGTTGAAAGTTCATTACCCATAAATATATTACGTTTATTTGAACGACAGAGAAAAATTCTAGAAACTGAAAATAAAATATCGAGTCTTGATGCCATACTTCTGTTTTTAAGAAATGAAGTACAGTCCGAAGAAAAGATTAAATTGAGCAGAACCGATCTTTGTAATACGCTTCCTGAGCGCGAACATAAAGGTTTAACAACTTATAAAAATGTAAAAGATAATTATTCATCCGCAATGGAACTAATTACACATGATTCAAAAAGTAATTTATGTTCATTTTGTTCAAAAGATCATGAAATGCGATTTTGTAAGAAAGCATTTTATATTCCTTTAAGCGAGAAACTTTCAGTTATTAAAAATAAGGGATTATGTCGAATCTGTTTAGTTAAGGGCCACGTAGCCAATTCATGCAAATCAAACATTAGGTGTCAGATTTGTAGTAAGAAACATTTAAAATTTATGTGTCCCACGTTGGAATCTAATAAAAATAATGAAGGTTCTAGGTCACTTTCGAATCACGATGAAATAAAAGAAAAGTGTGTTGACACACTGTTTACACAAAAAGAAACTAAATCAAAATCGCATGCCACTAAGAATGTATTTTTACAAACTTTAGTTGTAATGCTGCATGGAAAAAATGCGAAGCGCAAAGCGAGAGTTGTCCTAGATACAGGGTCTCAAAAGTCATATATATTGAAATCCACTGCAGAAGAATTAAATTTCGATTTTGTAAGAGAAGAAGAATTTTGTCATTCATTATTCGGTGGAGAGAAAACAGATATAAATAAACACATATGTTACAAAATTTATTTGAGCAATCTTCATAATGATTATATTTGTAGCTTAGATGCTCTAGATCAAAATGTTATTTGTAATGATATTTCTGCGATAACTCAAGGAAATTGGATACGTGAGTTAAAAAATAAAGGAATCAATTTAACTGACATTGACAATTCTGGGCCTATCGAAGTTCTTTTGGGAGCAGACGTCGTGGGTAAATTATTTACTGGTAGACGAGAACAACTTAAGTCAGGCTTAGTCGCCATGGAATCGAAATTAGGATGGACTTTGATGGGAAAAGTCCCTCAGTCCAGTAGTTGTAGAGATATAAATATGTCTGTCATTAGTATGCTTTCACAAGAAGACATATCGGTTTCGAAATTATGGGATTTAGAACTCCTTGGCATTAGAGATCCTATAGAACAAAGTAATAGGGAAGATATTGAAAAGGCTGTTATGATACATTTTAAAGAAACAGTCAAACAAAAACAAGATGGAAGATATGAGGTCCATTTACCGTGGAAAAATGACCATGCTTGCTTACCGAGCAATTACGAAGTTGCAGTACAAAGATTAGAATCTACTGTTAAAAAGTTAGAAAAAACTGGATATCGTAAAAAATACCATGAAGTTTTTAAAGAGTGGATTGATGATAGAATTATTGAAGAAGTTCCCGTTGAAGAATTGGCGCTTGCTAATTCTTATTACCTTCCCCATCGTCCAGTAATTAAGGAAACATCATCAATGACCTCTATGAAAATTAGGCCCGTTTTTGACGCCTCAGCTAAGAAGCCTGGTTATCCATCCCTAAATGATTGCTTAGAGACTGGTATTAACTTTATTGAAACCATTCCTTCGATTTTAACAAGATTTCGCTTATACAAAATTGGGGTTATTTCTGACATTAAAAGAGCGTTTTTACAGATAGCTCTGCACGAAAAAGATCGAGATTTCTTAAGATTCCTCTGGTATGATGACAAAGATGACATAAAGGTTTTCCGTCATACACGTTGTGTTTTTGGGGTAACCAGCAGCCCTTTTTTACTCATGGCAGTTATTCATCACCATTTGTCAGCTGAATCGTTGAAAATAAAGTATTCTGAAAAATTGCTGGAAAGATTGCGTGACAGTTTTTACGTGGATAATTGTGTGGCCAGTGTACATAACATTTCAGAGTTAGATAACTTTGTGAAGTATGCCACAGATATTATGAAAGAAGGGAAATTTGATCTTAGGGGCTGGGAAAGTACAGCTTGTCCTGAAATCCCTTCTCAAGATTCTAAAACACAAGTGTTAGGCTTAATATGGGACAAACACTCTGATACCTTAGAAATAGATTATGAAGTATTAAAATTTGATAAGACAGAAAAACTAACAAAACGAAAAATTTTGTCATTTATTAGTAAAATTTTCGATCCGACAGGTTATATTGCCCCAGCTTTAATACAACCCAAAATTTTGCTTCAGGCCATATGGAAAACTAAAGAACATTGGGATGCGGAAGTTAGTGATGAAATTAAAAAGAAGTTTCTTGGTTGGGTCAAAAATTTGCATTTTTTAAAAGACATAAAAATACCTAGATGGACTGGTGTGACTGAATCGTCACTTCTAAGTTTTCATACATTTGTAGATGCGAGCAAAGATGCCTATGCCGCATGCGTTTTTCTAAGATCTGAGTCCACTAATGGTGTAGTGAACATTCACTTATTGCAAGCTAAATCTCGAATAACTCCACTGAAAAAGATAACAATTCCACGTTTAGAGCTCATGGGAGCTACAATAGGAGCAAGATTGTTCAAATCAGTTAAAGATGCTCTGAAAATGGAAAAAATAGAATCCTATTTTTGGACTGATTCATCTACAGTACTCAGTTGGATTAAGCGGCAAGAACAGTGGTCAGTTTTTGTGAATAATCGCATAAATGAAATTAGGAAACTTACTGATGCTGAGAATTGGTTCCATGTTTCCGGTGAATTGAACCCTGCTGATCTTGCATCCAGAGGATGTGGAGCTAAACAGCTGTTAAAATCTCAGTGGTGGCTGGGACCAGTCTGGTTGAAGAATCCAAGAGAGCAATGGCCTAAGTCAGTCATAAATATCAATGAAGAAGAGATTGCTCAAGAAAAAAGAAGAACTGTAGTTTCTGCTAATAATATTGAGTTTGAATCTGTTGTATCCCGATTAGCGAACAGAGTTTCAAAATTTTCCAAGATTGTTAAAATCATAGCTTGGATATTACGTTTTCAACCGAAATCTAAAGACTTAAGAAAATATCCAAATATTACATCTGAAGAAACTGAAAATGCTCAAAAGACACTTTTTCGTTGTGTACAGACTGAATGCTTTACAGATAAAGAAGGCAAAAGATCTCTCGTAAATTTCCAAACTTATAAAGATGATGAGGGAATACTAAAACTGAAATCAAGACTTACAAACGAAAATGAAAATTCTGATTTTATTTTTCCTTTGGTTCTTCCGTCCAAACATCCAGTAGTGAAAAGACTTATCGAGCAAGAGCACATTGTCAACAAGCATGCTGGAGCGTCTGCTCTACTTGTTATTTTGAGAGAACGATTTTGGATTTTAAAGGGAAAAAGAATTATTCGAAGTGTCATACATGAGTGTAACATCTGTAAGAAGCAAACGGTTAAACATCTAGAAGTACCATTTCCTCCTCTTCCAGAAGATCGAACGAAATTAACAGCAGTTTTCCAAGTGTCAGGAGTTGATTTAGCAGGCCCTCTGCTCACCAAGTTCAAAGAAAAAGTTTGGATTGTACTATTTTCTTGTGCGGTGTTTAGGGCTGTACATTTAGAATTGATTCCATCACTTAGTACGAATGCTTTCATTCAGGCTTTACGAAGATTTATAGCGAGAAGAGGACGGATTTCTGTGTTATACTCCGACAACGGTACAAACTTCACTGGATTAAATAATGCATTGAAGAGTTTGGATTGGACTGAGATTCAACGAACGTTTGAAGTAAAGGAAATTAGATGGAAATTTAA
This sequence comes from Salticus scenicus, assembly GCA_963930645.1. Classification (NCBI taxonomy): domain Eukaryota; kingdom Metazoa; phylum Arthropoda; class Arachnida; order Araneae; family Salticidae; genus Salticus; species Salticus scenicus. The sequence continues at coordinate 247,198,857 of OZ005653.1, forward strand.
CCCACCATCAGCCCCATGGTGGGGAGGGTTCTGGGAAAGACTTATAAGAATTCTCAAAGATTTGCTTCGAAAAAACTTAGGTAGAGCCTCTCTGACACAAGAAGAACTACGTACGCTTGTATGTGAATGCGAATCTATAATGAACACTAGACCGTTAACGTACATATCTGAAGATCAAGAACTAAATGTTCTAACGCCTTCACTGTTCCTTCAAGAATTACGAACAAGTGATGTACCTGACCTGGATCAAATTGAGAAAACTGACGTTGTTGAAAGATACAGATATATTCAGAGAGTAAGAGAATTTTTAAAGCAAAGATTCAGAAGAGAATATCTTGGTTTTCTACGTTCGTCGATCCCCAAAAGTCACGACACAGTTCAAGTGGGTGATATAGTCTTGATTGGCAGCGACGATAAGAAACGCTTATGTTGGCCCTTGGCAAAGGTCATCGAACTCTTTCCTAGTAAAGATGGAATTATTAGGCTGGTTAAGCTTAGAACATCGAAAGGAGTTTTACTACGACCAATCCAGAGACTCTATCCTCTTGAAATCACACAAAGACTTGAACAGCATGTGCCAAATCCTGCACCAAAAACAAATAACAGTAGTGAGAAGCCTAATGATGGAGAGCTACTTAAGACACGTTTTGGCAGGGTAGTGAGGCTAGTAAAAAGACTTGATGTGTAATTTTAACATAAGACTGCTCAAAAACTATAAAAACATTTTTTTTCTTTAAAAAGTGAACTCTAAATATTTTTTTTTGGTATATTTTTTTTTTTTTTTATTATTAGATGTTTAATGTAATTCATATATATATTGTCATTTGTTAACCTTTCTATTAGTATTTTTCAGTGTCATATTTCAGTTGAGCATTTTTGCAGAACGCTCAAGTGGGGAGGATGTTGGGAAACTAGAGCAGCTGTAATAGTTCCTTCCCCAAGGCCAGCAATAACTGCAGAACTCAGCAGTACAACTCAACTCCTCTCCAGTTGAAGCGAGTGCTACCGGAATGCTTCTGTTTACGTGTTTACCGCTACGAAAGAATGTTCTGGTTTTGATCAATATGTCGCTATGGTGCGAATATTATTCGAATATAATATTACTTTAATTTCCGGGCCCTCTGTATATAATTGTTGTATAATAGTTTGTAAATAGTAATGTTTGTGTTCAACAATATCTGTTTATGGAAGTGTGCGCAGTTTGATTAAAAGAAAATATTGAAATTATTCTATGTTCTATTTCAAGACTCCAGCCTGCTTTATTCTTTAAAAATTGATTGTGAAACCAATAGCCTATATATGTCTGTTTTTCTATTATTTAATTTTTTTTTAATTACCCCCCCCCCCCCCCCCCGTTTTCAGATTTTTTTCTGTATGTATGCAATTGGTTAACTACAATTCAACTGCAAATTTGTAGTAGTCACACGCTGTCACAATAATCAATTTTTTCATAATACAAACAAAAACATTTCTTTTGCAATTACGATCACCTCAACGAGAATACATTGGTCTATAAATTTCTTTTTCCTTTTTAAAATGACATTAATTCACCTGAGAAAAAGTCTAATATAATCATTCTTGAATCTCACTTTTTTTTTTTCTTTTTTTTTTAGTTTGACACATACCTGCCAACATCCTAATTAAGAACCGGAAAATTTTTAGTACACGCCCCTTTATCCACACCACTTTATTTTTAGAGTAATTATCTCCAAATGTAGTTACGATTGAATAAGAATAAAATCACTCTAAAAAAAGACTGATGTGAAAAAAAGGGTGGGTAATAAAAATCTTCCGTTTATTAATGAGACAGTTGGTAGGACTATTCCTTTCAGACAGCGATTTTGCTTTGTCACCTTTTGTGGTGTAACACTTTGAATTTTCTAAGATGCTTGCAAATATCCAGATTTACCATTTAATTTTTTAAACTATCTTAAAATATTCAATTTAATTTGGAAATTTATTCATCAAGCCTGAAAGTTCATTTCAGAAAATTATGGAGTAGAAGGCTGATTTTTTATACCAACTATGTGAAAAACACCAGAGCCGGGAATCGAAAATTTTCAGTTGGAGTTGTGCCGTGATTAATAATGTCACTTGATACAGCTGTGTTTGCAGACTCGGTGACTTTGACAACGAATGTTATGTGAGAAATACCTAGCTGGTAATCGGCCAGGGTAGCTCGATGCTTTGAGCATCCGCACGTAAAGCGGAAGGCCCGGGTTCGATTCCCGGCTCTGGTATTTTTCACATAGTTAGTATAAAAAATCAGCCTTCTACTCCATAATTTTCTGAACTATCTTAAAATATTTTGTCAAATCCGTAAAAACTTTTCAAAACCTACTCTTTAGCAAAAGATTTTTCCTTGATTGCATGTAGAAACCAACTACCGATCTTGGTATCCGAAACCATCAACATTTATAAATTGAATGGCTTCTGAATATCATTGATGATGGCTCTGGATGTTGTTAGTAATATCTTCTGAATATATATGTGAGTATTAACGATGGCTCCTATATGTTGACGTTATCTTTCTGAATGTTCGTTGGCGATAACTTCGGGATATGTATAGATTATGTTTTCTGAATATTTAAGGGTGAGAGACCTTTAGGATATGTATGGATTTTGGCATTTGAATATTTTCTGGCTTTTTCATCTGGATATGTATTGATAATGGCTTCTGAATAAATGGCTATATCTTCTGAATATATGTCGGTGATGTCTTCTAAATAATCGGTGAAGACTTCTAAAAGATTATTTATTTATTTATTTTAAGTTTCTTATGGATTGTACTATACAAATTAGTCCAACCGTACTAAATTAAATTCTGTCAAAGACAGTTTTTTTTTTTTTTCTGAATACAGTCGAATCTTGTTAATTTGAATCTCAAGGGGAAAAAAAATTTGTTCATGTTATCAGTAGTTCATGCTATCAGTAACCTTCATGTAACTAAACTAATGTTCATTTTGATCGGGATTGGGGAAATCGTTCATGTTAAAAATAATTCACGTTAACGAGGTTAGACTGTATTTTAAATAATTATTGCTGCAGTATTTCTATCTGCATTCTTTTTACTGCTTTCTCTTAATTTCTAATTTGTATGTATTTACAGCACCATTCCCAATATCTCCCATAATAATTACAACACCTGCTCCTGGGACAAAATGTGCAAAGAAAGAATTCAAGTGCAAGTCTTCAGGACAATGTATACCTGAGTCAGATAAATGCAACTTCATCAAAAACTGTGAGGATGGTTCAGATGAAGACCATTGTGGTAAGCTGAATTTTTGCGTGTGTACATAATGGTCACATTTCAGGCAAAGAAAGTACAGTAGAGCCTCACTTATCCAAGATAATGTGGATCAAGAGTACCTCGGTTAATCGAAAACTGGGATAACACGGACTCAGTCCAAAATCGTTGGTTAAATATGTGACAAAGTTTAAAATGGATGAAAACGTAGTCCCTGAAGTAAAATAATACATATATTACATATTTAAATGTATAGTCTTAAAAATCAGTACAATTACATGCATACACAAATTATAAAATACAGTGATGTATAGTAAAATTTGTTAAAATTATCTACGCCATTTGTCAAAAGCCACGCCTCCTCCGTGGCGTGACCATTTCGGGTCTATCTCGGTTAACCCGGAAATCGGTTAATCGGGGCTCGGATAACTGCGGTTTTACTGTATATTGATTTGTATGATTTCCTTGGCAATTATTATAAATAATATTAAATTAATTACATATATAGTAATCATTTGACAGTAGCTTAAAACTGTATAAATTTAGTCATTCTTTGAATTAAAGTAAGTAACCGAAAACAAATGTTGCAGACATTTTGGATAAGAATTTTGATTTCTATACGTATATTTAAAAGAAATGAAAAAAGAAAAAGAAAGAAAAAAAGAAAGGAAAGAAACTATTAAAATTTTGGATAAAATGTAAACGTATAGCATGAATAATTATAAATTATGAATTTAAATGACTGTTTCAGTGTTTCATTTTGAAAATTTTTCAAAGTTAAAGAAACAAAGTATTGTATGAAACTTGTTAAAAACCACAATGCATTTTTTTTTTTTTTAATTCAGTCATAGATATTTGAGTATCTCAACAATCCTTCTATTTATAAAGAGAAAACAGTTACTTGAATAAATGTAGGAATTAAGACAATTAATTTTATTTTTTGAAATCGTTTCTATTTCTTCTTTTATTTTATTTTATTTTATTTTATTTTATTTTTTATTTTTTTATTAGCTTTCAGAAATAATCCGATAAAATCAGAATTATAAGTGAGATTTTTTATTTCTTTAATTTACATATAAGTAGGGGAGCGTGGGGTTATCACAAAGGTAAGAAGTAACACGCAATTTACAAAATAGTTTGTAAAATTTGTGATTAAATATATTTATAAACATAATTTTTATGACGCACTTTATAATGTAAGCACAATCGGTGCTCCACAAAAATGGTTAATGAGAAGTTCTGTACACGTGCTTCATTTTAGCTAGTTAGTGGGGGGGGGGATTTCGTAACTTTTGATTAAAGTATGTTAATTTATACTTTAAAGAAATGTTTATAGCTATTTTTTTAGTCTGTGTGTTGAGTTATAAAATGCATGTTTAATTTTTTGCATAAATCGTTATATATTTTTATAAAAAAACAAAATGTCTAAAATCATACGATGGGGCAAGTTGTAACATGTTAGAGGAGTGGCTTGTGGAGATGCCTACAGCCAGAGCTCGAAGTCTCCGCCCATTTTCAGAAAACTTTCAGAAATGAAAAAATTTCGACTTCTTTGCCACTACTATATTAATACAGAAATAGTTTCTGAATTTTTATATTATAGTGCCGTGATTATTTAACCACAAATTATAATCACGATTATATCACGAATTAGAGAATATTGCACAAAAATAGTGATAGAAAAAAAAAAGCAGAAATTTCTCATCACTGAGAGTGTCCTGAAAAACAATGTGGCGCATCGCTACTTGTAGGACGGCCACAGATATTATAATTTGGCAGAACCACTTGCGCCAATAATTCTTCAGCGATTTCTAAACGAAATTGGACAATGCTTGTTTTGGTTTCACAATTGACTTTACTATGTAGAACATAAGAATTGAAAATAGCCATGTCTATTAGATAAAACGACTTTTTTTTTTTCTTTCTTTCTTTCTTTTTTTTTTTTTTTTTTTTTTAACATATCATGCATTTTCTCATAACAGGAAAGCACGCTAGCAATTGTCTTGTTTATCAACGCCTCCCAATGTATTATATTCGATTACACATGATGGTTTGATAATTTTGTCAAAATTATCATCATTCTTTTTTCGCTTCACTGTGTCAAACTAAATCAATATTTGAATGTTTTGTGCTAAGCATGTATACATCTTTCTTATCTTTCCATCTTAGTGCTAACAAACCGTGGGAGGATAACATTTTGGCCACACCTTTTTCTTAGTTTGAAGTAAGCAAGCTCTTTTGGCATGTGTTTTCTGTTTTTTCGCACAGTTCCAACTACATTTGTATCTTGTTCTAGTAATTTTACATGTAATTGTGGAGACGAATACCAATTGTCCATGTATAGTGTGTAGCCTTTTTTCAAAATTGGTTGCGCCACTTCTAAAACAACACTCTCAGTCACCGGTATACAGTCCCCGCCCACTGGCGGGGGTGGCGCAAACATCAACACCTGCTTCTTAAATTCAGATGCGAGTCAGACTCGTCCACCGTAACTTCGCCCAAGTAAGCAGATGACGAGTCTCACTCGTTAAATGTACCCAAAGGGTTAAAGCAATTCAAGAGTTATAAAGCTTAAAATCTCTAAAAAGAAATTATTTATTCACAAATATTATTTAAATTGTTATACTTTAAACAAATTTACACCAAAAATTCCCCTTTAAAATAAGGAATATAGGAAAATAAAAATGCTGTTATTTAGAAATTGTTTATGAATAATGAATATATGGAAAATTCTTTACTTCTATTCTTTTTCTCTCCCTCTTTATTAATGTTGTTTTTTACAAATGATTATGTGAAAATGCATTGTCGAATTTTTACGAAATCTTGGGATATTATGCAACAGATAAATGCAAAAGAATTAATGTAAAATTTTGATGTTTCAGTGGCTATTCTTGCAATATACTATTTTGTTTGTAGTAAAAAATATTTTTAGATTTGACTTTATGAGAATATTTTTTACTTATTAATTAAAGAATAAAAATTTTATTATAGCTTTAAGGACACTTTAAAGACATAGTCTATATTATTTTTGGGTACTGTTCCTTATTTTATGAATATCATAGTAAGCAGTATTCAACATCTCAACAAACTCTTTCTTAACTTAACTGCATTTCAAAAGTTGCTAGTTGAAACATTGTTTCCCCTCAAAATTGTTTTCGGCGGCGCTTAATAAATACTGGTAGTGGGTAAGTAAAATATACAATACTGGACATTTTTCTGTTTCAGAAATGGACATCTTTCCATCTGGGGTGAAAAAAATGAAAGGGAAAGAATGTTACTTGGAAATACAGATTTAAATAATAAAAATAATTTTTTGTTATATTTATGTAGTAATAAAATAGTAAGAATGCACAAATTTATACCAGAAACTAGAAACAGATTACTCATCAAATATTAAGTAATTTCAACTGGAGCACTTTGTTTGCAAACGTTTTGTCTAGTTAGATTCCATTGTTTGAATTGAGTTGTTATGAGTACAAGCGGATAACCACAGAACGACTTCTTGTGTTAAAACTTAGAAAAATTTTTAGCTTGAGTTCGTGTCTCTTGCGCTTGCGTAAAAAGAAAGCTGAAAAGGGGAAAAAGTACCGCATGGGGAGAAATTAAATACATTTTCCCTCTAAGAATATTTATGTTTGTTTACAACTTTAAATTTTTTTTTACTGTGATATTTTTCTGACTCGTTTTAAGGAATTGATTTCCAATATAAAATTTATAGTTTTATCGCATTACTTGAAATGTTTTATTCGTTATTGTATGTTAAATGGCGAAGTCTTGAATGACGGAATTATTTTGTGAGTAAAATATACGCTGCATCAAACGTTTCGAGGAAGTATGTATGGGACGCAATTCAAATGTTGGATATGGATGCTTTGTCTCTCTTACTTCTATTTCGGAGATTTTCAGCCAGTTGGTGTTACATTAAAAGCAAAAAGTTTTATTTATTTTCTTGCTTTAATGTAAACACTTGCAGGATTGCCTCGCAAGATTGTTTCAAGCTATTGTGATTTCGAATCATTAAGTTTACTTATCTCTATTTCTCAAAGATCAAGTATATATATATATATATATATATATATATATTTAACCACGAATGTAACACATAAGGAATTTAATGTAGCTATTATATTTTTCACATACTTTGAATAATGTAATTGTAATAAAGGAATCCAATTAAAGAATAAGTTGTAAATTTTAATTATTATTAATAATCTTATTCAAATTTAATGTATATTAACCTGTAATATTTTTCAGTTATGCAGGAGCAACTTTTATTTTTCATTCAGAATTATAAATTTTTTAATTATTCCATTATACATAATATATATACATATAAATCGTTCTGTATTAATAAAATATTTTTATATTTAATTATAATACATTTACGTGTTCTGTTTTTCATGCTGAACAATACTTACTAATAACACTGTAATTTTTAAATAATCATGATTAGAATAAAGTACCATCATATTCTGATTATTTAAAGTAAGAACTTATTTGATTTTGCTCCCCTCCCCCCTCCTTTTGACCAGAAAAAGAACATTTTTTTTTTTTTTCTGTTCATTCTCGATTTGAATTGCATTCTCGAGGGCAATTTTTTTTTTTTTTTTCATACATTGATTTATATTTTTACTTTCTCTTACCATGAGGTAGAGAAAGTATTGTTTTTGGGTCAAATTTTCAAACGCGAGATTTTGTTATATTTACACGTTTTGAGGTGCCCTGAATACGAAAATCATGTTTTTAGCAAATGGTCTGTGTGTATGTCTGTGTGTGTGTCTGTCTTTTATCAGCATATCTCAAGAACAAATAGTAGCAGACATTCCAAACTTGGTATTCTAAATGTGTATCATATATAGATGCTACAGTAAGCTTTTCGTTAAGATCAAGCAAATGGTTCGTGTACAGGGACAATCAAGAGAATTCTAATACATTACATCTATGGGGGAAATTGCAGGTAAGTAGAGTTTATCGTCTATAGACTGCACTAAACCAAATGAAACGAATATATATTTTTTGTAATAGAGATAGGTAAATGGGAAAAAAATTTTGTGTATGTGGGAGCCTCGCCTTCCCCCCCTGGGGGGGGACGTCCCCCCTCGAGGGGAGTAAATTTTCTTGATGGGTATCTTTCAAAAGAGCTCGCCAATACCTTTAAAACGAATGGTTGAACCATCGATCTGCGATAATTTAAAACAAAGTTATCGATTTTTTTCACTTTTAACGAAAAAAAACCAAAAAAAAAAAATTTTTTTTTTTTTTTTTTTTTTTTTTTTAAGAATAAAATGGACTTTTTTTGGATATGTAGTGTTATACTTCTTCTCTAATATGGAAATCGTCTGCATCATCATAAAAGATAATTTTTTTAAACAATATTTTTTTTTTTAACAGAATTATTTTTTAATGACCGAATTAAATTTTATATAAATCTAGGTGCATTAATGAAACGGGGAGTTGAGGGGGGCTGTAGCCCCCCCCTCACACAGAATTAATTATCATATAAAACTCTTCCGAAGCCTAATTTGAATTGTTTAACATAGGTTTACATAACATCGTTATCTTACTTCTTAATCTCCAACCTGTATTCCCAACGTTTTCAGAGATGATATGTTAAAAATGTAAATAGTATATGTAAAATTTCTTTTCAATGATCAATATTGACGTGTTTTACTGTGCGAAAATAAATAATTCTTGTGATGTATATATATAAAATAAATAATAGTAAACGGGCAAAATAAATAAATAAATAAATAAATAGCAACTGAAGCTGGAAGTAAAATATACACAAGAGTACAAGGTTATGAAAATGACAAGTACTAAATAATTAATGCGATTTTTCATTGACAAAAGATTGCGATGGGTGTATAGATAACTGCAGTATATCCTAATTAATCAAACAATTAACATTATAAACTGAAAAATGCTCTTATTAAAAAGAAAAAAAAAATTGGAAATTTTATTTATTTATTTTTTTTTTTTTTGTTAAATATTTAAATAAGATAGATAATTTAAAAAGTATTCATCTCCTTAAAAATCTATGAAACTGATTAACAGAATAAAAATAACTAATAAAACTGTCTATTTCTGATTATATCTAAATATTAATTATTCCACACCCATCCATACTTAATTTGCGTGTTTATTTACATGTGAAAATGTAAACACAACAAAATAGGGATAAACCACTTATTTACCCCTTCACAGCTTTCCTTCTACGCATGCGCAAGACGCACTCGAATCGTAAGCAAAATTTTTTGAATTTAACACAAGAAGTCGTTCTGTGGTTATCCGCTTGTGTTATGAGTATGAGTAAATACCTTACATTATAAAGTCTCATTTTGAAACATTTGCTGGTTTTTGCAGGAGTCATGTATAGATGCCTATATTTTAATTTATTCCGAAGTATTTTTAGCCCCGCCTTTATTTCGCACCACTTTATGAAAAAATTTCTTTAATACATAGCTTCTATAAAATGAGAAAAATTTACTCTTAAAAAAATAAGTGATATAAAATAAAGACGGGGGTAAATATACTGCGGAAAAAATTAAAATGTTGGTTTTTATGGGTCATGTTCTCCACCAGCCTTCGTAATTTTCCCAGGAATTTCGTCTACTTATTCAGGGGTCGTACTCTCCGCCCTTTTTTCAGGACACACTCATGAAGGAGAAATTTTTAAACTCATTACTACCACTATTTTTATTAAATAATCTCTACCCTGTATAATCAGGGCACATACCGGAAGTACTTCTGCATGAAATTACTGGTGGCAAAAATGCGAAAATTTCTTATATCTGAGTGTGTTCTGAAAAAAAAAGGCGGAGGGTACGACCCCTGCTTATTTCCTTTTAATTTATACCGTTTTCCCAAAGCATTTTTATTTGGACATCTCCCTTTCCTTTTACTTTGCTTGCATTTTATTTTTTCGTTGTCTCCTCTTTTTTAATTTATGCTTTTTTTTTTCATTATTATTTTAAACAGTTATTTCCTTATCTTTTCTTTTTTTATTGTATTTCTGTATTTCTTCCGAAGTAATGAAATCTTTGAAAAATACGCGTGGCGTTCTCTTTTTCTTATTTTGATGATGTCCACGCCAAATTGAATTCTTTTAAACATATTATAAGAGCCTGGAACTGGATTGTTTGGAGTTGTATCTAACTGCCACTATGATACTGCGTTTAAGAACATCCTGTATATAGTTGCCAACTTATCACCTTTTGGCTACCGGAAAATTTCAATAAATTCTTTTATACTTTAAACAATACTATTCCATGAAGTTACATAATTTAATAGTTACTTAAAAAATACAACCTTTTATTTTCTTCATGTTCATTCTTGGTAGACTAGTTTCATCTGGGGCGCCCCAGCTTGGTCACTACCTTCTTGGTGTTCGAAACTGAAGTTTTCACGCCTTCTTCCTCTTTTAAATATTCTGCGCCATTGACGATTGAGTAGAGCACCATCGTTGCCATTACAATTGTTGGAATTTGTTAAGATTTCTACAGACTCCCTGATTGCAGCGTAACTGTGGCCGTGATAGTTGGCCAACTTTTTTACTTGTCCGAATTTTATGTTGATTTCTTCATTTTTGTTTACTTGGGTTAAAGCCGTTGTTATTTTACCTGTTTTTATGTCGTGATTATGTTCTTTAATTCGCGTCTTTATTTTTCTTTTTGTTTTTCCTATATAACACATTTCTATATAACAAACAAGAAAAAAAAAAGTGTTATATAGGAAAAACAAAAAGAAAAATAAAGACGCGAATTAAAGAACATAATCACGACATAAAAACAGGTAAAATAACAACGGCTTTAACCCAAGTAAACAAAAATGAAGAAACCAACATAAAATTCAGACAAGTAAAAAAGTTGGCCAACTATCACGGCCACAGTTACGCTGCAATCAGGGAGTCTGTAGAAATCTTAACAAATTCCAACAACTGTAATGGCAACGATGGTGCTCTACTCAATCGTCAATGGCGCAGAATATTTAAAAGAGGAAGAAGGCGTGAAAACTTCAGTTTCGAACACCAAGAAGGTAGTGACCAAGCTGGGGCGCCCCAGACGAAACTAGTCTACCAAGAATGAACATGAAGAAAATAAAAGGTTGTATTTTTTAAGTAACTATTAAATTCTTTTATTTTACTTTATCAGTGAAAACCGTTACATTTCACTGATTAAATAAAATAAATTTTTCTATTAAATTTTTCTGGTACCCAAAAAGAACGAAGTTGGCAACTATGATCCTGTACACAGGAGGTCAAAGTAATAGTCCATCAGAGAACCTCTCCGTGAATTATTGAAATTAAAATTACATATCTCTGGACCTTCCTTAGTATGAATCCTATATTGTTATTCATAGCCTACTGCGCAGGTCTACTTCTGTGTTCAACCGTTTAAAGTTCCCCCTCAACCAAAATGTCAATAATCTCGAGATACTACTGTTGGCTGTTTTCTCTCATAATTCAAAATCGAAATGCAGTACGGAATGAAGAGAATCGTTTCAGAGAAATGGAAATTTCTGGAAACAATTCAGGAATGGGGGGGGGGGGGGGGGAGAAGAAGGAAAAAAAAGAAAGAAAGAAAGAAAATATATTAAGGTATTTTATTCTGACATTAAACGAAATGAATCTCCATTCCGTTCAGCATACCGAATTTTGGAAAATATGTCTCCAACTGGTCCTTCCTCTCAAAATCAATTGAACCAACACTGGTCAAGTCTGGTGATGATGTCATGGTGGTATAACGCGATATCAGTGCCTTAAAAATAAATCAGTGCTTTAAAATTATCGTTAAAAGTTTCACACGCATGCTTATTTCAGTGAGATAAAAGCAGAAGATACAAGAAATTAATTTAAAGTAATCACATGCAAACGAAATAAAATTTGGCATACCTCATTCAACACTGCAAAAACTGTTTAAAAGCAATAAAGGGTAAAAGGACTGAAATTTCTCACTGATTGAGTAAAATTAAATCTCATTTCAGAACTGATGGCTTGTAATCTTCGTATTTCAATGCATTACAATTAGATGACTGTTACACCAGCCCTGAATGTAGCTCGAACCTATGCACGACTTTAAATGCTTATTTTGTAATTCAAATTTTAAAAAATCCTCCCATGACTAGTACAGTGCCCACCACAGATGCACATACCTTTAAAAAACAATATGAAAATTAAAAATAGAAATAATAATCTTTTTCAGCACTTCTTAGAAAGTGACTTGAAAGTCCTCCGTTGTAAGAATTACGTATCTGAATCAAACAATGTATATCCTTTTCTGCACTTAACATGAGATGAGATAATACATTTCTTATTATCGGGAGGGAGGGGGGGGGGATTAAAAAAAAATCAGAAATACTTTTATGAAATATATCTAATAATTTTGAAGTAGTAGCCTTTCAACTTATACTAACTTGATGCTTTTTCTTTAATTGATATTAATTAAATGGTAATTTAAAGTGCCATTATATCCAAAGGCGTATAAAGTCGAATTTGTGGATTTAATTCAAAGATACTTATAAAGATCGTATACATGCACCTCAGATTAATCTCCCATCCCTAAATGGCACTAGACGGTCCATAAAGACTCTTTTGTTCAAGAAAGGATTTTATAGCACGCTGTCGCAATTTATGAACCCATTTTCATGGTCTTCAGTTGTGTTATAATTAATTTATGATATATATAATTTCAAGAAATAAATGTAGGTTATTTTTATTATGTCTTAAATGTACTGGCTCAATATTAAAGAATAAGCTTTTTTTTTTTTTTTTTTTTTTTGTTTCAGATATTTGTTTATTTTTCAACCTATATGTATTGACTGTACCAAATCTTTTTATCCTCAATTGCTACCACCTACCAGAAGACCACAACCGGTGGCACACTATAGGCCCAGGATCCTAGTGTAGTCAATTGGCCTCAACCCTAACATACCCCAACACCTCAATTGCTTTGATATTGTGATATGCGCAAAATTTATTACTTAACCTTTTAAAAATTGCTTTAAAGCAGGGATGGAACACGGGCGCAGAATTCATACCAGTATTTGTTTAAGAAATTTCTCTGCCTGTAGTATCGATGATTTAAGAAGTAGAAAATTTTATTACATTGATAGTGGTATGAGTTCTGCGCCCGTGTTCCATCCTTGTTAAAGTAATCCGAAAAAAAAAAAAAAAAGAAAGAAAGAAAGAAAAAGGAATGAAATTTATATTATTTTGTGCAAAATAAACGCTAGAAGTTCGGTGATTTCCCATGTCTAAATAATATTTTCTAATTTTTAGGTCAATGCGATTTTCACGAGGACATGTGTGGTTTAACTAACATTGGATCAGGAAGGAACATCTGGAAAAGAGCCCAAGCCGAAGAATTTGGCTATTCCAAAAACACCTCTGTTCCAAGCACCGACAGCACTGAAGATCCCAATGGCTACTTTGCAGTTTTTTCTGAGCAATCATATGGATGTACGTCTTGTTTTTCTTACAATATATACATAGGCAGGGTGTCCCAAAATTACAGCAACAAATTTTAAGAGGAGATAGGGCTCATCATATGGATTCAGAATTGCATGATCACATGTCCGCAAATATCATCTTAACTCTTTAAGAACCGATTGTTTGGGGGTATTTTTAAACAAATGTAGAGCTACAAATTTTGACTGCATGTAGGTAACAACTGAAGTAATGAGAAATACATAGTAACTATGACTGGAAATATCATATTGACTCTTTAAGGAGCGGGTACATTCTGGTGTTTTTTAACAGTTATCGCCATTTACTAGAATTATCGACTGCTTATATGAAGTTTAATTTTTTCGTTATTTGTAATCCCACCTACCTTGTAAAATTTAAAAACTTGTACTATTCATCATTTCAAGAAATTATACCAAATATTCCAATTAATACAAACTGTGTTTTAAATGCATCGATTAGAAACACCATTATTACCATGCATATCCTTTTATGTAATCATGTGCACGACAAAAGTGTTTGTTAAAAATTCAAATTAAATAGCTACTCACATATCTATTAAGAAATACCCCGAAACACCCGATTCTTTAAGAGTTAAGATGACATTTGCGAACAAGGGTTTCTATGCAGTTCTGAATCCTTATGACAGGGGTGTTTGTGTCCCCGGATTTTGCTACAAGAATTTTTAACAGTGATGGATAGTTTTCTTGTAAAGTTTAGCAAATAACTATAACCAAAATTGCAATTCGTAATTGCTAGTGGAAAGTAAAATAAAAAACCTCGAACGCAAACACCCTGTTATGGTCTGTCCTACCTTCTCTCAAAGTTTGTCTTTCTAATTTTGGTACGCCCTTTATATATATATATATATATAATATTAGGTCTACCGGAAAGTTCTATTCCTTTGAATTAATAAACTGAAACCGGAAATTATTGTTTAAAAATATTTATAAAGTACTTTACCAAGGCTTTGTAAGAGTTGATTTTAATCAACTCTGTATAATTAAAATTATACAGAGATGCCAACCTAATCCAGTAAATTATTAGTACCGCCCTTTTTCTACACCACTTAATTTTTAGAGTAATTCTCTTCAAACGTATCTACGATGAATTAAGAAAAAAAAAATACTCTAAAAATTAAGTGGTGTACAAAAAGGGGCGGTATTAACAATTTGCCGGATTAGGTTGGCAGCTCTGAATATTGTTGCCAGCTTTAGCACTTTATAACTACTGGAAATTTTTAATATATATATATATATATATATATATTTTACATAATCAATGAAAACCGCTACAGTTCGCTGAAAAAATAAAATAAATATTTCGATTAAATTTTTGCGGTATCCAAAAAGTGCTAAGTTGTCAACTATCTGCCTACTAAGCTCTCTTCCCATTGGGGTTCACCCTGTGTTCGCGGACTTAACCGGAATAGAGTAAATTTCTCATTCAGGATATCTACAACCAAAACTGCATTATGGTAATGCATACATATATGATTAATTTCATGCATAAAGTGAACATAAAGACCATTTTTTTAATTTTTAGTTAATTTAATTATTTTTAACTTTTCTCGATAGAAAACATATGAAACCTATCAATTATAACACATTATAAATGAAAATTCTTTATTTATCCCAAGCAGGCTTTGCCTGCTTCACTGGTCACTATATTTAAATGAATTAAAAAAAAAATCAATATTTTTTATACCGTTCTACAAATTAAAACTAAAAAGAAAATACATTGAAATTGCTTAAAAACTTTGCTTCGAGCCCTGGCCGACTTCGACGGAGACTTGTATACAGTAACGTCTTGGTACTGGATAATTTAATTTAATTTAATTTATAGAAATGTCAATAATACAGGGAAAATTACATTAGTCATTTTCTTTTTGATAATAAACAGAATGGAAAACGCATATTTTACATGGAGATATTTTATATAATTAAACCAATAATAATAATAAAAAAAAAAATGCTTTTCCTTTTTTTCCCACTCACACAAAAAAAATATTTAAAATAAAATTAAGAAAAATTGTGCAAACATGTTGAAACAGCTTGGACATCTTGGCGGAATTCGAAATTTGGCACTGAAGTAGCTCGGATGTTTCTCGCCAAAATGTTTACTTATGCATTTGCGATACCCATATCAACTCATAAAATAAAATTGAGAAAAATTGTGCAAAAATATTGAAACAGCTTGGACCTCTTGGCAGAATTTTAAATTTGGCACTGAAGTAGCTCGGACGTTTCTCGCTAAAATGTTTACTTATGCATTTACGATTCCCATATCAACTCATCGCCGAAATGACACCAAAATTATAAATAATTATAATATAATATATATATATATATATATTACCTTATATATATATATTAATATACACTACTGGCCATTGAAATTGCTACACCAAGAAGGAATAATAATAACGGAATGAAATTTGTTGGACACATACATTATAGTAGGAAGAACAATTGATTAAAATTTCAGGAAATTTGGAGTAATATGTTCTGAGAAAACAGTACATAACACAGTGACCTCTGTGATCAATCACAGCACTTATCAAACAGCGATTGGATGACATGTACAGGTAGACAGTACAGTACTTCATGAAGTTTTAACACGATGCCACAATTCATCGATCGAAGTTACTGGTGATTGGTGGGAGGCCAGTCGCTTTTCAACGATTAAACAGTCATTTTTATTGGTGCGAGATCAAGAGAACGCGCTGGTCAGAGCAGCAGTCGAACACATTCGGCATCAATGAAGGTCAAGACAATATGGACAACTTGCGGTCGTGCGTTGTCCTGCTTAAATGTTGCGCTTCGGAGGCCTTGAACATAGGGCAGAGCGATGGGCCTTAACCCTTTGCGGCGCAAGACAATTCGGATCATTTAAATTATTGTGCCACCGGAATTCATAAACTAAATTAAACTAAAAGAAATTTTAAATTTTAAGATTAAAAAAAACGGCCTTTTCTGCTATGTTATTTTTGCTATATGTAAATTTTTGCTAAAAAATTTCCGGGATGAATTTTTGCAGCTGGATCTTAAATTTTGCGTCCTCGCAGCGAGGACAGCGTGCGTTAAGGGGTTAACTCGTCAGAAATGTAATGGCTGGTATTCAGAGTGGCGGGAATGAAAACAAGTGGTGACCGAGACGTGTATCCAATGGTACCACATACAATCAATCCAGATGGTGACTCAGTATGCGGCTACCAAAATTCTGTTTACCCTCAAAACTGCACTGATATGGGCGCCATTAATGTGTGATCAACAATGAACCTGAACGCAGGAATGGCGTGAAGTCACTTTTCAGACAAATCACAATCCTGTTTACAGCATCAAGATTGTCTTATCCATATTTAACAGCATTATGAATAATGCACATTGCCAGCTGGGATTCGACATCTTCATACTGTCCATCATTTGCAATGATGTTATGGGCTCCCATTGGATACACATCTCGATTACTTCATGTTCGTACTCCTGACACTTTGAACAGCGGCCATTAAATCTCTGATGAGTTAAGACCCGTCCCTCTGCCCTGTATTTGAGGCCTCCGTAGCGCAAAATTTAAGCAAGATAATGCACGACCGCAAGTTGTTTGTATTGTCCGGACCTTCTTTGATACAGAATGTGTTCGACTGTTGCTCTGGCCAGTACGTTCTCCTGATCTTTCACTAATGAAAATGACTGTTTAATCGTTGAAAAGCGACTGGCTCCCCACCACTCACCAGTAACTTCGATCGATGAATTGTGGCATCGTGTTAAAACTTCATAAAGTGCTCTACCCGTACATGTCATCCAATCGCTGTTCGATTCAATGCCTAGGCAGATAAGTGCTGTTATTGCTCACAGAAGTCGCTAATTTTTGTACAGTTTTCTCAGTACATTTTACTCCAAATTTCCTGAAATTTTAATTAATTGCTCTTCCTACTATAATGTATGTGTCCAACAAATTTCATTCCGTTATTATTATTCTTTCTTGGTGTAGCAATTTTAATGGCCAGTGTATATATATTTATACATACTATGATTTTAAATTTTCTGTTGGATCTTATAGCTATAGAACTACATTAGCACTTTAGCAATGTGTAGAATATCTTAAAACGATAATGACGTCAATTTTTGTGAGATGCATAATTAATTTTTTTTACAATTTTTCATTGTTCACGTTTAATGAAATGTATATATTTTTATGTCGAAAAAAAAAAAAAAAAAAAAAAAAAAAATGAAGAAGGATTGTTTTTTTTTTTTTTTTTTTTTTTTTTGACATCTATTAAATAATAACTGATATTTATTTTCGTATTTTATTTAATTAAAAGAAAACTTTGCAACTTAATATTTTTATTAACTTGATGTATATAGTGTCCACACAAAAAATGAACAGTTTTTAGAGCTCTTTTAAAAAGTATAACATCTGTGCAGCATCTTTAAAAAAAATCATCAGTTTTTACTAAAAGAAATGCCCAACTCTCATAGCCAAAATAGTTAAACCTAGACCAATCAAAAATAGGAGTGGTCCACCCAGAAGTGTTCCCAACAAGCTGTTTGCTTTATTTATAAGATTAATTAAAATAGAAAGTTTAAATTTAAAAAGAAGTGAGCAAAAGATAAATCTAATTTTTTACACATGCCGTCACGCAATTAAATTATATATATATATATATATAGAGAGAGAGAGATAGATAGATAATTAACCCTTTAACGGGCAAGCAAATTTTCCTCATTTAAAATCAAAAGCCAGCAGAAATCAGCAACAATATTGAAAGACAAGAAATAAATGAAGTTATTCGTCTAACAAGGAGAGGTCACGACATGGAAAATTCAAATCGGGACGAAATTGCGCAGGATTGTAGTATACTATGAGGGTAACAACATATTAAAGCAGTAGGACCCACTATCCACAAAATTTCGAGAAAAAAGCATTTAAAGTGTCAGTAATCTTTAAATACAAGTTATTTCGCAAGCGAGCAAACGCCCCAGTGGTGTGATCCTAAAGCGCGAGTCTGCTAGCCAGACGACTTGGGTTCGAAGCTACCTCGAGACTACTTTTTTTTTCTTTTAACTTTTTATTTAATCTAAACTTTTTATTTATTTTTACTTTATTTTACAATTCAATTCAAAATCTGAAAATTTTAATATATTATTTAATTTTCTTGAGTATAAAATAACTTTTTCTATTTTTAATATTTATAACTTAAAAATACAATAAATTTCTATAACTTAAAAAATAAAGTTTAGTTTTACAAAACCCTAAATAAGAAACATAAAGAAAAACAAACAAATATTTAAATAATTAAAAAATAAGCAAGCTGTAAACAAAGTGTAAAATAGTTAGCAGGTGTTACTTAAATCTTGGTTTGAGCTTCCTGATTTGGTTTGGATGTGTATAAATTACGTAAACACTTCTAGCTTGTTAATAATAAAGGGTAGGTGGAATTTTATTTTGTGCACAGAAGGATAAAAAAAAAAGGAAGTCGTTATCGAAAAAGAAACGATGTTCATTAACATTTAAAATCTACATTTAAAGATAACATTTCTTTACCTGTAATAATTTAATAGCATCGTAATCCTATACTATAATTTTTCAAGAAACTGTATCGATTGGAGAAGTAAATATTTAATTTGGATAGTAATTATATATGCAATTAAAATCACCATTTCTCTGTATTTATTTATTTATTTATTTATTTATTTATTTATTTATTTTTTTTTTGTAATTTAAAAAATAAAATTAAATGTACCTAAAATAAGATAAAATATTTAGATAAATAATTAAAAACAGTTTCTTTAGTTTTACCTTATTTTACAGTTAAAATAAAACTAAAATTTATTTTTAAGTTATATAAATTTATTGTATTTTTAAGTAAAAATATTAAAAATGGAAAAAATTATTTTATACTCAAGAAAATTAAAAAAAAAAATTATTAAGATTTTCAAATTTTGAATTGAATTATAAAATAAAGTAAAATAAATAAAAAGTTAAGATTGCATGAAAAATTAAAGGGGAAAAAAAAAAAGTATCCCGTAGGTAGCCTCGAACCCAAGTCATCTGGGTGGGAGACTCGCGCTTTAGGATCACACCACTGAGACTCTGACCCGCTTGCGAAATAATTTGTATTTAAAGATTACTGAAACTTTAAATGCTTTTTTCTCGAAATTTTGTGGATAGTGGGTCCTACTGCTTTAATATGTTGTTACCCTCATAGTATACTACAATCCTGCGCAATTTCGTCCCGATCTGAATTTTCCATGTTGTGACCTCTCCTTGTAAGTTATAAAAGAACAATTTTATAAAAAGTTTCTGCGGACAGGTTTTGCAATTTTGAATTAAGATTTGTGGTTGCACTATGCAACCATCACCCCTGAAGGAGTTAAATTTTAGAACTGTTTCTTTAAATTGCATATAATATGAAAGTCTTGTTTGTGTAAATAAAAATTTCTGGGCTAAGGATGTGTAAATTTAGAGCAATTGAATGACAAAAAAAAAAAAAAAAGAAAAAAGTCTTTTTTATTTTTTTTCCTGTCACACTTAATTTTTACCTTACCAGTTATTAAGTGTAGTGTTTTTTTCTCTTAGAAGTTTGTATTATTTATAAGCAAAACATATCGATACACCGAAATTAAATAAATAAATTAATATTTAATATTCAAAATTGGGCAAGAAGGCTGCATGATGTTATGAAATGTTTACAAATGAAATCATTCATAAATTCTACATTGATTTTTATTATTATTATTATTATTAATTATTTATTGTTATTTAAACTATTGATTTCTTCTTCCAATAATTTCGTTAAGCAGATCGATGTTTTAATATAGAAAACTTCTGTACAACTTCTGTAAAATATCTCCGTAAAACACTTTTGTCTCTAAAAAACTTCCTGTAAAATAATTATAATCGTTGTTATGCAGTGTTGCCAGATTTATGAACATTTTATTCAATTACCATCAATAATTTTGAAAAGTAATATTTGATATATGTATTAGGCGATCTTTGAAGTAATTAGACAACCGTTAAAGTTAAAATTTAGTGGTGGATGATGAATAAAAAAGTTCCTAAATTTGGCAACACTGTTACTATGCGATTTCGGATAATGCCTGTTAATAGAGCATACAATTAAAAAATCGAAATCAGACTGATCTGCTATAATTAAGAAACCCATATGAAGCGTATTGATTTTATATTTTTCATTTTTACCTCCAAATTGATTTATGCGAAGCATTAAACGATACTGTTATTTGTGTTGCAGCATCTATATTTTCCCCTGCCATCCTGAGAACACCTCCATTGGGTGAGACAGCACATTCATGTAAAATAGAGTTCTTCTATCATTTCAATGTCGTAGGAGGTAAGAAATTTGAATATTATGCCTTTTGTATATTTTGTGTAATTTTTTTAAAAAGTGTATAGTATTTTATTGAAACAAGGGCATTATTTAGTCACATATAGAGAAAGCAATGCGTTTTTGTAAAAGGTGGAAGGTGCGGAAGGTGGCAACTTTTTAATAGCGTAATAATTTCTTCGAAGTGTTAAGTATCATGTCAGGGTGGTTACAGACAAGCATTTTTTCCACTGATTCTTCCACCAGATTATTTATATGATAATTTTTAATTAATTAATGGTGCAAATATACTATTAAAAACTCCGTTTGAAAAATATTGGTGGGAGAATCAGGAAAAAAATGTGGTCTGTGACCACCCTGTATGTATGCCAAACTTCTCTCCATTTTGTCAAAAAGTATGGATTTCACATTTCACATACAAGCAAAATTTCACATTGATGTGCAGACTATTTGAAATATCCGTCATTTCCCGAGTTAATCTAGAAGGGATTCGGGGGGGGGGGGTATAAAACAAGGATAAAAGGAACAATAAATTTCATATCCAAAAAAGTATTTTTTTTTTTTTTTTTTTTCTTATTTATTTTTTTTTTTTAATTTTTATTATTTTTATATTTGAAAAAAAAAAAAAAAAAAGAACTTCAGCATTGAGTTAAAAAAGTAATTTCAATTAAAAATTTCAGGTAATCTTTTATAGATACACATTTTTTTTTTTTCATCTGAGTTGTAGTTGCGTATATTTCATACTAAAACAGGAATAAACTACTACGTCAGAAACGCCAAAGAAAAATTATTGAGGTGCATACAGCTGTTTCGGTAGCCTAAAGCGTACCGTCATCAGTGCAAAAAGAATTCTGAATGTGGAGAAGTGCTCATATATATAGAAGAGGGACCGGATTTAGTTCAACCAATAGGATTACGGAAGAGGTGGGGAGTGTGGCCAATAGGAATTAAGGAATGTGTAGCTGTGTAAACAGTAGAAAAATTAAGGAAATGTGGACTGAATGTAAAATTTCCAACAATCAGACAAATAGGGAACAGCGAAATCACAATTTACAAGGTTTTTAAAATTTTTATAAATATGAAAAGCTTCAAAGAAATCGAGTTCATGAATGGATTTAGGTCTGCAAATTATTTTAGCTGAATTAAATTTAAAATTATGATTTTCCTCCCAGCAATGTTTAGAAATAGCCGATTTATTGGTTTCTTGTTTGCGGACGTAATTCATATGTTCTTTTAGACGAAATTTAAGACTGCGTTTAGTTTGGCCAATATGATAAACCACACTGACAGGAAATACTATAAATGCCCCAAGAATTATGCATATCAATAGGATCTTTTAACTGAGAAAAGGTGAGTTTATTGGAAGGCGAAAATATTATTTTAAAATCATATTGTTTGAGAATTTTAGCTATGGTTTGACTGGTTTTAGAAAAATAGGGTAAAACAATACTGATATTAGATGTGACTGATTTAGTAGACGAAATACGAGGGAGTTGTAATTTTTGGATAGCTTTGTCTATAATGGAAGGGTCATAACCTCTGTCAATTGCGATGGCTTTCAGGTATTTAATTTCAGATTTCAATAAAATAGGATTTGAACAAATATTAAGGGCACGGGTTACAAAAGTATAGAAAGCAGCCATTTTTTGGTTAGGTGGGTGACATGAACGCGCATGGGGAGGAAATCGTCTACTAAATCAGTCACATCTAATATCAGTATTGTTTTACCCTATTTTTCTAAAACCAGTCAAACCATAGCTAAAATTCTCAAACAATATGATTTTAAAATAATGTTTTCGCCTTCCAATAAACTCACCTTTTCTCAGTTAAAAGATCCTATTGATATGCATAATTCTTGGGGCATTTATAGTATTTCCTGTCAGTGTGGTTTATCATATATTGGCCAAACTAAACGCAGTCTTAAATTTCGTCTAAAAGAACATATGAATTACGTCCGCAAACAAGAAACCAATAAATCGGCTATTTCTAAACATTGCTGGGAGGAAAATCATAATTTTAAATTTAATTCAGCTAAAATAATTTGCAGACCTAAATCCATTCATGAACTCGATTTCTTTGAAGCTTTTCATATTTATAAAAATTTTAAAAACCTTGTAAATTGTGATTTCGCTGTTCCCTATTTGTCTGATTGTTGGAAATTTTACATTCAGTCCACATTTCCTTAATTTTTCTACTGTTTACACAGCTACACATTCCTTAATTCCTATTGGCCACACTCCCCACCTCTTCCGTAATCCTATTGGTTGAACTAAATCCGGTCCCTCTCCTATATATATGAGCACTTCTCCACATTCAGAATTCTTTTTGCACTGATGACGGTACGCTTTAGGCTACCGAAACAGCTGTATGCACCTCAATAATTTTTCTTTGGCGTTTCTGACGTAGTAGTTTATTCCTGTTTTAATATTCCAACGCCAAGTCTCCTGCTATTATATTTCATACTGTAACACGTGAATAGGTGACGTAGAGCTTTCGGCGTAAAAAACCGGCTGCATATTCCCTCTCTTTACTTTTTGTTCACTTCTAGCCCTTTAACTAAGTTGAACAATTTTTTACAAGTATAGTTAATATGAAATTGAATGAAGAATTTTCGTACCAAATATCAAATTTCTAGCTCAAACTTTTTGCAAGTTGCGCAACAGACTTCCTCTTTTTACTTTCACCCCCTCCCTTCACCTTTACGGAAGCTGAGTGACTTTTTACAAGCGTAATGAATATGAAAAGGAAAGAAGATTATTTATATCAAATGCCAATAGTTTAGCTCAGTCAGTTCTCAGATTGCGCAACATATCATCTATTTCCTTCTTTTCCCTTTTGTAGGAGGCTAAAAAATTTTTTAATAGAATAGTGTATATGAAGAATTTTATATCGAATATCAAGTTAATAGCTCAAGTGGTCACAAAAAGTATATCATACCCTTTCTTTTGCAATTTGGATAGGAATAATAAACTTTTTAACAGCGTAGTGGCTCCTTTTAAAGGGTGTCGCAGTCAAAGTTTTTTCCCAAGTTCTTCCACCAGTATTTTTCTTTCGGAATTTTTAGTAGTAAGTTTGCGCGATTAATTAAGTAAAAAATTGTTATATAAATATGCTGGTGGAAGAATCAGGAAAAAAGTTTCGACTGTCGACACCCTGTTTTAGGTGTTAAGGACATGTGTGTTAAATTTCTTCTAATTCCGTCAAATAGTTTGGATTTATATAGCGGACAAACAAGCACACTTTCACAATTATATATAGATATAAACGAGTTTAAAATGTAGCTAAAATATGCAAATGCGTCTACACGGATAAAAATGCAAAAAATTCTTATTCTAACTATCATTTTTAATTTATTGCATATTAAAGGCCAATAATGGAAGAGATAATTAAAATTATTTCATCGAAATATAATATTGTATAAATATATTTTTTCGTTCAAAAAGGAAAGAAAGAAATTAAAAGAAAAGAAGCAGAGAGAGAGAAAACAAGCTTTGAATAATGAGTCCAACGAACAAACATGATAAATTTTGAACATAATACTTAGCTGCCAACATTTTTATTCCGGAGTATTTTTAGCCCAGTTTTTATTTCATACCATTTATTTTTAAGAGATCTTTTCCCCTTATTTAATTGAAATTGTGATGACATGTCTCCACCTATAGGGGTAAGTCCCAGACCGTCGCCAATTGCCCCTTGCGCAGCACTAGTGCGACGTAAAAACCCAACCAACCAACCAACCTTATTTTATCGAAGTTATATATTGGAGAAAAATTGTCTGTAAATAAAGTGGTGCGAAATACAGGCTGGGTAAAAATACTCCTGAATAAATTAAAATTTTGGCAGCTATGTTAATTTTAACACCTGCCAACCATCTCATTAATAAGCGTCAAATTGTTAACGCCCCTTCAAAAAACGCTCCTTTTCCCACACATTTTAATTTTTGAGTAATTCTCTTCAAATGTTGTACGATTAAATAAGAATAAAATTACTCTAAAAAAGCACTGGTGTGAAAAAAAAGGCGTATACTAAAAATTTTACGCTTCATAATGAGACAGTTGGCAGGTAAGCGATGTATATATTGGTACAAATTCTAATTGGTAGGAAATATTTTCTTTTTATTAAACCAAATTTGAAACAAATAGTATATCAACTCTAAGTGAAAATATATTTTTATTTTTATTTTTATTTTCATTTATTTCCCTCTTTCCTTTTTCAATATGTATATGCAAATTTTTCGTGATTTTCTTAGCGAGTATAATAAAAAAAAAAAAAAAGATATACATATATATATTCTTAATTTTCATTTCCACTCATAATGCATGACCAAATTTATGTGATAAGATGAAATGTTTATTTTTTAGGTTGTGCTGTTTATTTATTAGGATGAGAGGACTATTTCCTTCAATCAGGGGGGAGGGGGAAGCATCGCTACTATTTTGAGGTACACCATCACGAGAAAAATAATAAAATAAAATGTCGAATTGGAATAAATCCCGATAAGGAAAATAATAATAATAATAATAATAATTCTAAAAAACTATACCTAATTTAAAAACATCATAGTAGAAAATTATAAAATTATAAAAATTAAATGGAATATGCGAGTTTAAATACACCACCACGTCCAGGATGGAAAATAATAATAAAATAAATAAATACAGAGACAATGACATTTTATATTAGTTACAATAAACTTATTTACACGCATTTTGAAAATAAGCCTCTCGTACTAAATTAAATTATCTTTAGGACAGAAATAATAGCAGTAACATATTTTTCACCCTTATTTTAGCGATTGAGATAAGTTATATAACATGTATTAAGTATCAGACATATGTGTATGTAAGAGGAATTAATTCTGAGATGCATATCTGTGTAAGTTGTATATGTTACCGCTAAAGTGCAGAAATCAGTTAATCTGCAGATTAGCTAGACAATCTGCACATTAACTAGGGTGATCCGTTAAAGTGAGGAAAATTATTTCATTTCTCAAATTACCTAGGTAATCTGCGAATTACCTAGATAATATGCACATTACCTACAAGGCACTCGTTAAAGTGAAAATAAGATCTCTGGTGGTATAATTTTACTGCACGCTGTGTTGTATTTGTTTTTATCATTCGGGAAAAGAAAAAAAAATTAGTTTGCTTTTCTTTTCTTTCTTTCTTTACTTATTTTAATCTGTATGTGTTTTAATTTTTATGTGTTTTAAAGTTATATTTGTTTTATTTATTTCATTTTTTTTATTCTGTCAATATAAGTTTGAAGATGTTATGCATTTTTAATATGAAAAATAATATCTTTAATAGCTTACAGTAAAGTCTATTTTATAAATGAATGTTAGAATTGTAATACAGTAACGATTTCTTTTCAAATAAAAATATTTAACAATTAAAAAAAAAAAAAAAAAAAAAAAAAAAAAAACATTTTATTAACAACTTATATTGCTATAAAAAGATATGCACCAAAATTTAATTAGCTAAAGAAATATTAAATTAGACAAATCAGAAGCATTTTAAGAAGTACTTCAAACAATTAAAACTGCTTTAATAATTTTTAGAACGCATGAAAATTAAAATGACAGTTTTCCAATGCTTTATTAAACTACATTTTGCAGCATACATATATCTGTACAAGTTTAGGAAATATATTAATTTTACAATTAAAAAAAAAAAAAAAAAAAAAAAAAACTTTATTAACACATTTTATGTGATAAACTACAACGAAATTATTTGAAAAAGCGAACAAAATTAAAAATAAAAATATAATCATGATATATAAAATATATAAAGGAAACTTGAAATTGAAAGAAACAAAAGAGAAAAATTGTAATGAAATGCTAAAAAATGCATAAAAATTTCATTTTAAGTATTTATTGAATAATGCCATAATATTGAATGCCATATTTTCCAGAGTTAAAAAATAATACATGTGTTCTTTTTTTCAGTAAGTAATAGTAATTTAAATCAATTTTAAAATAAAGTAGTTTTAAAAAGTTGTGGTTTAATAGTTTTATTTCGGGAGAAAATAATTACTATGCTGTAAATTTAAAATTTATAATTTAAAATGAAGTTTCACGAGAGAGAGCTTTTTTTTAAGATTATATTTCATTAATAAAATGCAGACCCATATCAAACTTATATTGACAGAATTAAAAAAGAGAAGAAATAAACTCAAAACAATTATAACTTACTTGTACTTTAAAATTTGTGTTGGTCATAATAAGAAATCTAATGTCATGTCATAGCTTCGATGATCCACGTTCTGCGCTTACTGTTTATCACAGCGGAGAGGAAGGGATAAAAGTTCCGGTTTGTGTTTGAAGGTCAATCGCGTCACAGACTAATCTGGGATTCGCGTATCTGTATCACATGACTGTTTGACGTCATAGTGAATGTAAAAAAACTAAGGCTGGAAACAAACATTTGAACTTTAACGACACAGAAGCCGTTAATCTGCAGATTACCTAGTTAAAATGCGGAAAACTCTTTATTCCGCACTTTAACGGGTCATTTTAGTTAATCTGCAGATTAGCTAGGTAATCTTCAGATTAACGGGTTTCGCGCTTTAACGGTAACATATATAATAAATATTATTATATGTAAATACGTAATATTAAGTGACATAATAAGAAGTTTTAATGTAATGCGGTAATTTAAATGTATAATTGCTTTTATGAACATTCTTATTGCAATTTTTTTTTTTTTTTTTTTTTTTTTTTTAAGGTTTTCTGCGAGTTTATGTAAGTGAGAAGAATTCCGCTACAAAAACTAAGCGATTTGAAGTGAATAGAAAGGCTGGCGAAAACTGGCAGTTTGTTTCAGTTTCAATCGGCAACTATCCACAAGGAAGAATGGTGAGATATTCTTTATTTCTTTATTTTCAACCTTTGTCTATCTTTTTTTTTTAATTTCCCTGTCATGCTACATAGTGTGAAAACTTTTGACTTTCTTTCTTTCTTTTTCAGGGATGAAAGAGTTTCGCTTTTTTTTTTTTTTTTTTTTTTAACCACCAGTATTATTCTATAAAATTTTCTAACCTATTATTAAATCACAAAGTTGACCGTAAAAATGCGATAAGAATTTCTGTATAGACATGCTTTTGGTGAATGACTTTGAATTAATCCTTCTTCTATGCATTTCCATTGATACTTTGTTGTTTTGTTGTAATTTTAAACAACAGCAATAATAAAACCAAGAGAGCTATTTTGCACAACCTCTCCTTATAGGGTAGGAGAGATTGCGCTTAATTATAACTACAATTACATTATCAATAATAATAATTCACTTAAATGACATTGTTGTAACGTACTTGTAAACAAATATTTTTGAATTGGCAGTTGATATTTCAATTCAATAACAAAAAAAAAATCAGAAAATTAAAAGAATTTATTGAAAGAAAAAAGTATTAAAGGAACAGAAAAAAGAATAAAATTAGATAAAGGACAAGACCAGATAATATTAAGTTACTAGTTAACACGTTTAACTTAAAATTAGTACATTACCTTTCCAGCTGGATGGTTTCTTGTTTGCTGACCGAATCTCTCGTTGTCCACAATTATTGCACATATTATTGTACATGTGAAGTTATTGTGCAACCCTCTGACACAAGTAAATCTGTTCGAGATAGGCATTTCCGAGCAAAAAAAAAAAAAAAAAAAAAAGCTTTGCGGTGATGTGGCAATTTTAAAGCGCAAAATACGCCCACCATTCACTATTTATTAAAGCTTTTTCCTTCAAAATCTTCCGCCAAAAAATCCTTTACGTTTATTTTATTTTATTGAAATTTAGACGATTACATTCTTTAAAAAGAAGATTGAGTAGGCTGATATTTTTTGCTTTTATTTAGTTTTATCTCTTCTATTTAAGCAGCTGACTGCTGTACAAAATTTGAACATGATACTTGAAAGTATTGCAAAACTAAATAGATATACAATAACATTTAAATCCTTTGCAATAAATTTCTCATAAGCTAACAGCATTCTAGAGGTAAATTCCATCAGAGGTGTGGCTTTTCTCGATTGTGCCATTCCTGAATAATGTTCAATTTCAGATTCTGTGAATAGTCTCCATAAAGGTGGTGCGCCGTCTCGAATGGTTTGAACTAGTCCAATGACATATGGAAGTTAGGTTTTGTTACAGTCCCAGGCATTGAAAAAACTCATCACCATTGTCTCATTACCACCAATAAGCTGCGAAATCTCTGTTAGTATAAAATTTTAAATACGCAATCTCTCCGAAACAGCAAAAGCGCAAACTCTCCCATTTTGGTCGGAAAGATTGCACAGTGTTTTATTCAATAATTACTCACCTTTAGAGGAAATCGTGGTGCTTGTACCGTTAGTCTAGGTCAGTAGCTTATGAGAAATTGATAAATTTAAAAATATTTTTACTACTACCATTGTATTGAAATTCTTAGAAAGGGTTATGAAAATTCAAGCATTTATTTTTGAGAACGAGATAAAATAACCACGTTTTATCTTAAATTCTTGAAGCAATCAATATGCAAATTCAAGTCGACACTTCACCATTAGTGTTGTACAACCACCTAAAATTTTAATTCGTCCACTCTACTCTTTCCCTCCGATCCCCTATGTGCGCAATCTCTCCTAGCTTTACCTTATGATAACGGGATATGAGATAGTGAGATAATTACGAGGAACATCGTGCGGAATTGCAAGCAACAGAAATTCATGAGATCTAGTAATATAATAAAAATTTGTGAGAACAACATATGATAGTGAACTGAGCGGAATCCATATAAGATAAAGCTAGGCGAGATCGCACGGTAGGATTGCACACATAGAAGATTAGATGGAAGGAGTACTGTGCGAGTGCTGCTATTTCAGGTAGTTGTACAACAACAAGAATAGTTTGCCGACTTGAATTTGCATGTTGATTGTTTTGATCGTTTAAGATAAAACATAGTTACTCTGTCTTGTTTACAAAAATAAATTCTTGAATTTTCATATCACTTCCTATGAATTTCTATAGAATGACAGAAAGTTTTTTATTAAACGAGTTAAATAATTTTTTATTAAACGATTTCTCAAAAACTACTAACATAGACTAACAGTACGAACACAACAGCTCTCTATAAAAGCGAATAATTATCAAAAACTTTGTAAGCAATCAGAGTAAATTGCAAAACACACAAAAATTGTTTCTGGTTAAAATTATTAAGCACGGTCCTACATCAGTCGGAAAAAATAGGCACAGGTTCAATATGAAGTAATACTTTGTCAGCGTCTCAAGGACCAGTGTTGCCAGATCTGGGGATTTTTTATTCAATAAGCACCAATAATTTTGAGAAGTGATATTTGAAATTTTATATACATAATCATACCCTCCAACATCCTAATTAATATTTCGTAGTATTGTTAGTCCCGCCCTTTTCCTCCCACCAATAAATTTTTAGAGTAATATTCACCAAATGCAATTACGATTAAATAAGAAGAAAAATACTCTAAAAATATACTGGTGTGAAAAAGAAGGCGGGGCTAACGATACTACGGAATATTAATTAGTATGTTGGAGGGTATGTATAATAGACCATTAGTCTTCGAAGTGATTGGGCAAATGTTACAATTAAAAATTATTGGTGATTATAGAATAAAAAATCCGCCAGATCTGCCAACACTTCAATGACCTCCCGTTTCATGATGAATAGCAAATTACGAAGAAATTTGGTGAATATATAATTTTATAATAACAATATTCAATTGATTTTGCATATTTTATAAAATGCTTTCAATATAGAATGAAGCCACGAGATGAATGATCGTGAAGAATTGTTGGCAGAAACTTTAATTTGAGACGTAGAATAAAAGTCTTGGAAATTGAGATGTAAATATATATATATGTATATATATATTAAGTTATATTTTAATGAGATGTAGTGCTTGCTACTATTTATAATATCCCTGTAATTTAACATCCAAATACTACTGTGCTATTAGGATATATGATGTCGTTTATCATTCAATAACAAACCTAATAAAATATATTCATATTTTTCAGATAAGACTAATTTCGTGAGTAGAAATATTTTTTACCTAACTATTAAAAAAAAAAAAAAAAAAAAAAAATGCAATTTAAATTGTCAATGCAGTTTTTTCTTTTTAATAACCAAGATTATTTACGAGTCTCAAAGTAAAAGTAAAATGAATGAGCTATATTGTATATTTAATGTTCGTTTATGAAAATAAATCGAATCCTCGGGGACGATTTTACTCCGAAAAATAAGGTGAAATAAATCCGCTATTGTAATGAAATGCTCGCCCTCTGGTGGGCTAAGGTGGAATTACAATTAACATGAATAGCTTTCGCCTTTCACAGAGTTGCCAACTTTTATAATTTATTCCGGAGCAATTTTAGCCCCGCCTTCTTTTCGCACCAGAAATTTTATAGAATATTTCTCTTTAATATGTGACAACAGTTAAATTAGGGAAAAATCATTCTTTAAAATTTCCGGTGTGAGAAAAGGGCGGGGCTAACAATGCTCCGGAATAAATTATAAAAGTTGGCAACTCTGCTTTCGTCGAGACGCCATTGTTTGCCGATGTTTAGTTTCACATATATTTATTGAATAAAAATGAATAAATACGGTAAAAAAGATAACACATACTTTTGTGTGCTACAGTGTAACTCCAAAGGATCAAGAAATTCAGAATTAAGCTTCCATTTATTTCCAAATGACAAATTTAAAATTTCAATTGCTTCGGCTAACGGAAGTAAAGAATTAATACGATGATTTGAAACTAATATTTGTTCAGCTTCAGTTAAAAATCTACTTCCGATCGAACTTTGAATAAACTGAAATATTTTTTCCAAAAACAATCAATTTTCTATGATGTAATGGCGGAGAAATTATAGCACGAATATTAAGTAGTAACACAAATAGAACAATAATAAATACACGTGGCTATTATATTTACTAACAACAAAAGCTGAAAAAGCGCCATCTATCGATCATTACAAACGCGGATAAAAGGTGAAATAAATTCTTAAAAGGTGAAATAGATAAATAAAAAAATAAAATGTTTGTAAAATGTAAATATCCCTTCTTTTTCTACCTTATCAGATCATTTCTTTTTGATATAATCACAGCAGATCTGACACATGTGCAGTAACGTGGAATAAACCGGGAAACAAACACAAAGGGTATTTGCATTTTGATATAAATTGAATAATCTTTATCTATTAGATATTCCTAATTTAGTGCTACTTCTACTAGCGATGCTACAAGACACTTTTAAGACTAGAAATTTTTCATTTGGTTATTTCCTTTGTAAGTTTTATAATGAAACATTTACAAAACTAGTCGTTCTGCGCGTAACTAGCGCTCGATTTATATACATGTATTTCATTTCTAAATTTATTTCTCATTGGCAGTTTAAATTACTAAACAGTGATTTACATGATATTTAAAACAAATGGCTTAATTTTTTTACATCATAATTATTTATACATTTTAATGTCCAAATGTCTCCAAGAAATTAAAAATGACATCATAACCCTTTAATTCAGATTTTATTACCACGTGTCTATTTATTTAATTGTATTATTAATTTCTCGTGACACAGTTGAATTCTACGTATTTAATTACTGTTCCCCCTGGCGTTTAAAATTCAGCAATGAAAAGAATTTATTCTAAAAATAGAAAATATTTATTACGAATCAATTAATAAACGAAGCTTCCAAGACCATTACAAACCATGGATAAAATTTCATTTTCTTTATTTCAATATATTGTTGCGACTGTGGTGTAAGTTCTTTTTCATCAAATTACCATTTTCCCTTATTTTATTCAGTTGAAATGGACCCATAGATGTGTTCATATACAGTTTTTAAGAATAAAAAGATGCATAGTTATTTAACATATGAAATTAAATTATTTTAAAAGCCACGATTTTCTACCATATTTTTACTAATAATCTTTATTTATTAAAAGTCATAATTGTAAGCAATATGTCGTGTAATGCTTAAGATATTTTTAATATTATGTATTCAAATTATATGCGGAAATTTAAACTGCTATCAATTTTTTAATCAACAGATTGAATATCATGCGTCTGTTTCTAATCTAATATTGTCTGGAAAAATGAGAGTTCAAGACATAGCAATCGACAACATAAGATACGTCAACTGCGATCCGAAACAGACATACAATGAATGTAAGTCTGCTGTTATTTTTTTTATTTCTATTATAAAATCTTTTTGTAAAGTAAATATTAAACTTTATATTTTAAACGATTATTTTAAATAATGCTTATTTTCTTTGTCTTTCTTTCTTTCTTTCTTTTTCAAGTGAGAGGTAAAAATGGAATTGACATCAAGTGAGAATGGCATGTGCATTACTTTTCGTAATTTCTTCTATGTATGAAATGAGTTCAATTATCGAACGTTGCTTTAAAACACGCTATTACCATTAAAAAGAAATCATTTCATTAGTGTAATCATAGCCTCGTAAAATAGATGCCTGTCGCGTGACTCGGAAACTTGAAAACAGTTGAAGCGGTAGAGAGCACCACCTGGTACAAATTGCGTGATTTTTTATTCAACTGCCACCAATAATTTTAAGAGGTGATATATGATATATATAATTGACGTTTCTTCGATTCTATTCGTTTTTTATGTATATCATGTCCCACTAGAAAAAAAATTTTGCTGGCTGTTGAATAAGAAAGTCGCGCAACTTGTACCAGGTGGTGCTGTCTACCACTTCAACTGTTGCCAAGTTTCCGAGCAACGCGACAGGCATCTACATACTTGCCAACATCCTTATTAATATTCCGTAGTGTTGCTAGTCCCGCCCTTTTTTTCACACCAATAAATTTTTAGAGTAATATTCTCTAAATACAATTACGATTAAATAAGAAGAAAAATACTCTAAAAAGATACCGGTGTAAAAAAGAAGGTGGGGCTAACAATACTACGGAATATTAATTAGTATGTTGGCAAGTGTGCATCTAGTTCAGTAGGCTATGGTGTAACTGTGGCTTCGTGATTTCCTGCACAAAATAACAAAGCTGCCACAGGCGAATATTATTATTATTATTGATTTTGTACCACTATTTCCATAGCATAAAATTTTATCTACGAGAATTAACTTTTAGAAATAGTGGTACAAAAAGAATATAAAAAAAAGTCGCCTGTGGCAGCCCTGAAATGAAGTTACATGCTTCCCATTAATGACATATACCCATGTTTTTTTCGTGCCATTATTATACCTGCAAAAACATATTATAAATTGTTTTGCTTGGAAATAGTGGTACGAAAAGAATAAATAAATGAAAAAAAAAAGTCGCCTGTGACAGCCCTGTATATCCTTTACACTATTTCGCTTTATGAGTATTTTGGCAGATAAATTAGCAACCCTCCCTTATCTTTACCTTGTTCCTTGTCGAAGGCTTGTTTAGACATAAAAAAAACATTTATTTCAGTAAACTGTGGCTACTTACCTGTAGTCTGAAATATTCCGATTTTTGTGAACCTTGAATCATTCCAAAATTTCGTAGCGTAGTTCCTTGATTAGAATCAATGGGCTCTTCCCAGCGTCGTCTGCTCAATCACGTGATGGGGGAATAACATTTAATCGAATTCAATTAAATATTGTACTTAAGAAAAAAGTGTTGATATTGATTTTAAAATAAAATAAAAGTAATATTGTACATTTGTAAACAGTAGAATAATTGTATTTGTAAATTAAATAATTTTTAGTTTATTCCTTCTCACCTGTTAGAAACGATTTTTGTATGTTGTAGTGTAACTGTTACATTAACCCCTTAACGCGCGGCGTCCTCGCTGCGAGGACGCAAAATTTAAGATCCAGCTGAAAAAATTCATCCCGGAAATTTTTTAGCAAAAAATTAAGTTTATAACATATCAGAAAAGGCCAGTTTTTTTAACCTTAAAATTTGAAATTTCTTTTAGTTTAATTTAATTCATAAATTCCGGTGGCAGTATAATTTAAATGATCCGATTTGTCTTGCGCCGGAAAGGGTTAACTGATCTAGCAATAAGTAATAGCATGTTCTTGTGGAATGCTTATGGATTATAATTTGAAATTTTAAAATGTTTTCAATTAAATTTAATTGCATAAAGGTGTTATAACAAGTTAATTAACTTAGTTACTGGTCTAAATAGATTTACGCAGTACGATATTGCACTGTCACTGATTTAAGTACCAAAAATCAGAGTATTTAACATGTTCTCCATGAACATCAGTAACAAACATAAACTAAATGATGATTTTATACAACAAACAAAAGATGATGAATAATTATATAAAATAGATGTATAAAAAAATAACACAGATTAAATACGATTGATCAAAAATAAGTGTAGAAAATATGTTATTTCAGCAATCGCTTTAGATATAGAAGGTTTTGTCTGCTGTTTGTTTATTACCTATCATGTGACCTCTGACATCAGGTGAGAAGACCCCATTTATCTAACGAACATGTGTTTTGAAACAAATTCTTGCAATTCGTTAGTGAATTATTCTTAAACTAGGGATTGGGATTATTAAGTCCACTATCTTTGTCCTCTTACATCTGTAGCAGAAATGCTGTACCCAGAGCTGCCAACATAATTCGGAGGATTGTTAGTAACGTCCTTTTTTCCACACCACTTAATTTTTAAAGTAATTATCTTCAAATGCATATAAGATGAGTTAAGAAGAAAAATACTCTAAAAAATGACTGGTGTAGAAAAAGCAGATGTGCTAACAATCCTCCGTATTAGGTTGGCAGCTCTGTGAACCTATTTAACTTTCTAAGCGCGGCCGCCGAATATATCCGTTTACTAAGCTTTTGCTATTTTCCCTTATAGACTTAAAATTTAAATTACATAATTAGAAATTTTAGCTTGTTTTGATATTTAAGGATCATGCATGATAGTTATAACGTGCCAGTCAAAATTCTAATTAATATTCCATAAAACTTTTAGTCCCGTATTTTTTTTCCACACCAGTCTTTTAGAGTATTTTCTTTCTTATTTAATCACTATTGCATTTGGAGAAAATTACTCTAAATATTAAGTGGTGTGAAATAAAGGGCGGTACTAAAAGTTTTATGGAATATTAATTAGGATGTTGGCAGGTATGTTATAAAGCATTTGTAACATATATCTTTGATTTGAAGCAACTCCTTTTTTATGAGCATGTGTCTTGAAAAATAATTCTCGCAGATCCCCTGTGAACCATTTTTGAAATGATGATGATAGAAAGTCGGCGATCTTTATCCTCCTATGTTTGTAGTTGAATATCTGCTTATTATCCTCCTGGCCGCTGCAGAAACCGCTATATCTATTCAGTTATCTGTTAACTTTTTTCTGCAATATATTTTATATTAATTATAAACATTTAGTTTGTCTTGATGTTTGTAAGTATTCTTATCTTCAAGTACATAGTTATATTTTTAATCTGAAGATGAAATAATTTGGCATTTTAATCCATTAAAAAGAAAAAACAAAATACAGTAAAAACAACATTATAAATTTGATCTTTTTACAGACGTTTAATCAGCAAAATCTTGACAAAGTGGTATCATTAAATTTAAATATTTAGCTCCGAATGGCCTCTTTTACACTTTTTATTTTGCCTCAATCACCATTTTAATTCGCTTACCATTCGTTATATATTGACAAATTGCTCCTGTATAATCTACATTAGTTACACAGATTTTTTTTTAATCTCAGAGAAACTAATGAACAAACACACACAAAATGAAAAGTCAAAACCGAAATGGGGCGGAGTTGAAATCGAAAGAAAGTAAATTATAGAAGCGAGAATACGAGATGAAACTTTGAGAAGACAAAAGGCAGAATTGATAACTTATATAATTTATTCCGGAGCTTTGTTAATCCCGCCTTTTTTTTTTCTTTTTTCCATACAACTTATTTTTAACACTTTCTTCTCACTTTCTCTGATAGTAAATTCCGCCTGTGCGAGTTATTCTTTGAAGCTACATTAATGCATCCGAAAACTGGCGTTGAAAAGTAATATATTGAAAAGTTTGAATAAACACCATAAAAAAAAAAAAAAAAAAAAACTAGCAATAATTGAAGATCATGTTTTATTTCAACTCAAAAGAGATGTTTTTTTTTTTTTTTTTTTTTTTTTTTTCATTTTATGGTGTTTATTCAAAGTTTTTTACTTATTATTATGTTATCCAATACAAGGCTCTAATTCTAAAAGTTCCATCTTGCTTCTCTGTTTTATAATTTACACCCTCTTTTTTGACTTTGCATTTTGCTTTTGACTTATCATTTTGTGTGTGTTTGATGCGTAAGTGATTATCACCAAATGTAATGAGTTCTTTTGTTTATCAATTCTCATACCAATCTGACCAATTTTTTTAAAAGAAACTGACTTTTACATTGAAATCTGATTATTACCATGTTTCATTTTCTTCTTCCTTTTTTTTCTCTTTTAACTTTCTTAATAAGATATTTTTATTACTAACTAATTTAGTACATTTGAAAAAAAAATTAAGTTGCATATATATATAAAGTCTTATTTAAACTGTTTGGCTCAAAAGGTTCTGTATTGGACCTTGTACCATTAAAAACTAACTAACCTAATTAGCTTCCTTCTGCTTTAAATTTGTTTATGAGAAATAGCGGATTAGTTTCAGCCCATGCCTTTGAATAATCCATCTGCTTACAATGCGTATTTCCCACGCATGGAAACAACAACTTGTGCTTTAGATGACTTATCCCTTACATTTAAAAAAAATGTTTTGCACGGCGTTATGAGTAACGACCTTCTTACTCCTGTCACAATACGCAAATAATCAACCTTGCTACAAAATAATGAGCACATATGTATAAGATATATGATGGGGTATAACGCAATCGGTTTGTAGTGATTCCAATACAGGAAACAATAATTTACTAAAATTTACACCCTATTAATTAAATGCTTCTTCAAAATGATAGAGTTTACCTTAAAAAAAAACATCATTTGAAGTTTATTCACTTAAAATGCTTTAAAATTTGTATTATTGCAACAATTTAGATAAATAGTGCACATTCTTGAAGCTTGAAAAAATGTATAAATATGTACATATTTTTTTAGAAATACAAAATAAAAGCTCTTATACAATTCTTCTAACAGTAGTATCTAATAAAGTAGTTTTGACTCTGTATATATATATTTATATACATAGGCAAGAACAGCTACTATCTATCTGGAAAGTAAAAATTAAATTTGGGAAGATATTCAAGAAAATAACATAGCATTGGAACTTTTTATTGCGTCGGCTGATGTTCGCTAATATAGATTTTTAAAGAAATTTTCATTTCAGTTTTCAGTTTATAATTACTTTACGCATTGAAAACCAATCTTCTTTATTAATATAATCAAATTAATTTGTATAATATTTTGAATTAATTTAGCTCTCAGCTGTACCTTTGACCTGGACCAATGTGGGTGGCATCCAGACAACAGTTATACCAAAGGTGTGTGGGTACGAGCTAAAAGATCACAGTATAATTATGGACCACAAGCTGATCATACAGGAAAAGGAGGTATGTCTGACAAACTAGTTATTTTTTTAGTTTCAAAAGTTAATCTTTCTTTCTTTTTTTTTTTTTTTTTTTTTTTTTTCCTTAAGCCGGATGAGCAGAGAAATCGTTTTGAGATTATGTAAAAAAATGCTCATTCAAATATGAACATTCAAACACTTTTGAAAGTAAATTGCTTGAAATTTTCCCATGTATTTTGAATTGTTGCGTGATTGTTTTCAGTACATAATCATACTAAAGAAAACGCTGAATTCTTTTAAGCCTTTCAAGGACAATGTAATTGCGTTCATTTAATATCAAGTGCCACCAGAATTTAAGAACAGAGTTAGTTGATCAGATATAAATGAATTTTTTCGGCCATGTCAGAAAGGTAAAAATTTATTGCAAATTTCCCGAGTCCCGAGGGAATTTTTGAAATTCGGAATTAAAATTGGGTGGTATTAAATATATACTACTGACCTTTAACCCTTTCAGGGGCAATGTAATTAAGTTCATTTAATATGCATAGGTGCCAAGTCTCCCGTTTTTCAAGGGAGACTTCAAACCTGAAAATTTTTATAGCTGTTTTCGGTAATATTCATCGTCGAAACTATATATAACATGTTCCATTTACAAATACTGGTGTGAATTTTGAATTAAAAGTTAAAAATGTTGGCAGCTCTGAATATGTTAAACAGGTAAGAATTTATTAAAAATTTCCGGAGTGAATTTTCGAAATTGGGAATTATAATTAGGTGGTGTAAAATATATACCACCGTCCCTGAAAGGGTTAAAACTTACTGTTTATTTATACCACAGATTAACGCAAAATAAATATATTTTTTAAATATATTTAAATTTTTAATTGGTGGCTGTCTATAAATTAATGTTCAGAAATTAAATCCTTAGTCCTTAACTTAAATATCTAAAAAATTATAGATTCTGGATTTTATTTTATTTATTTATTATTTTAAATTAAATCAAAATAAGTTATATCATTTTGAATTTGTTATCATTAGCTGTATCGAAATGCTTAATGTGTATGTTAACAAATTAAAATTATTATTATTTCTTTAAATTTTAGGTTATTATATGTACGTTCAAGCGACTGGTTGGTTTAGGAAAGGCGATAAAGCCCACTTGGTGAGCTTGAAGCAGGAACCCACTGAAGGAAGGTGCTTCAGCTTCTGGTATCACATGTACGGACAAGATGTAGGGACCTTGAATATCATCATAAGATCTGACAAAGGGAACTCCACTATCTGGAGTAAGAAAAATTCACAAGGAAACGCTTGGAAATTCGGAATGAGAACTATTAGAAGTGACGATTCTTATCAAGTAAGTGGTGGATAATACCAAGCCTCCCTACATAAATGCAGGGCCTGATTATCGCACAGGCCGACTAGGCCTCGGCTTAGGGCACCTTTATCTAAGGGCACCAAAATAGTTTTTAAATTTAAAGTGACATTTTTGGTAAAGATTTCCTCAAAAAAAATATTAACTGAAAGTTAGCTAACGATAATAATCTTTAGTTGAAAATAGGGATTTTTTAAATACCTTTTGACCAATTACACTGCTCTGCAAAAAAACCGAGATCTGATATCATTCTTGCTGATTCTTATGTAAAATGACCTCCTGAATCCGAATACGACTCCCATTTTGCCCAGTCACCCACCGTTTTCTAGATACACCACACCCTCCCTCAATTTATTTCCCTGTTCGATAATTTTATGAAAATGAATTTGATTTGAAGAATGAAAAATAATTAATTTAACATCTAAAAACAGAAAAATATAAAGTTTAAAAAATAACATTAATAACAGATTAAAAAAATATAAGCTATGTAATGCATAATTTCAGTGACAAATCCCCCCTCCCCCCCCCCCCCCAAAAAAAAAAAAAAATTCCTTGTCGGAAATGTCCATGTTTTAAAATTTTCCAACTCTGTAGCCCCTCAGAAGATATTTAACGGTTGAAACATGGTTAAAACTCCCCACCCCTAAAAACTAAATTTATAGCCATAAAATCACCGAAAAATGATAAAAATAGGGGGCCATTCCTATAAAACGGTGGGTGATAGGACAAAATGTGCGTCTTATTCAGATTCAGGAGGTCATTTTACATAAGAATATGCTGAAATGGTGTCAGAGGCAATTTTCATGCCGAGCAGTGTTATCCGATTAAATTTAAAAATACAGCATTAGCTAGATTATGAAATGTACCAGTTTTTGTGGAGATCGGTTGAATGAATATAACTTTTTATAGTGGATCTAAAAATCCAGAGAAAGTTTTACTGACAGACTTACAGTTGTATAATATAAATTAAAGAACTTTGTATCATACTAATGGAAAATATCTTTACATTTTCAATAATATTTGGTCATATGTTAATATTTACATACCCGCTGACTTTGTATGGTATGAATGAGATAGATTAGGATTAAAAAATAAAACAGTAGTATAAAATATTAAATAATGTAAAAAATTACATATCTATGGAAGTGAATTCCAACAGTCATAGAAGAAAGATAATATCTCCTCCCCAATAATAATAATAATAATGATTTGAGGTCTCTTTGCAAAAGAAGTGAAAACTAATTTCTTATGATGGTGATGCCTTAACTTTGTTGCCATCAATCAAACTCAATGCACAAAAAAAAAAAAAAAAAAACTTTTTTTTTTTTTTTTGGGGGGGGGGGGGGGGCAAAATCATCCCGGGCCTTGGGCCTCAGCAGGTCGTAATCAGGCTCTGCATAAATGAGACTTTTCATTCGATGATTTTCCCTCGCCCGCAAAAAAATGTTATAGGTGGCGCTACCAGCCAGGTTTTTAGGGATATTATTTACAAAATATCCCTATATTGGCGATAAATGTCCCTACTTTAGGGAAAATACATGAAAAAATTGGAAAAATTAGTCTAATCCATGCATAATCACAGGAAAATTTTTACAAAATAACCCCACAAAAGTCCCTATAAATTCATAATCCGTCGCTACATCCTGAAAAAAAACTGCTACAAGATACGTGTAGGTGCGTAGGAATAACTTTCTATAGTTGGCAATGGCAACACTGAGTAGGGATTTGTGAATCTCTTTTTCAACGCATTTTATATTTTATCTTACGTTTAAATCTTTCATTTCTTCGGTAATTTTGAAAGATCAGATGATTATTGTGAGAGGTAAACTATTTTTTTCACGCAATATTTATGTAGTATTTAAAAAAATAGCTGTTACAGTTTTGTCTACAATACCACGTTTTATCCAATGGGCATTATAAAACTTCATCACACACTCTATGCGCCATCTAGTGAGTAACACACTTTCAAGGACGGACATTTTTCTCCCATAGAAGATCACCGGAATGGGAAGTCCCATTTATATAGGGAATCTTGGATTATACTACTAATTTTGATTCTGCTGTTATTTAACAGCATTGGAAAAACATAGGTCACGGTTGTTACTGATGTTTATTTTTTTAATTCACTACATATATTCTTTTGAAATTTTCAAAAACGGCTGTTAGCCACAAAGCTAATCATGAATATATAAAAGCAAAAAATTAGCATTTTTAATTTTCGAAAGAAAAAATAAAGTTTTTTGAAACATCTATTTGTTTACCTGATTAATATTTAAGGGGGTGGTGGACGTTGACAATCCATCTGTGAAATTTCTGTCTTAGAGTCATGAAATTTTGCATGTATGTATGTACATTGGGATGGAACAATACTAAATATATTACACTTTTATTAAAATTTTTAAAATACAAAGGTTTTTATTTATTTATTTATTTATTTATTTAT
This sequence comes from Salticus scenicus, assembly GCA_963930645.1. NCBI lineage: Eukaryota > Metazoa > Arthropoda > Arachnida > Araneae > Salticidae > Salticus > Salticus scenicus. Next base: position 247,241,223 of record OZ005653.1, read on the forward strand.
TTTAAAAGGCTCTATACGACTGAGTTTTAAATTTTTGACTTGTTTTTACATTATTATAATTTATCAACATATTCTAAACATTTTTATGCATTAAATAGTAGATTGGTCGATAAGTTAATTTTTTTTAAATATTTTTGTGTTTGAATGTTAAAAAATTGCATGAAATTTTTCTCATTCAAATATAAGAATATTTCAAAAAATATATTTTTTAATTAACTTAATAATTAATCCACTAATTAATGCACAAAAATGTTTAAAATGTATTTGTAATCTATAATATTGTAAAATGGAGTGAAATTTTTTTTAAAAACTCAATCGCATGGGGCATTAAAAAGAAAAATTAAATTAAATTTTGAATTGCAATTGCAATTATTTTTGAGAAATTTTAATGTATTTAATATTGATACATTTCAAATCGCATTAAATTTCACAACTCTAAAATAGTAGTTTGAAAGACCAATTTTCAACATCAACCATCCCTTAATTTAATAAATAAGTAACTTTGTCACTAACCACTATAATTGAAATATATATATACACTGGTGGGCAATTGCTAAGGACGGATAACAATAACTAAGCTATTGTCATCCGCCCTTAACAATTGTGCACCAGTGTATATATATATCAGGTAAAAATATTTGCACAATCCTTTATCAAATGAATAAACTAGACACGAGTATATATTATCAAAGTAGAAAGGTGCACTCGAGCCTGCTAAGAAAGAAATCTAAAGTGATTTCTGCATCTGGCTTCGTTTGAAACATTACGTGTTCAATTTTGGAACAGTGCAGCTATCTGCAAATCAGAGAAGGGACAAAAGATTGAAAATCAATTAAAACAAGGAAAAAATGTTGTATAAAAAATGTTAAGTGTTTGCTTTTATTACGAAACCAATGAATGTTAAAGGGTTTTAAATGATGCAAATTTCACTTAATAAATAATGAGACATTCACACTAATTCTATTTGGTTATTTTAAAAATTAAAAAATATAGTGTCACTCCACTCGATTTTTCCAACACAGGGTTGCCACACGCGACTTATTATTATTATTATTATTATTTTCATACCTCTATTTCCAAAAATAAAATTTACAATATATTTTCGCAGGTAAATCTACACATTGCCTGCATTTTATTATAAATTTTATATTATGGAAATACTGGTACGAAAATAATAAAGTCGCCTGTGGCAGCCCTGCGAACATTAATCAGGGCTGCAAAATGGGCGCAGAATTCATACCAGTATTCATTTTAAATATTTCTCTACCTATAAAATCGTTGGTTTTAGAAGAATAAACTTTTTTTTCTTTTATTGTGGTGTGAATTCTGCGCCAATTTTCTAACCCTCATTAGTAGCTACTAGGCGTTAAAAATAATAATACAGTGTGACATAAAATAACGAAGACAATGTTTAACACATCCTGACGCAAAATAATTGTAACGTAAACAAATAAAAAATGTTCTGTTGAAATACCCATGCATTTTTTTACTAGTATATGCATTTACGTCTGTGAACTCCCATATTTCCTTTTCCTATTAGAATGTCAAACAAACGTATTGCAATTTTGGAGCTATTTCTTCAAGGAAAGCGGCAGTGTGAAATTGTTCGTTTACTCAAAGTGCCGCGACAGACTGTATACAAGGCCATCAAACGTTTTAAGGAGCTTGGACATGAAGGTGACCGTCCTGGAAGAGGACGAAAGCGTACCGCCAACACGTCCAGGAACCGCAAAGTCATCCAGAATCGAGTCAAGCGAAATCCGAGAGTCCCCATGCGAAAAATCGCCCGTGAGACCGGAATCAATCGCGAAGCAGTCAGGCGATTAGCAAAAAATGAACTCCATCTCAAGCCGTATAAGTTACAAAAAGTTCAGCAGCTCACAGAAGACAACAAGCGGGTACGAATCCAAAAATGCCGGCAACTGAAGCATCAGTTTGCAGCTTGAGCATCCTCTCCACGGACCAGAAGCTGTTCACCTTGCAGCAGGCGCACAACTTCCATAACGACAGATATTGATCCTCCGACTCTCCTGGCACATCGGCAATCGTGGAACACCTACAAAAATTTCAGTCTGTCATGGTGTGGTGTGGCGTTTGCGCCAGCGGCAAGACCACTCACGTTTTCATTGAAGAAGGGATCAAACTCAAACAAAATGTGTACCAGCGGGACATCCTTGAGGCTGTGGTACTTCCGTGGGCCAAGTAGCACTTCCATAATGGGTTTTGAACGTTTCAACAAGACTCTGCCCCAGCTCACAGGGCGAAGTTGACACAGTGGTAGGGCAGAACCCACTTTCCCGATTTCATCGCTTCTACGGAATGGCCCCTTACTCGCTGGATTTAAACCCCATGGACTATAGCGTGTGGTCTATTAAAGATATCGGGTACGGGTCGTCAATGCTCTCTAATTTGGGTTCGGGTTGATTTCAAGGTGTATAAAAAAAATTTGTCGGGTTCGGGTCGGATGAAAGCCGACCCATGCAGAACTCTAATGTACAGCAATCCTTCAATTTAAATTTCTGCATGCAATAGCACATTAAAAGTTCATGTACTTCTATTTGCATCATTTAAAAAATGCTATCGATGATAAGAGCTCAAGATATTTTTTATGACCCAGGTCTTATAATTTTCATGATCGGGCCCTTAGAACAGTATGTAGAAGGTGTTAGAAAAACTTTGATGTTGATGAAACTTTAATTACTTAACAACTGACCTTCGATTACATAATAAAATACAAAAATGAGGGGGAAAATACATAAAATTTTATGTAATCCATCAAAAATGTCAACTACAAATTTTTCAAAATTTAAATTTCTACAATATCTCCCCAAAACAAATTTCTATTAAGTAAAATTTTTCCATATTCGAATAAGATGAAGTATAATATTTCAGCAGTATGTCATAATAAAAATTACAAAAATATGTTTAAACGGAGTTGTTGATCGATAATCATATTAAATTTTAAAAATATTTAACTATCTACATTATTGCTGTTTTCATACGAAATTCATGTGGGATAGTTGAAACGTAATTTGAAGAGAAAATTTTTTCACTCGAAGAACCTATGTCTAAATACTGAAGAATGGTTCAAGGCAGTTTATATTCTATTTTGTCGTGTCACTGTAAGATTTTATAATACAATTCAGAAATTTTATACCTCTTCATTAGTATATGAAAAACTTATCACATATAAAATTTTAAAATGAATCCCCTGAAATTTTCAATCTATTTTATAAAACTCTGTATTTTTTTATATTTTATTATTATAATACTATATACAGTGTGTAACAAAATTATAAGGCCACTGTGAATTTTCTTATTTTTATTATAAACAGTATACCTTTTTTTTTTTTTTTTTTTTTGATTAAATTAAGTTGATGTGAATAAATGAAATATAAAAGATATTCAGTAAAGTCTGGTACAACGCGGTGGCAGAGATGATAAATAAATAAAACAGATTTATTTTTTAACACCACTAAATTTTTATAGTATCAATCTATTGGTTTATACACTCGATTTAGTTTTTATATAAAGCAGTTGCTTTGATATAAAATTAGTGGTGTTAAAAAATAAAATTGTTATATTCAAGAGGCAAATTTGCACCCGCGTTGTACGAGACTTTATTGTACTTATTATTTTTAAGAGATATTTAATTATACTAATTATTTTATCGATAATTTCAAATTTTTCCATTCAAATATCTGGAACAAAATTATGAAACCACTAGTTAAAACAAATTTTTTTTATTAAACTAAAATGCTATTGATTCACTATTTTTCTGAATAACTTCAAATACTCGATTTCTCATTGATCAGGTTTTCGAGCAAAGATTTGGGCATTTTGTCCCATTCATCCATGATAGCTACTTCCGATTCGTATATTGACGGTTATTTGCATACACTTGACGAGACAAATGACCCCACAAGTTTTCTATGGGATTCATGTTTGGAGTACGCTTTGGCCTTGTTTTACAAAACTAAAATGATATTGATTCACCATTTTTCTAAGTAACTTCAAATACTCGATTTTTCATTGATCAGGTTTTCGAGCAAAGATTTGGGCATTTTGTCCCATTCATCCATGATAGCTACTTCCGATTCGTATACGGAATGATATTGACGGTTACTTGCATACACTTGACGAGCTAAATGAACCCACAAGTTTTCTATAGATTCATGTCTGGTCTACGGTTTGGCCAGCTTAAGACCTCGGTTCTTTCTTTTTGAAATCGGTTTTTAGTTGATTTAGACACATGGCATAGCACATTGTTTTGCTGAAACTCCCTGTTTGACTCTCCTAAAAATGAACTAAAAGGTATAAGGTGTTGGTAAAGCAGTTGTTGATAACAACTAGAGTCCATTTTTCCAGGAACTCGCTGCAGGTCACATTTTCCATCATATGCAAAAGCTCCCCACACCATCACAGAGCCACCATCCATCTACCTGCTGAAGAAATCCCGAGGTTCCGTTCATAAATCATGCCAGTAGTAAAGATTATCGTTCGGGGTTCGGGCCATCCAAATTGAATTTTTTTTCCTCCCGAAAAAGTTTTTTTTTTTTTTTTTTTTTTTCAAATAGCATCCCAGGTCATGACCTCCTTTGCCCACTTCAGCCTTTCTTCCTTATGATGCTTTAACAGTCTTGGTTTTCTTTTTAATTTCCGAAAGTGCGCCATACTGTAATATGTGAAACAATTTTACTTGTCTGCTGTGTTATTTTACGAGTAGAAGAGTTTTTTGTTACGTTTCTAGCTTGAAAATTTGTCTATTATCGCGAGCTGATAATTTACTCACTCTCTCTTTCTCTCTCTCCCCCTCCCCAATCAGATATTTTACATTTTCCATAAATATTTCTTTTACTTAAAACATTATGAATAGCAGTTTTAGAACTTTTAAGGATCTTACTTATTTCACTTTCCGATTTTCCAGATCCCTTATAAAACAAAATTTTCCAAACTTCTAGCTCAGATAATTCTCTTCCACGCGGCATTGTGAATTCCCTCATAAAAACAAACAAATTAAATTCTATTTTTCTTGATAATATTATCGTTTGCACTTTTATGTGATGTAAAGTTACAATTTACCTAGGATTTTGAAAGAAAAAATAAAATGATTTTGAAAACTCAAACGATCTTGAATAAAAAAATAAGTGGTCTTATATTTATATTACACCGAAATTTCAAAAAATCGTTTGCTGTATGAAACTAATTCAAATTTTTTTTTCCTTTAATGATTTATTTGTGAAAATATAAGTTACTTGAATTGCTTCAATGTTTTAAAATTAGTCATTTTACTCGTATGCAGTGTACTGTTAAAATGAGGGATATTTTGGATTGGCTTAAAATTTTGTTACACACCATATACATATATATATGTATCAATTTATTTTATTTATAAAAGGGAAGGGGTTCCTTCCCGGCTTTGATGACTCCCAGTTGTAATTTCGATGAGAACATGGAGGATATTGCGGTTAGGATGAATTTCAAGTGCACCAGCCATCGCTGGTGTTCTTAGTTAAGAACATGATTCAACAAGGATTTATTTAACAAAACAGTATTAACTCTACTTTTTTTACATAGGAATTTTTGCTAGTGTTCTGATACTTTTGTTACCGACTGTAAGTCAATTCTACGTCTCGGGTGATTTTTATTTTTTATTTATTTATTTTTTTTTAAACAGCTGTATTGACTTTTTTCAAACTCTCTCTATTGACTCAGTTTTGGATGTCCTTTCTTATTACGAGAGTGAATCAAATATGAACCGAAATTTTTGCTTTGAAATTTTGTTACAAGATATAAATATAAAATTTACATACTATTTTTTGATTTAATCTTCTGACTTTTTTTTATGCATTTTCTCAATGTATTGGAAGTTTATAAATGACATTTTTTATAAAAAGAAAAAGTTTCAAGCCATTTGAGCTCGAAGATTTCAACAGCAGTTTCGTCGTCGAATTACTCAACTCCTTGTACTTCTTTCGGTGGCCATAACATACAGTATTCTCATTGGGTTATGTCAGTACTATAGAGAGGGTGTTCCAGTGTTGTCCAATGTTTTTCCTCCAATTTTTCAGTTCACTATGTGACCTTTTTTTTTTTTTTTAATATTCTAGTTTACGAGAAATGTTTAATCACATGGGTTTTTGAAATTTTATCTCGTATTCTTTTCAGGTTGTTATTGAAGCAATATATGGAGAATTTGCAAAACCTGTCATAGCAATCGATGATATTTCAGTTGAAAACAACGGAAGTTGTCCGCATCCAGGTAAGGGACACAAAATATAAAAATATTTGAAATTTATTTCCTACAGATTTTATCAACCGTTATTTCTTTCTCTTCAAATAATAGAAAATTCTTTTATGATTTATGAGTGTCTGTATTTTACTATAATACAGATTTATGTCATAGAAGTGTAAATATATATGTATGTATAATTAAGTTCAATTTTTTATTTTAACTTTCCACGACTTGCAACTGTATGTCGTAATATAGGAAAGTGTTTCCATTTTTTTTCTAAATTGCAGGTGCCAACGCTTTTATCGCAGATTGAAAGCAACACCTTTTGTAAATTAACAGTATACAAATAATTATGAAAGTAATAAGAATATCTAGAATGTCCCCACATTATGTTAGCTACAAGATATTTCGTTTTTAAAACAAAATTTACTACTTTCTTAGAAGATTTCTTTTTTATCTTCCATGAACATCAAAGAAACAGAAAGACAGCTGTCTCATTAGAATTTAGAAACATTGTTGTTTTAAATGTACTTGTTTTCATTTATTTTAACAAGAAAAAAGAATTTTCAATACTTTCCATTCTCAGTATAGCCTGTTATAATGACATTGCGATAAACCTAGTTTTTCATATAAGATAAAGTGCTCTAATTTTATCACAAGACACTTTTAGGCCTTAGGAAGCTATAATTTTCCCTGAAAACTTACCTTTTTTGGATATTACATTCACTATCCAGAAACATCTAAACATAGCCTAATTGTCTGCAAAAATATTTTTACATAGTCAAAAGACTGAGTTTCAAAAGTTACCTGTATTTAGCAGAAGTAAAAAAGTGGTCCCAATTTCGTCCTCCTCGAAAAATCCAATAAAACGAGACTTTACTTATGCACAGCTGCCAATTTTTTAATTTATTCCGGAATGTTGTTAGCCCCGCCCTTTTTTCACACCGTAATCTTTTTAAAGTAAGTTTCTTCATATTTAATCCTCGTTATATATTGAAGAAAAATTTTCTACAAATATTACGGTGTGAAAAAAAGGGCGGGGCTAACAACATTCCGGAATAAGTTAAAAAACTTGGCAGCTATGCTTATGAATCAAAATTTATTAAAAAATGAATAAAGGTAGAAAGAACTGTAGTAATCAATTGAAGAATAACTAATATATATATATATATATATATATATTAGACATTTAAACATAAGGAACATACATACATATACATATTCTTGGCTCCTTAGCATGTTTCGTGTTCTTAAGTGCAACACGCCTAATGCGCTGGACCCATTTTCTGCATTTTATCATCAGAGAAAAGGTTCTCGCAGATAGGGCACATTACATCATTGTCGTCATCATTATTACTTGCATCATCATAAGGAGTGTTAAATGAAGAATTACTTTCGTCATCTGAGTCTTTGTGTTGGTCATGTTTGCATTTTTTAAATGGTAGTTTCTTCCCCTTTCCCTTGAAAATGATGGATTCTAGAAGTTATTTTTCAGTTAAGCGTCTTCTTCGCCTTAGTGTCTTTTTCGCCTGGGAATCTTCAACTTTTTTCCTATGCGGAAACCCAGTGATCAATACAGCTTTTAGAAGTTGATGATGTGATCATTGCCACTCCCTGATGCCTTTAGGGTTAAAGGCAGCAGCAGTTTGCTGAACTTAGCCACTCGATGAGGGTTGATCAGTTACCATGAAATTTTCGCCGTATGGGGGACGGGAAAAGGTGGACGAAATTATGAACTTCATGAGGGACGAAATTGGGATCAAACTACTTCCCAACATGGCGGAACTTCAGTTCTCGTAAGATAAACTGCACATCTAAAGACTCGCTGTATGCTACTATTAGTATCTAACCAACATAGAATACATGCGATGTATAAGAAAGAAGGACTCACAGTACAGTAAATAATATTCTATAAAAGATATAGTAAGAACTCACCTCTCCTAAAAACAGGAAATCCAACGTATATAACAGATGCATATGTCTTGACGAACGAAACTTTTATTACTTACTCGTTATACCTTCCGCTTTTTCTGCCTTGCGTGACAAGTAGTGCCACTTAGAGACAATTATTATTAGTCATCTGACGTCCGTTATAAAAGAAGCTATATGGCTCTTCGATGCTCTGCAGTATGTCGTCCCAAAGAATTTTTATTACTTTAATATTCATTGGTCAAACCACGCCTGTTGGCTATAGTTATGAAGAACTAGCAAAGCAAGTCTATCCAGCATTGCCCAGGTTGATGTAGTGTTTATAGAATTTTGAAATCAATGGAAGATCTGAACTAATGTGTTAAATGGAAAGAGAAATGCATGAAACATTTCCTGAAGTCTTTAATAGAAAATATTATAAACAAAAACAAAAGGCACAGCTTTAGTGTGGGACTCTTCTTGGTGACTTTAAATATTTTTGGCCATTTTTTCGATGGATTGAAATGGCTATCGCAATTGCGTAACTAAAGACCTTGGCGAAAACTGTGAAAAAAATGATCGGTAGATTAAACTTCTTAATCGTAAATGCGCTAAGTTACCTTCTAAACTACTGATGCAACTGTCTGTCGGTTTTGGCATTTATAAAATTTTTGGCAATAAAGTATTTGTCATACAAAAACATATCTTTTTCATAAAATTAGCTGACATTTTTTAAAAATAGATATTAAATGAAAATTTATTTTCTTCTAGTTGCATGTGATTTCGAGTCTGACTTTTGTGAATGGAAGGCAGAAAATTGGGCTTTGCAAATGGCAGGAAACATTCCACCCACAGATCATACGACAAATACCAAAACAGGTAAGGAAAAAGTTAGTTAACATTCTTTATTTGCTTTTTAAATAATGCTAAAATTCCTTCTACACAAATATATCTTGTATTGCACTAGGATATTACGCAGCTCTTGTCGACAAAACCGGACGTCTAGTGAGCCCTGATTACAACTTTATCCGAAGTGATTGCTGTCTCAACTTCTGGTATTTTCTCGAGGGTGATCGCAATACGACACTGAAAATACAGAAAGATGTTTCATCAGACAAAGAACCAACAACTGTTTGGACAGACATCGCGGAACCAAATATTATAGGGCAATGGATGCATGCCAAAACCAGTTTTATAGGATTTGAATCTGGAAAAAACCACGTAAGCAAAATATTTATAATCATGTTTGGTTAAAAATCAAGCAACAATCAGATATTTAAATTATTTATGCCGAAGTTAAAAAAAAGAAAGAAAAAAAAAATCAAAAAACATTGTTGCAAATTTATAAATGTAATAATTGTATAATTCATAACATATATATATCATAAAGGGTTATTAATTATTATAATAATAGTTACATAACTTTTTTTTATGTAATTTTGCTTAAACAGGCTTAGTCAGAATGTTTCCGAGTTTCTGTCTTGTTACGGCATCAAAATAGCTAGTATCCTTTTAAAAAGCCTTTTAGATGCTTCACCATCGTGGGAAAGGCCTTGGCGTCAAATTTGGTATCAGATTGGCGCGTTTATTGCCCCTTCGCATTTTTTTTTTGGGGGGGGGGAGGGTGCGAGATGTATGAGAAAATCTTTATTATCTATATATCGATTCTCGAAGCTCTAAATCGAATGTTCTGTCAAAATAGCCAGAAACTTCTGGAAACATGCTAGACCAGCGGTCGCCAACCTTTTCGACTTCACGGACTGCTATATTCACAATTTAAAATACTACGGACCACCAAATTCATAATTTAAAATCCTGTGGGCTACTCATATTACTGATTAAAAAATGTAAATGTATTTCTAAAATAATAACATTTCTAGAATACTTATTTTATCAATATGAAAAACATTATTTGATATGAAACACTACAAACGTTTATTTTATTATAAGATAAGTGTAGGTAATAATGCCACCTTCAGAAGATGAAGAATCACCGATAGAGTGTGAAGAAGAGCTAGGAGTACTTGAGGGACAAGGAATATGAAGACCCTGTTTTTCAGAAAACATATCCCTAGGGTATAAATTTCTTTTTCAATTTTGGCACAGTTCTTTGTTAGATTTGGGTTTTCAAAAACATAATTTGGAGCAAAAGCTTCCTCGGGGATTACATTTGGATTGAAAAGATAGATATCTGTCCATTTGAAGCTACCTTTAACGTTGAAAGGTGTCATAGCTTTGTCCCAAACTGAAAAAAATATTCTTCCAAATCGAGTCTTTGCTGGATTCATTCATTGATTTTTCCCAATGAAAACATTCGGATCTCTTGCTAAAACTACTTTTAATTAGTACCGGACAGACATGCCTAAATAAATAAATAAAATTAGAGAAATTTATTTATATGAATGTAATATAGCTATACGCGCAGGTAGTATGGCCATAAATGCAGTTATTATACAAATTGAGCATGTTGCCAACAATAACGAGTTTTAAAAGAACGTTCGTAATTCTGTCTAAAAACGCAGATATTGAAATTCATTTATACAGTTCAAAAGACCATTAAACCAGCTAAAGTATTAGTATGTATTACAGTAAATACAGATACTTTGTTTCAAAAAGAAAAGTAACAAACTTACCAGAGACAAATTTACAATATGCCAACGCAACTAACAACCATTGAACAATCACTGCCCTCCCATGAACATGATCAAGAATTGCGAGCAGAGCAGTACTTAACGATAGTGTAACCACGTTTCCTACGCCTAGCAGTGAGGACGAGTCGAAAATCTTGGAGGGTTTCCAAGTTGACCAAAAGGTTTGAATTTAGTAAACATCCATTCATTCGGTATTCCCTTATCGCTTATTTTCTTTCAACGAAAAGCTTGTCTCCCCTATTTTACTAGTGGACTCGTTGAATCCACACTTGCGCAGAGGCTTCCATGGTCGCAAGAAATGTAGTTAAAGAGTATGTTTTTCTGACTTCAAGTGACTAGAGACCCTACATGTCCCGACAGACTCTACTGTATTAAGGGTCGCTACAAGCGACTAGATTTAAGTGTCATCTTTTGGATTTCAAAATTAATAACATTATTGCGGGTTGGCCATATTACATGCATTAGCTATATTACCATAATTTTACCTTAAAAAACGTAAATAATCATAAGAACGAGGCTTGGATGATTCTAATAAAACAAGTATACAGAAGAAATGTGAATACTTTTTTAATTTTTTCATATTATAAAAAACTCAGACACAAGGTTTAACTACAGTAATAAATTACTATTTCCAAACATAAAACTAAATTTAGTAATATGTACATTATATTATTAAAATCAAATCGAAAATTGCATTTTTTGCATACATTTGAAACGTTTGAAGAATTCGAATATTCTAATAAATTTAAAACAATTCCTAGCTAAATGTCGATCGGAAGTTCAAAGCGATAACCATGCGTAATACTTAGAATTCAAGTTGTTTTCATTAAAAAAAAAAAAAAAAAATATTCCATTTGTCTTCTGTTCATCCGAAAAATTCTGAAGCCTAATGTTGTGAGTATAAGTGACTAAGAAAATCCTGAGTTTAAAATTAACTTCACTGCAATTTCTAATGAAATATTAAAAAATGCTCATAATTTCAAGATTTTTTCTATGGATCGCCAAAATTTTCCAGAAAATTTTAATTATTCGGTTGGCCACCAGAATTTTAGAATACCAGTCGGCGACCACTGTGCTAGACTATAAATGAGGTTGCATTCTGGCCGTTGCGAATTCAGTTGAAGACAAGTGCATGAAGTATTAGGAGTTCTCTGTCTCAGCTTCTGTTAATGAATACAGCCATAGCCTCCTAAACTAGATACCTGTCGCGTGGCTCGGAAACTTAGCAACAGTTGAAGCGGTAGACAGCGCCACCTGGTACAGATTGCGCAACTTTTTTATTCAACAGCCAGCAAAAAATTTTAAAAGTGGGATATGATGTAAATAAAAGGCGAATAGAATCTAAGTAACTTCGATCATATATATCATATCTCATTTCTTAAAATTATTGGTGACAGTTGAATAAAAAAGTCGCGCAATCTGTACCAGGTGGTGATGTCTACCGCTTCAACTGTTGCTAAGTTTTCGAACCACGCGACAAGCATCTAATTTAGGAGGCTATGATACAGCTAATACGGTGTGTTATGCTTATGATATAGTTAATGCTCTGGTGTTTATGTTATCAACTACTACTTAAACTGTGTTTACTGGTTTATCTAAAGTTTATACACAGATAACAAACATTTAATCTTCTGAAATATTTTGTTACATAAATTTTTAGCACCCGGAAATTCTTTTATTCGTTCACGGACAGAACACGAACTCGGAATAGTAACAAAATTCTTAACTTTATTAAACGCTACAGTCTTGTAAAAGTTGCGTATTTAATACATGTTACACATAGAGATTTTTTATGAAGATGGTTTAAACTTACATATTTAATTTTTTGCAACTTTTAAATTCTGAATGGAATAATTTGCATGAATTTACTTTTAAATTACTTTCTCAAAAACATTTTTTTTTTTTTTTTATTAAGCTTTTTAGGCTATTAAAGTGAATTATAATTTTTGTAAATGCATAATTGGTATGCAATAATCAATTAAAACATTACATACATATTACTTCTGTTACGTTTGTAATAATGCAGTAATTTTGATTAACTCTACAGAATTTCATATACTTAATTTATTTCGCATACTTGATTTATTTCATGTACTTGATATTACAGAATTTCATAGGGACATTTCACCTAACATTGATGGCAGCCTTACTCTATGTTATTCCATGAAGAAATTTCTTTTCAAAATTACTTATTACCTAATGTATTTTAACTTTTCTTTTTATTTTTTTTAATTTCGTTTTCTCGTTTAGAAAAGTCACAAACTGTGATTGATTACTTTTTTTCAAAAAATAATTTTCTATTTTTTTAATATTTCATTTTGAAGCTATAAAGTGGAAAAAATGCACTTAGTTAATTTTTCGCACTTAAAAGCTTTAAAAATAATATTAAAGATTAAAAAATAATAATTTTTAAAAAGCAGGAATCAATTTAATAATTGAGAATTTTCTAAATATGAAAACGGAATTTAAAAAAAAGTGCATGAGTAAATGAGTAATATTTAAAACAAACTTCTCCATAGAATAACATGGGACAAGGTTGCCATCCACTTTAGGTAAAGTATCCCTTTAATAAACACACGCATATGCGCATAACTATGCATGTATACATCTATATGTACAGAGTAATTTGAAAAATGATAATTTTTGCATATTTATGATGCAGAACTTTAAAAAATGCATTTGTTTAGATTGTAATACAAGGTCAGAAAATCAACGAAAGTACAGTTGTGGCTTTAGATGATGTAGCAGTCGAAAATGATGCATGTGCGCCTTATGGTAGTTGTACGTTTGAGAGAGACTTTTGTACCTGGCGGAACCTCGGAACACCTTACAGCACGGGGCTGCAGTGGATTAGAAATTCTGGAAGCACAGCGAATTATTACAAAGGACCATCTGTGGATGTCACTACTAATTCATCTGAAGGTAGATTACTTTTTAGATAAATTAGTTCAACTATCCTTAGAATCATTATTTAGGAATAGAAATCAGGTCAAGTCTGCTACAGGCGACTTTCTTTATATTCTTTTCATATCACTGTTTCCGAAAAATAAAATTTATAATGTATTTTTGCACGTAAACCTGAACTTCACCTGTATAAATTTATTACATATTTTATGTTAGGGAAATAGGGGTACGAAAATAATAATAATAATAATAAAGGCACCTGTGGCAGCCCTATCACGTGCATAATAAAGTGAACTTTTCTAATTATTCTAAAATAATAATAATAATAATAATAAAAGAAAATCAATTTTTGCGTTGAATATTTCATGTGATTTCCTAGAGAAAAGCAAAAACGTATTGCAGCCACCTTTGGAAATCAGTTTTATAAGCTTTCGACGCATTTAATATTTCCATCGATACTATCACTCTTGACCTCAAAACTACAGCTAAATTCCCTACAAAATTATATACTATATATATTTTTTTATATATAAATAGACAGATATAGAGAGATATATATAGAAATAGATATAGATATACAAGGTATTTTTGCTACACCACAGAATGTACGTATTAAGGAATTCCCATATATGAGATATTTATATATATCTTCACCGAGTTTGGTAACTAGTTTGATACTCTATTAAGTTTCAAAATGACAGCAACTTAAATGTTTCCCATTAAACAATATAGGTTTAAATAATGAGGTCCCTCAAAACTTTTTTTTGCTCTAGCTTTTGACTTTGAAAGAAAAATTCGTAATTTTTTTTTTTGTCTTTAAAGAAAACCTGTAATATAATAATCAATTTATAAGATACTCTCCTGTAATAATAACCATAGTGGAACACATCCCCAAATAGAAACATTATAGTTTCAAATACAGGCCAATTATTACAAATATGGTTATATTAAAGTTTACCTAATAACGCTTGAGCAAATGCATCGCACGATGTTTTCCTGAACAGAAGAATTAATAAATAATATTCTCTAAAGTTATAACTCTACGCGTAATTTTTTATGCACGGTCCTTTTTGTACATGATATCAATTTACGAGAGAAGAATATACGCATCCAGAATTTGCATTGTAATGAGTGCGATTGTGAAATTTCAATGCCCTTCCATGCTATTTTTAGTAAAATTTAAAATGATCTGTTACGATTTCAGAAGCTTGGAAAGAACATAATATTTTGAATTATTTTATTAATATTGCTTTAAATTTAAGTGATATGAAACAATCAATTTTAAATTTTTGCTGGAAAGCATTATGGTCTCAAATTATTGCACCAGATAATACAGTTCAGACAGTAGGAAAAGGAATAACTAGCATAATTATTATAGCAAGGATTTCAAAAAGAAAGATTTGGCATTTTAAATGAGGGGGATTTCCTAACAGATCGAAAAATACCGGGTATTGACTTTATTAACATGGTGTCTGAAATGCGTACATACCTGCCAACATTCTAATTAATGATCTGTAGTATTGTTAGAACCGCCTTTTTTTTTTACACCAGTATTTTTGGAGAGTATTTTTCTCTTTATTTAATCGCAATTAAATTTTTAGAATATTTCTTTATAAAATGGATAATGTGGAAAAAGGGCTAGTATTAATAACACTACGGAATATTAATTAGAATGCTGGTAGGTGTGTTCATATTAATGATGAATGTAACGGTGACTACGAAAAAACAAATTTATTCCCGGCAGAAAATCTTTATAAAACTTTTCAATTAACCAAAAAATCGGAAACTTTAATTGTAGACATCGAATCAATTATTCAACGAGCCTTGAAATTTCAACAAGATTAAAAAAAACATTGCAGCAAATATTAGCAAATTTATAAAAATTAAAAAAAGAAAGAAAAAGAGAAAGAAAGAAATGTTTCTTGGAAAGCATTATGGTCACAACTAATTGCGCCAATTTAGTTCGGTTCAGACAATGGAAGAAGAAATAACTAGCCTCATCATTATTAGCCAGGGTTTGAAAAAGAAAAAAATTGGTAATTTAAATAAAGGTGATTTACCAATATATCGCGAAATATACATTACTGATTAAATTTATATGATGTCTGAAATCCATCTTAATGATGAATATAACAGTGAGTACGAAGAAACAAGTTCATTCACTGCAGGGAAACTTTACAATTTTTTTCAATTCGTCAAAAAATCGGAAAGTTCTACTGTATCGATACTGAACAAAATATTCGTCGAGCCTTGAAATTTCAAGAAAAAAAAAATATATACAATCAGCAAATTCATGAAAATTTAGATAAAATAAATAATTGAAAACAAGCTTATACCAGATTTTCTTTTCAATAATATATATCTGTATATATATATAAATTACGTGTCACGATGTTTGTCCGGGGTAAACTCCTAAACTAAGGAACCGATTTTAATGAAATTTTGCACACTGTGTGCAGTTTGGTCCAACTTGAGAGATAGCATAGTTTTTATCTCAATTTATTGTCACAATATTGTTTTATTGCAATTATTTGTTAATTATAGACCTTTATTAAAGTTGCTCCAAAATATCTGTGAGTTCCATAAGTTTAATTGTTGCCAAAAAGAAAAAATACGAGTTCATTTTCTTTCGACATAAAAGTAAATATATTTAATCAAACGTGAACGTTAAAAAATTATAAAAAGTTAAATTATACATCTCACGAAAATTGACGTCATAATCAATTTAAAGATTTTATTCGCATTGATAAAGTATGTAGTTATCAACGAGATATATAAATTAGAGTGCTGATTCAATGGATGAAGGATTAACTTTCCGTGGTTCAAGATGAATCACGTGACATGCTCGAATAGGTTGCTGTGTTTGGCCCTTTATCGCTATTTTGGCATTTAAAATATCAGTTCGACAAATTATCATTATTATTACGTAACATGACAGTCCTATAACCGAAATAAATTGTTTTTAAAATAATTTTACACATATTTCACATTTTAATAAATAATGAAATACCTTTTTTTTTCATCGTTTCCCAACAAAGTTTAAAAGCGTTTATAAAAGAAAATTTAAACTTTTAAAGAGCTAAATTTAACAACAAATAATAATTTTTCAACTATTTTTAAGCATTTTGTCGGTTAAAGTTCAACTACACGAAATAAAAAAGAAGTAAAATCAAAATCAAAATGGTTTAGAACAAAAGAATATTAAACTACGTAAAGTAAACAAAAACATTGAAACCGTTGCCATAGAAATGTACTGAAAATGAGCTGTTACCAAGGAAACCACCGAATACGCATGTGCAAGGAAAGCATGTCACATGACTCATCTTGGACCTTCTCAAGGGTTACCATTTATCACTCTACTTTATATATCTCGTTGGTAGTTATACACAAGCGAAGTGTGACGTCACTGACAGTCTGTGAAATCAAGAAAAAGATTTCTTATGTTAATGGCCCATTGTATTTTTTGTAAAAAATTATTAAAAACAAGGAAAATTATTTCCGGATTTTAATCCCCATATTTTTGTATAGATATGTGTTATTTATCATGTGCATACGTTAGATTGAGTTATTTTGCTGTGAAATTGACAAAATTTTAATTTTAAATTTCAAAGCTCTGTCGTCCTTGGAGTTTTTCGTATTTGGCGATCAAAAACGTAACACGAAAATATACACGCTAGATGTATATTTTCGTAATATGTATTGTGTGAAATATTGTTTCATATTATTCTTTACTCTCTTAATATAAGTTGTTAAAATAACCATGATTTTTGAAAGGAATTAAATGTGTGCGCCAGATAATTTGGCGATATTATTTTTTTTCCGCCAAGGATGATAGATATGAAATTTATTCCGCTGCAACATGTTAATGTCTTATATCAGATACATTATGCACATGCTACAATTTATTTCACGTGATTTGTGTGTTAAAAATTTATTTACGACATAACCTTGCTTTTTCAATTTTTGTTGCATTATTCTAATCTGTATCACTTCGTTTTCTTTAAGAAATTTGTGATCTATACATAACGTTCTAAATAAAAAGTAACCATTTCAATATTTTAAAACTTATTTAAAAGTCTGTTTTATTTAACATTAAATTTTAAAACTTTATTTAAAACTTATTTAAAAGTCTGGAAGAGTTTAGGACTGTTTATTTGTTTTGTAACGCTAATCTATATGATCGATGTTCGAAACTTTAATTAATTATTTCTCTTATTTCTCTTTACTTTTTCTTTAATAACTTACCAATTTAACGTTCCTGATTAAATTTGTGATTTATATATGTATTTTGCATTAAATTTTGACTCATATTTATTGCTGAAAATGCGATCTTAAAATCTTGCAATTTTCTTATCTTAATCCTCAATGCTTTCCTTCTTGATTAATTTGAATTTACTATTAAAATTTTAACATACTCAGAATCTTCTCACCACTTCGTTAAAATATATTAATCTTTTCAGTAATATATTAATCAGTATATCCCCACAACGATATTTGGCAATTTTTTGTTGGCGATTATGGCTAAATCATAAATCTATAAATGATAAATGTTAAATGATAATCTAAATCATAAATCAAAAACATAAAATAATAAATCCAAAATAAACAACATATAGGCTGCCATATTATATCACAAACAGTCCAGAGCGACATCGTTATCGTTCAAAACGCGCCAAAGGAAAGCTGTGGGGATATACCGATACTGAAGTTATAATTATCCGAATATAATTACTGAAGTTATGTTATAAGTTATAGTTGTGGGTAACAACAATAGTATTTCCCCACAACTGGATTTGGCGATTATGGCTAAATCATAAATCAAAAAATCATAAATGATAAAATCATAAATCTAAAATAAAAGCATGCGGGTTACCGTATTTTATTGCAAAGAATCCAGAACGACTTCGTTATCGTTCAAAAAGGCGCAAAAAAAAAAAAAAAAAAAATCGCCAAATCCAGTTGTGGGGAAATACTATATACCTTATCAAATTATCAACGTATTACTTAGCCGCAGCAACGCGTGGCCGGGTCTGCTAGTATATATATATATATATATATATACTATATAAATAACAAACTGTTTAAGGAATTTGTGTGAAAGAATCCACATAAAACAGATGTAAAAGTAAAATATATATATATATTGGGAACTTACTTCACAGATTAAATAAGCAATTTATTTTATCCTCCTAGTCCATATGAGAATGAACTTATGTTTTATTTTTAGTTCCCCATCATACTATAGGTATGGGGAACTTAGGTAATCGTGAAAATTTTCGACCTCGGTTTTTTGACTTTTTTACACGTTTTCAGGTGTGAGGAATCCGAAAATGACAAAATTTTTATGGTGTCTGTCTGTAGGGTGTCTGTTAGTCTGTTAGTCTGTTAGTCCGTTAGTTTGTTAGTCTGTGTACACGATATCTCAAGAACAAATTGTCGCAGAGAGGTCAGATCAGTTTTAATATATTACTTTCGACACTGGCAAGAACCCTATTCATTTGCAACATTCGATTTTTAAAACTTCGTAAGTTATTAGAAATTTACGATTTTCTTAACATGGGAGAATAGGACAAAAATTCACTTAAACGTGCATTAAATGGAAACTTTTTACTCTAAAAATGTCAGACCAGTTTTAAAATATCCGTTTTGATGCCGGAATGAACATCAGTAACTATAAATATGCTAGTTTGAAAATTTCGCAAGTTATTGGAAATTTACGAATTCCTTAACATGGCAGTATAGGGTAAAATTTCACATAAACGTCAATTTTGAGCGATATTTTCATCGTAAAGATGTCAGACTACTTTTGATATTTTATTTAGGACACTGGCATGAATATTAATGACTATGAATTTTCAAATATAAAAATTTCGTAAGTTATTGGAAATTTACGAATTTCTTAATATGGCAGAATAGGCAAATTTTAACATAAACGTCAATTTTGAGGAATATTTTCATCGTAAAGATGTCAAACCACTTTCGAAATATTATTTAGGTTACTGGCATGAATATCGTAGACTATGATTTTTCCAATTTAAAAAATTCGTAAGTTATATGGAATTTACGATTTACTTAACATGTCAGAATAAGGCAAAATTGAGCATAAACTTCCATTTTGAGGATCATAAATACATTAGACAACTTCAAAATTACATTTATGATATTTTTTTGAACATGATTGAATACAAATATTCTACTAGGAAAATTTCGTAAATTATTCGTAATTTACGATTTTATCAACATAGCGAAATTGTAATTTTTTTCATATAAATATGAATTTTGAGGATTATTGCATTGGAAATTTTAGCATGAAACATAAACAACGGAATTGACCCTGATAAAATAAATTAATAGATTAGAAGAAGATAAATATATCGAAGTGAACGATGGATAGCCTATTAGGCGGGGATTTCTTTCTGTAACTGTATCAAGCTTTGGTCAAATTCATTTCTTTTAATATGATTATAATATGTCTCGCACTAGAAATTTATGAGAGCATTAATATGGTGGGGAACTGAGCAGAGTCCACTTATGCCAACTAGTTTTACATGTAGAGCATCCTTTGTTTTATGCTTTATCATGCATTAAAAAATTATGAGGATTTATCTAGTAATGATAGCTGATTGGTTTATTAATAACTCATTAAAAGTGAGGGTTTGTGTAAATTAATTTGATACATGTAACGACTCTGCAAAGTAGAGACAGCATCAGTCCTACAAACACATCTTTTTTCCAGGGTATTTAGAGGACATCTTTATAATGTAATGTGATGAAAGGAATATCTTTAGGACGAACTGTAGATAAGTATGTTTGTAGGAAAAAAATTCATGTTTCACTGGCAGAGCATGTAATGATTAAAAGAATGAATTTAAAAAATGAGCGAGGGTTTATAGAAAATATTAGTAATTTAATGCAAATTATTTGCTTATTATTTTCTTTTAAATTTAAGTAACTGGTAATTTTAAAATACTTTCTTTCATCTCCGCATGATATTTTCAATTATTTTTCATTAATTCATTGTAGTTTATAGCAATGGTATTTTCCTCCCTTTTATAAAATGCTTATATTGGCTATTTGATGGGACTATAAAAAAAGAATTTCAGTTTAAAATTTAAATTATTGTAGTTAAAAAGTACTAATGTTATTTTATATATGTGTATATATTATTTATTGGGAAGGTAACGGGGTAGATAAGATTTCATGGTAAAAATTGTTTATGGACTTACATTAAAAAGATTCTGGAGAGTTATATTCACATAACAAACCAAGTGAAAATAAAATATTTATTAAAATAAGTAAATATTACAATATTAAATATTTATATATACCTAGCTAAAGAATGGTTAAATAACTGTTAGAAGTCCTTAATAATGTAAACAACATGCCTTTCAAATCACCTTATTTCATTAAAGTTCAAAACTGAGAAAACTCAGGACTTCAAATAAAATAAGTAAACCAATAAATCCTTTCATAGTTTTCTAAAAGCTTAATTATTGCCCATCTGCGCAGCACTAGTGCGACGTAAAACCCAACCATCCATCTAAAAGCTTAATTTATCGATTGTGATTTCACAAGTTTTAGAATTTATAAAATACTAGCCTTTCCTGCGCAGAATATCTGTGTAACAGTACCTACATATGACTTTCAGAAAAATCTCATAAATAAAATTACTAGAAATTTTCAGTTTTTTTCCCTTTCATTCTTTCTTTTTCTTTTCTTCTTCTTCTTCTTCTTTTTTTTTTTTTCAATATATTTGCATTCCAGTTTCAATTTAGAAATATTATAATTTCAAGTTAGATTTTTTTTTTTCGCTGCTAAGCTAAAAATTCTTAGAATTAAATTATTGTTATCGTATTAAAAATCAAATATTTCAGAAAATTTGACGTAATTAAATTATTATATTTCGATACATAACAGAAATTCCGTAGTTAATAAAAGTATCTACAAAATAAATAAAGAAATAAAAAGAAATAACGTTCATTTTATTTAAAATGAATGAAAAATCTAATATATATATATATATATATAATTTTGGCTTTTAAAAATTTGTATCTTAATAAGATGATTTGAATTCAGATTAATGGATGGCACCACCATCGCTCTGCCGAACAGGCAATCATGAGTGTCAGATTTAACTGCCTTTAAAATTTTCCAAATATTCTTCTAAATATGAGATATTGAGCATATGTTTCAGCATTTTTACTTTCTTAAAAAAAAAAAAAAAAAAAAGTGCATTATAAGCGAATTAGATTAAATAATTTTTGTATCCGAAATCTCTAGAATGATCAAAGCATAAATTTGGCTGATAATCTAAGTTGAACAATTAGATAGCAGCGTACGTCACTATCGTTTTGTTTCGATTAAATTTAATCGTAACCGGTTCACGTTAAATAAATATGGATTTTGCGCCATAGATTATATAAGCTGTGTTTCTTTGATTAAGCACGTTACATTTTGTTTGAATAAAAATTACCTTTTTTCTTTTGTATTTTTAAGTATTGTTTATCTTTTACACAGGCTGGTACATCTATATGAGTGGACAATATGGCAGAGTTGGACAAACAGCAGTGTTGGAAAGTGAAAATCTTCATTATGCTCCAAACGCATGCTTTAAGTTCTGGTATCATATGCAATATTGGAGTAAGCAATAACTCATTAATTATATGTCCTTTTTTATGATCAAGCAATAACTCATTAAGTATACAGTCGGTAACAAAAGTGTCCGAACACTAGCAAAAATTCCTAAGTAAAAAAAGTACACTTCATACGGTTTTGTTAAATAAATCCTTGTCGAATCCTGCTCTTAGTCAGTATAAGAACATGATTCGATAAGGATTTATTTAACAGAACCGTATGAAGCGTACTTTTTTTACATAGGAATTTTTGCTAGTGTTCGGACACTTTTTTTACCGACTGTATGTCATTTTTTATGGTTAAGCAATAACTAATTAATTATATGCCCTTTTTTATGGTTTATCGTCGGTTATTAATATATATAAATTTTATGAATAATTTTTAGTGCTTAGTTCTCATATATAGAGATTGCAATCCTGCAAAGTAGAATCCAACATTCTCTGGTCATACCACACAAATTTTGATCACTCCAACTTCCTGAGTATATTTTGCGCAGATCCCGAAAAATTTTTCGTTTGCAAAACTTTTTCATGGTTATAACTTTAAATAAGCTTTCTGGTCCTTATTCATGTGTTATTGTATCATTTCACATCAAAATTAAACTTTAACTCTGCATTCAGATAATGATGATTTGGATGCAGTGTAAAAGCAAAAGAAATAAATTAATTTATGCTATGCTAAATACATTTCTATTATTAAAATTAGCTCCTTATTAACACTTTCGCGACCGCATGTTTTTGTCTTTTTGATGGTAAGGTCCACCTGTGAGCGTTATTCCCCCAAGTTAAAACATTTCAAAACAACATTTTCTGTATTCACATTTATATTACAAATGGATAAACTATATATTTATATTTTTTCTAATCAAAGTATTCGTATCTGTAGTATATTTAATTGTACAAATATGTATATAGGGAGATAGTGTATAGGGGGTCTTAAGAAATAAATCACATACAAATTACGAAAGAAACGCCCACTTGCGGAGTTACAGATTTTCAAATGACGTGAATCTACGTCAGCGGTCGCGAAAGTGTTCAAAATACTTTAATACACTACTGGCCATTACAACTGCTACACCAAGAAGGAATGATAACAACGGACTGAAATTTATTGGACACATACATTATAGTAGAAAGAACAATTGATTAAAATTTCAGGAAATTTGGAGTAATATATATACTGAAAAAACAGTACGTAAAACAGCGACCTCGGTGAGCAATAAAAGTACTTATCTGCCTAGGCATTGAATCAAACTACGATTGGATGACATGTACGGGTAGAGCACTTTATGAAGCTTTAACATGATGCCGCAGTTCATAGATTGTAGTAACTGGTGAGTGGTGGTAGGCCAGTCACTTTTCAACAATTGAACAGTCATTTTCATTTGTGTGAGACTAAGAGAATGCGCTGCCCAGAGCAACAGTCGAACACATTATACATCAAGGAAGGTCCGAACAATATGGACAACTTTCGGTCGTGCATTGTCCTGCTTAAATGTTACGCTACAGAGGCCTTGAACATAGGGAAAAGCGACGGACCTTAACTCGCCAGAAATGTAATGGCCGCTATTTAGAGTGCCGGGAATGCAAACAAAAGGTAATCTAGATGTGTATCCAATGGTACCACATATCATCACTCCAGGTGGTGACTCGGTATGCGGATACCAAAACTTTGATCACCCTTCAAGCTGCATCACTGATATGGGCACCTTTAACGTGTGGTCAACGACGTACCTGGACGCAGGATTAATGTGACTTCGCTATTCAGACAAATCACAATACTGTTTACAACATCAAGATTGCCTCGTCCATATTTAACAGCATTGTAAAAATAATGCACATTGTCAACTGGCATTCGTCATCGTGATACTGTCCATCACCTGCAGTAATGGCATGCGATCCCATTGGATACACGTCTCGATCACTTCTTGTTCGCATTCCCGACACTCTCAATAGCTGCCATTACATTTCTGATGAGTTAAGGCCCACCGCTCTGCACCATATTCAAGGCATCTGTAGCGCAACATTTAAGAACAACAATGCAATGACCGCAAGTTGTCTGTATTGTCCAGACCTTCTTTGATACAGATTGTGTTCGACTGATTTTCTGGCCAGCGCGTTCTCCTGATCTCGCACCAATGAAAATGACCGTTTAATCGTTGCAAAGCGACTGGCCCGCCCTCATTCACCAGTAATTACGGTCGATGGACGATACGGTGCTTGAAGCTTCATGAAGTGCTGTATCCGAATATGTTGTCCAATCGCTGTTCGATTCAATGCATAGGCAAATAAGTGCAGTTATTGCTCCCAGAGGTCGCTAATTTATGTACTGTTTTCTCAAGATATATTACTTCAAATTTCCTGAAAATTTAATCAATTGTTCTTCCTACTATAATGTATGTTTCCAATAAATATCATTCTGATATTTGCATTCCTTTCTGGTGTAGCAATTTTAATGACCAGTGGTATATAATCAAGACGTTTTTTCAACTATCAAAATACATTTATTAACCCCTTCCACTCCAGGGACGTACGTGCGTACGTCTTAGTGTTAATGGCCATTAATACCATGGACGTACGTGCATACGTCCAAAGAAAGCAGTATACGATACAATAATTCCAACATTGTTGTGGTATCAGAGAGAGTATTTTATTTGTCATATGGTATTTTGAAATTGTATTTTCATTACTGACAACTAGATGGTGTTAGTAGTCTCGGTGACCTATTAGTTTTGGCTACGCCAGTTGTTTCGTAATTTCTCGCGGATGCGGTTGTGTGAAATTTTCGCTGCTCGATTTTGTGTGCTTTGCCGGTGTTTGAAACTGTGAATAATGTCTCATTCTAGTGATTCGGATAGTGATTATATCCCTGATTATGACGAGCTTGAAGATTCCAATGATGACTTTACAACAAGTGAAGACGGCGAAAGCGATGAGAGTGATGATGAACCACTTACAGCAGTGATTGCTATAAATAATTGAAATACTTTGATATGTATTCATATTTACTACATTTATTAATTAAATATATTTACTTCACAACAAAATGCACATTGTTACTTCATTATGTATTGAATTATTTCAAAATTATAATCTGGTATTTCACATATTTACACTACAGCTAGCCTGGAGCGGAAGGGGTTAATTGATACCGTAATATTTATCAGAGACAACTCGTGAATAAGCAATTCGCAATTAGAATTTGTCAAGCATTTTTAATTAAACAATGACATAAAAAATATATCCTTTTTCTCGTGTTTATTCTTTTATTTATTTTATTTTATTTATTTTATTTTTATTTATTTATTTGTCTGAGTCATGTTTCTCAGATTTTACACATAATAGCCTAAAAAGGTGAAAAGGAATTTCAAAATTCTATCGAGAGAAAATACATCAGATATAATTTGATTTCAATGAACAAATGCAATCGACTAAAAATTACTGCTCATCATTGGAAAGTTGTGTTTCAAAATAAGCACGAATTGGAATTGGATAAATGATACTTATTATATTAAGGAGTAATCCTTGTCCAGTGCAGTAAAGTGATTTTAAAAATAGCGATGAAATATGTCATAAAATTAAAAATAAATTGTTGATTTTAAAACAAGTGATATTTTATTCAAAAGGGGTTATACAGTGCGTTAAGAAATTATAATTCCACAAGTGTATTGGTGCATTTATGAAGAAGAGAGCATAACATGCAAATTTTAGTTGCGTATTAAAAATTGATCGTGAAACACATCCAATACTAATTCAACTAAATTTAAAATTAAATTAAATTTCATTAAAACTTATTCATTTTTCTAAAAATTAAAGACTGTGACTGTTAGGAAATTATAAGACAACTTGAGAAAATTAGCATATTACACATGACGTCAAACTCAATATAAAGCGCATGCGTCAGTATTTCGTAAAAGCATTGCCTTAGAATCAAAGGCTTAGATTTTGAATGTGTTATCTACGATTAATTTGACGATGCCTCAAGGTAAAGAATTATCGGAGTGCGAAGTAAGAAAATTTTATTTTATAAAGGTTCTGGTAAATCTGAAAGAGATATTGCAAGATTAATGAACCGTTCAAAAACTGCCATTCTTAATGCCATAATTAGAAAAGATTATTCAAACAAAATAAAACAATTTGGTAGAAAAAACATTTGCACAGCACGTGATAATAGCCAAATTTTTCGACAATCAACTAAAAAAGGTCTTTCAACTAGTGAAATTTCGAAACGTTTCAGCAGGAAAACTTCACATATAACAGTCTGGAAGAGTCTTAAATTAAATATAAATACGCATTTATGAAATTGAAGAAAACACCAAAGTTATTGAAACACCATCGAGAAGAAAGACTAAAATGGGCTAAAAATGTCATGTCATGGAATGATGAGTGGAAAAAAAATTATATTTTCTGATGAAAAGAAATTTAACCGTGATAGTCCCGATGGTTACAGACACTATTGGCATGACTTGAGGAAGGAACCAAAAGAATGTTTCAGTCGACCACGGACCTACTAGATCACTCTACGCCAAACGCGCCAACGTGAAAGTTTTCACTACGTTGGCCCCGAGGAAATATCAGGTAGGGCCGTGAGTCGACAAATGGGTGGTGGATTAGTAATAATTTGGAAAGCTTTCAGTTATGAGGGATTGTGTGATTTACAGTGGATTTCGGGTCGTATGAACTCTACACAGTATCAGTATATGCTATACTAGCAGGCTTTGCCCGCTTCGCTGGTCATTATATTGAAATGAATTTTCAAAACACCCTATCATTAATAAAAAATCTTGAAAAAAAAAAGAAAAAAAATCATTAAAATCAGTCAAAATCTAAATTTAAGTTCCCGCTACTTTCGGTAGCGCTATTCCCACTCGCCACAGTCGAGTCTGGAGCCCCAATGCTTTCGACAGCCTCTTACCTGATTTTTACTCTCCCTCCCTCGCGGTTAAAGTCGAAAGTTTTGTAAAATCTCATCAAATTGATTATTGCGTATACTTAATCAACACCCATACACCCCGAAATCCGCCATTCTCAGGTAATTTGGACGGATTTAAGCTTGAAAATGTATTTTTTGCCCCGCCCGCCAAAAAAGGGAGGGGGTGGGTGCAAAATTCGCAAAATTACTTTCTATTGCATGTTGCATACACATACCTAACCGATACATCAAAAAATCGAGATCCTGAAATTATTTAAAGCAGAGCTATGTTTTAAAATGTGTATTTTTTATCTCCCCCCGCTCTTAAAAAGAGGGAAAGTGGAGGGAATTTCACAAAATATCTTCATACTATGAGTTAGATATATATAATCGATGCACACATAAAAAATTTCCGACCTAAGATAATTTAGTGCAGAGTTACGCATGGATATATATTTTTGCCCCCCCCCCCCACCCTCCAAAGGGCAGTAGGGTGGAATTTCACAAAATCCCTTTGTAGTGTGTCTTGAGTACGCATAATTAACCTACCCATCAAAAATTATTATTCTAAGATAATCTGGAACAGAGTTACGCATGGAAACATGTCTTTTGACCCCCTCCGACCCCCAAGGGCGGTAGGATGGAACTTCAAAAAATCCCTTTGTAGTGTGTCTGTTGAGTACGCTTAACCAATCGACATATCAAAAATCGCTTTTATGAGATAATTTAGAGCAGAGTTACTCTTAAAATCGTGTATTTGCATCCCCCCTCCCTTAACGGTGGAGAAAATGGAAATTTCGCAAAATCCCTTTATAGTGTGTGTTGGGAACCCATAACCATTCCGCACATAAAAAAAATCGCCTTTTTAAGATAATTAAATAAGATAAATAAAGTATAGTGCTGATTCAATGGATAAAGGATTATTCCTTAGTTCAATCTGAAACATGTGATATAAACCAATAGATTGCTATGTTTGACCCTTTGCCGCTGTTTTGGCATTTAAAATTTCAATTCGACAAATTATCAACATTATTAGGTAACGCACGACTGTCCTATAACTGAAATAAATTGTTTTAAAAATAATTTTTCACATATTTCACCTTATAATAAAAAATAAAATATTTTTTATTTTTTCATCATTTCCCAACAAAGTTTAAAAGCATTTATAAAGAAAAGTTAAACTTTTTAAAGGGCTAACAAGTAATAATTTATCAACTATTTTAAATATTTTTTCGGTTAAATTTCAACTAACGGGTGATCAATAAAAATCCGCAATATGTTAACTTTAATTATAATTTTTATTAAACGCAATTATAATACAAATAAACATATGCAAATTATAAGACTAGGTAAATACTAAATACTGACAGTTTTATCTCTGTTCTATTACACCATTTCTGCGGATATGATGAATTATTTTCTTTGTATCGACTGCGAGCTTCTGTACAAGGTATAAATTAATTTGTTTTATGCAATATCTGATGCGATTCACAAGTTGACCGACATTTTCTGCCCGCCAAGCCTTTGCATAAACTTTCCCTTTTAAAATTGACCAAAAGTCCTCAATTGATCTTGCCTCTGGAACATTAGCGGGATTATCTTCTTTAACTACAAAGTCAATTGATTCTTGAATGAGATAATTGGTCACTTTTTTAGCATAACGAGAACTGGCCAAGTCTGGACAAAATACATAATTTCATGGTAATTAGCTCGAATATAGGGAAATAGACGCTTTTTGATACATTCCTCAAGATAAACATCTTGATTGGTCGCCGTATTTAAACTTCGAATGAAAAACTTGCTCATTCCTTTTGGACCAATGGCAATCCATACAAGAACTTTGCTTTCAAACTTTTTTTTCGTTGAATATTTAACATCTGGTGGTGTATCTGATATATTGGAAGAATAGAAACGATTATTGCCATTTATTGAGGAATTTGAAAGAGTAAAATATGATTCATCATCAAGAATCCAAGATCTTTTTGAAAATTTTCGATAGAGACGTCCACACTTCGTTTTTGCATAAATTTGTTGCTTTTCATTTCTGTGTGGAATGGTTTTCTTCTTTCGGCAACTTATTTTTGCTTTCTTAAGGACATAATTAATCATTGCTTGTGAACATTTGTACTTTTTTGCTGCTTGACGCTGAGAAATTCGATCCTTGTGATCAAAATCCTTTTTCAAATTTCCAATTTTTTTACGTGTGAAGATTTTTGCAACTCTTCCAGAGCCAGATTGGCGAAAAGCACTCAAACCCCTTTCATAACGTTTCAAAATGTCATAAATAGCTCGTTGTGGTATTTTTTCTTTCATAAAATGCTTCACAGTAAAAGATTTACCCGACGAAAGATTTCCTGAATAGAACTCGTACACACGAGATCGCAGATTGTCTTCATTCGAAGTCATATTACCTGAAAAAAAGAAAATATTTTGCAAATGTGAATATGTCTACAGTAACTAGTAAGGTTAAGTAATAATTCACATTAAAATTTTAGCAATTTATATCATTTATTGACAATTTGAATGCTGTTAAATTTATTGCGGATTTTTATTGATCACCCGTTATACTAAAAAAAAAAAAGTAAAATAAAAACTAAAGTGATTTAGAACAAAAAAATATTAAACTACATAAGTAAACAAAAACATTGGCAGTTATGACTTTTGCCAAGTAGAATCTCTAAACCGTTGCCATAGAAATTTATTGCAAATAAGCTGTTGCCAAGGAAATCAACGCATAGATGGTTCATGCCACATGACTTATGTTGGACCATGTCAGGGTTAACAAGAAAGCACCACAGAACTGGCGTTGTAAATTATTACTTACAAAACTTTGAATAAACACCATAAAATGCAATAAACTCGCAACAATTGTTTCGGCCGCTTTGACTGCGGCACTCATGCTTACTTTGTTCGCCTGAGGAAGGGTCGTGTGCTTTTTCGACCCGAAACAATTGTTGCGAGTTTATTGCATTTTATGGTGTTTATTCAAAGTTTTGTAAGTAATAATCATGTCAGGGTTACCATTTATCACTCCGCTTTACTTATCTCGTTGGTTTCAACAGGACAATGCTGTTTGTCATACATCTAAATCCACTCAAGAGTGCACCAAAACTAACCACTCAAGAGTGGTTTAAAAAAGAAAAAATTGTGTTTTGTCATGGCCAAGTCGAAGTCCAGACTTGAACCCCATGGGTGGATCTCATTCATGTTCACACTAAATCGGAGCTCAAAAATAATCTATTAAGAATATCACGATTACAAAAAAGGCGGAAATTTTCGTGCACTTTTGTTGTTGTTGTTGTTGTTTTTCTCGAAATAAACGAAAATAATTATTGCGTGCTTTGGCTGTTTCTTCAAACAATTGGCCAATTGGTAATATAGCTCGCTGAATTACAGTGGGGTGTGTATTATTTTGCACATTGTGGGTAACATTGGATAAGATACCAAGGATATTCCTAATAGAGTTCTGCTGTTTTCTCTGCCTATTCGGCAAATTTTTCTACGTAAACTCTGTGGCCACTTGAAATAATCGTGACACTGTAAACTGAAATAAATCCTTTATATCAATATCAGCATAAGTTTCTTTTGTTATAAAGGATTTTTTCATTTCAGGATAACAGACCATTTTAACACTCTGCAAAACAACACATAAAGGACTTTTTTCTTTGAGTACTTCTTATGAATTTGTATTTCAACGCTGCTAAACTTATTAATTTTTAAATCAGATTTGTCACCAATATTTTTATAAATGAATCTTTTAAGCATATTTTTGGTGATACATAAACTGAAAGCATTTATAAGAACTTTCTTGTATGAAGTCTCTCTTAAAAACGCGAGACTTGGCACCTATGGTGTTGGTTTCTTGAAAAATTAGCCTATAATGATAAGGCTGGCAATGGTGATATTTGTGTATGTTTTTATATGTATTTTGACAATGCTTTTTTTTTTTTTTTTTTGCTCCTTTTGAAATAAAAGTAACTTTTTTTAGTATGAAAGCAGCACATCTTTTCCCAGAAATTTCCAACTTAGTTTGGCATGTGTGAGCACTTCAACGTCTGTGGACCTACGTTTCAGTTTTTCTTGTTTAGATCTTTAACTTCATTCAGTGAAGTCTCTTACTAGTCTCTCAGAATGGTTTATACTTCTAGGAATCTCGAATCTCTTTCTATCCAATCCTTATTCTTTTCTATAAATATATCTGTTTAATACTGGATATTAAATCACCTGCTGTTCATTTTAAATTTAAGATGTGAGAAACTTTGATTGATCTTCTTATTTTATATTCATAAAAAACAATGATTTAAAAAAGGTAATTTTCAAGATATCTTAATGTTTCGTTTATATTCGATGCATTTTGCCACAGACTAATGTTAAATAATTCTCTGCGAGTAATTATTTTGGCATTTGATGGTCTTAGCTCAAAATAAAGGCGTAGTATAGATAAAGATAAATGAATGAAACATAAATATTATGTGATCGGCAAATTTTTGATAATTCTTTTTTCTAAAAGTTACGCTAGTTTAAACATTAAGAAAGATGTCTCTACTCAAGAAATACAATTAATTATTCTGAATTTCTGGATAATGCAAAAGCTAAATTTAATAAATGATCAATTTAATCTAACTTTAAAATAAATAATGCTTTATTTTATTCAAATAAAAATGCCTGAAAAATATACGCATTTGATCACTTTTATCTCTAGGAATTTGCTTCGCAGTAAAGTTTATATAATGTAAAAATTTCGAAGCTTTATAAGGCGGAACTAGTTTTTACAAAAATGGCAAGATAAAAATTTATATTTGCTGTCAGAAGAAAAATCTTTGCCGAGAAATGTCGGGAAATATAACTAAACCCTTCGAATTTTCAAAATATGGTATAAAAGTAATAAAGAAAAAATGCATTAATTTAATTTTTCTTTATAAGTAAAAAAATTATTTTTTCCTCAACTGAAATAATAAAACACTTTACACACTTATCTGCCTCATCCCTTTCTATAGCAACTAAATTTCATACAATTCCTAAATTAAAATAATTCGCATTCAAAAAGAAAACGCTGCAATTGGCAACTAACGAGCAGAACATCTGCTGAACGAAACATTCGAATTTCAACTGATACCGAGAATTCCCAGTTTGCTTATATGAGAAAAAAGTGGTATCACACAATTCCCCATTTATTTATCTTTATCACACACCCATATTTTTACACCTGCGTTGTAATATTTGAAATCGACTTTTGGCCAGCCAAATTCGTCAAATACGCCACTGTGCGTCGGTAGATAAAGGTTTAACCAAATTTTCATTGGAAGCAGTGTTGCCAGATTGGGGCCTTTTTTTTTTAATTCAATAGTCATCAATAAACTTGAGAAGTGATATTTGATGTACATAATCGAGGATTAATCTTCGAAGTGGTTAGGCAATCGTCACAATTAATATTTAGTGGTGGACATTGAATAAAAAAAGTCCCTAATCTGGCAACATTGATTGGAAGTAAAAAATCAGTTTTGTTACAACACTATATATATGTTGTTAACAAATTTACAAAATTTCAACAAAACTTCTTTATATTTGCTTATATTAACAAAGTATTTTGTTTAACTTTGCATTAATTTTTATATACATGTAAGTAAAAAAAAATTTCATAAATGAAAAACAAAGTATTTTTGTTAGAATTGCAAGAAAAATTATTTTGTTAATTTAACCAAAATTTTTATTGGAATACAGTTAAGCAGGTGTACCTACACCAAATTTTGGTTGATTCAACAAAACTTAGATTTGTTCAAAGTAAAATAAAAAAATTTCTCACAACAAATTTCTTTCTCTCTTTTTTATTGCACTGGGAAATTCAGAGTCCAACTAACTGAAAATGGAATTTGATCGTTTGTAAATACTAAGGTGATAACTGTTTAGTAATTTAAAAGCATTTCACTGTTTTTAATATATAAAGCTAAAGCTCCATTTTTTTTAATACTTTTCCTAAATATCACTGCAAATTTTCTATTTTAACAATTTCGGTAGTTATCTATGTCCATAACTTTGAAGTATTTAATTTTCAAAGAAAAAAGAAATGAGATCTTTAAAAGCTATTTTTGTGAAGTACACTGATATTAAACATTATAAAGTTAAATAAAGGTATGATAATAATGGAAACTTTTAATTCTCTGCTAATTCTTTGCAGAACAATTTTTAATTAATGCATAACTTTGTAAATATTAAACTTTAACTGATTCTATAGTTATCCATTTTTGTAACTGTATGTATTTTTCAACGAATAGATATGGGTTCTTTAGAAGTTACTTTCGTGAATCATACTGATAGTAAAATATACAAAGTTATGAAGATCAGCGGCAGCCAAGGGGACAAATGGTATCCTGTAAAGAGACTGGTAAAAGATTTGCCCCCAACTTACAAGGTGAAGTA
The DNA here is from genome assembly GCA_963930645.1 of Salticus scenicus. Taxonomy (NCBI): domain Eukaryota; kingdom Metazoa; phylum Arthropoda; class Arachnida; order Araneae; family Salticidae; genus Salticus; species Salticus scenicus. The sequence goes on from OZ005653.1 coordinate 247,274,883, forward strand.
ATATTCCAATTATTATTTCATTGCTTCATATAATAACCATACATGTATATACACACTTTAATAATAATCTAATTATTCTTATTTTAAAGCGTTAACATTTTAATCATGCTATGAACAGGAACACGAGAGAGTAAATTTTAAGTATGTAGAGTGGTTGGAACTTTAACAGCCTTATTCACCAAACCAGTGTTAACCCATAACCATGGTTGACCGTATCACACGAGAGATTTTTGCACAACTTTTTACTAAACACAACATTCAAGCCCACACACTCAGCCTGACCTTGTTCAAGGACAGCACATTTTCGGATGATCAACTTTTTCGACAGCATTTCGAAAGAGTTGATTATGTTCAGCGTGCTTATCAAAATTGAGCAATAGGAGGGAAGGACACGATTTTTTTTCTAGAATACCTCACGCTATAAGTTCAGGGTAACCCTACGGACAGCTGATCGGTTTTCTCGTTCGTTCAGATTCTGCTTCGAACGACGGTGAGTGAACGTGTTGAGTATAATGTTTTGTTGAATATATATGCTCCCGCGTGATATGGCCATAAAGTTAACGAACACTCTCTTAACTCTGGATTAGAAATTTTTTGTATTCACTAACCGTATATTAGTTGAACCCAGAGTTATCTGGAGAAATTTATAAGAGTCTCGCCGATTGGTCAATAAAAAGAAATGTATTTAAAAAAGTAAACAAATGTTTTTTTCACTGTAACCACAACAGGGTCATGCGTTTATTCGTAACACCAGAGTTAACCCACCATTTTCGGAGGATTAAAGAAAAGGGTTAACTGGAGTGTTAAATCACAGGTTTTGCGTGATGAATATCGATTTTGAGTTAACTTAGGATATTCCCAGGTTAACCCCAGTGTTAAAATTTTAGTGAATAAGGCTATAAGTGCGGCAACTATTCGTTTACAATTAATACAAAATAAGTAAATATTTTAAAGTTTTATTATTCTTCAATGTATCTATTGGTAACTGGAATAGTTTCAAAGCTTATCGATGGGGCTGAGAATCATACCACTGATGTTATTTCCTTTACTACCATACAGCTGCCAACCTAATCCGAAGAATTGTTAGTGCCGCCCCTTTTCCACACCAATTATTTTTTAGAGAAATTATCTTCAAATGTATTTACGATGATTTAAGAAGAAAAATACGCTAAAAAATGACTGATGTGGAAAAAGGGGCGGTACTAACAATCCTCCGGAATAGGTTGGCAGCTCTGCTACAAATTCCTCTTTAGATTCTAACTTGAACCTAAGAAGAAAAAACAATTTTATCATTTTTTGGCATTTGCTTTAGAACTATTTCAGAAATTCTTCGGGCAATAGACCATTCTATTTGAAACATCAACACAACAGGCGCATCTGAAATTGGGAATTTATTCGGGCGATTTCACTTGTGGTATATGGCTGGTTCTGCTCACCGTTTATTTATTATTATTAAAGTTACGTTCTTAAAATTTTTCGCACAAAAATATTCGAAACATTAAACCCAATTTTCATTTGGTTTGAAATCTTACGTTATTTTATTTTATTTTATTTTATTAAAATTTAGACAATTACAGTATTAAAAAAAAGATTATCTTTTTTCCAACCCGTTTTATGGCTTTTGTTCAAGCCAAGATTTTTCAAGTATCACTTAATTTTATATAGTAATCTTATGCAAGAATAATCAGCACTCCTTGATATCTATTATTAAAAAAAAAAAAAACTACTATACAACTCTGGTATCCAGATTTCTTTTCGTGAGAACCAAGATACAACTATTGATAGGTATCCGTTTTCGATGCCACTTTTTCTTTTTCTTTTCTTTTTTTCTTTCCCGATCCACTTTAAGTATTTGTTTTGTATCAATCAGGGGTCGTACTCTCCGCCCTTTTTTCAGGACACTCTCATGAATGAGAAATTTTAAAATTTATTGCTAAAATTATTTTTTTGAAAAATTACTAGAAAAATACCAGAAGTATTTCTACATGAAATTAGTGGTCGCAAAAAAGGTGAAAATTTCTTATCGCTGAGAGTGTCCTGAAAAAAGGGCGGAGACTACTATCCCTCGTATCAATATATCAGTTCTAAATACATAGGTGTCACTATTAAAGTTCCAAGAATCGTAAAATTTGTTATCTCGTGCGCATTAAAGGCATTTTATATTATTTGAAAATGTTTGTAAATTATAAATAAATGAAGCGTTTAATGAATTTTCTTTTATTAAATGTGTGTGTATTTTAAACAACGTTTACTGTTTTAACAGATTCGTTTTACTGGTCGAAAAGGTCAAAACGGTGATTTAGCATTGGATGATATCTTTATTTTGCCAAATACTTGTGACGAGCCTGTTGTTACAACACCGCCACCTACTGAAATGCGTAAGTTATATGACTTAAATATGTCTCTAGTTAATTTGGTAAGCACATGAGATTCTTAAGTAGTAAACTGATTTCAAATGTAGAAATGAAATATATGTGTTATATGTATAATTGTATTGTTAACCTTTTAACGTTCACTACTTAATTTATTTTAAAAGTTACTAAACTAATTTTAAAAATGGCTTTTAGACGCATAGCTGATCATAAATATTTAAAAAATAAAAAATTAGCGTTGTTCCTTTTCGAGAAATTTTCGGTTTGAAACATCTGTAAGTAAACCATATTAAATTCAAATAATATTTAATCTAATAAATAAATCACTTTATAAGTAAACATTATCGACAACAAAACTCGTAAAAGTTGCATAGATCACAGCATTTCAATTTGCTCCGGAGTATTTTAACCCTTTGCGGTGCAAGGTAATTCAGATTATTTAAATTACACTGCCACCGGAATTTACGAACGTAATTAAAATACAAGAAATTTAAAATTTTCACGTTAAAAAAAGGGCCTTTTCTGCTTTGTTATAAATGTAAGTTTTTGCTAAAAAATTTCCGGGATGAGTTTTTGCACTTGAGAATTAAAATTAGGTGTTCCTTCAGCGGGAACACTGCGACTGAAAGGGTTAATGCAGTAATGCATGTTGAAAAATAAACTGTGCTTTTGAAGCGTCAAAATCATACACTTTTTATTTTTTTAAATAGTTAATCTGAATAACATTCGAAACTGAATCTTTATGAGCAAAGCAATAAATAATATATATATATATACATTCATATATAATACAGTGTTTTGGTAAAATCACTTTATTTAATTTTTTCCACAACCAATCAAATTATTAATACCTCGTAGAAGCACCCAGTACTAAGTAATTATTAAAATTAATATGTAATTATTTTTAAAAAAATCAATTAGTTAAAATTTTAATGCACATGTTCAAATTTTTTTCTCATATCACATGTTTTATAAAAATATAATAAAAATAAACTTTTATTTGGAGCAGTGATATTTTTTTCTTTTTTTTTCATTTTTGTATAATATTGATGCTGCTCCATTTTAGGGAATAATTTACCTTGAAAAAAGTTTTGTTGTGTAATTTGAGTTTGACTTTTAATTTATCTAACTTATTCATTTTCTTAAAATGAAATATATATCATTTTATTTTTAAAAAATTATATTTCATTATTTCTACAATTTAAGTAATGCTACTATGTTTAATTCCCCTATTAAATCTGCAAAGTACAAAAAAGAAAAGAAAAAAGCTAAAAGAATATATTCTAATATATTTATGTTATCAGTTGGACTGCTCTCACATAGCGTTCAGTTTTTACACATGTATTTCCAAATTTATTTCTCTTTGGCAGTTCAAATTACTAAACTCTTGCTTAAATGATATATGTATATATATAGTGACATATTATGTATTATAATGTTTTTATATGTTTTAGAGTCGAAACGACTACAAGAAATTAAAAATGACATAACAATCCTTTAATTCAAATTTCATAACCACGTCTATTTATTTATTTATGTATATTATTAATTTCTTAAAACCGTTTAGATGAATTATACATATTTAATTTATTGTTATTATTTTATCCTCACGTATAAAAATTCCGTATAGCAACGAAAAGAGTTTATTCTAAAAATAGAAATTCTTTTGTTTTATTTAAACTTTGTTTTATGGTTAAATAAATTTTGAAAAATCATTAGATTGTTCAAGCTTTGTTTTCTGCGATACTAACAGCTATATTTATGCAATATATCGAAATAATGTTTTTAAATATAATATACATCTGTAAATGAATCTCTGAATTTTGCATGTTAAATTTATTCTTTGAATTAATGAACTAGTCTTCCTAAATACGGAAACCATGGATAATGTTTCTATCTAAATACATTGTTGCAATTGAATTGTGATGAGTTTTTTGATTCAATTATTATTATTATTATTATTATTATTATTATTATTATTATTATTTTCATTATTTTATTAATTTGAAATGCACACATCGAAAACATGGATAAAATTTTAATTTCTTTATTCCGTTATAGTGTTGTAGCTATGACATCATTTTTCAAAGTTATCCCAGGGAAGTTTAGGCTTTTACTATTAAAGAGATACTAAACAAAATTCTCATTTTCCTCGTTAAATCTGGGATCACTTTAAATGCGGACTCGTTATAAGCAGATCCTACTGTCTATATGTATTTGTAAATGCAAGCGAGTGACACTCTAGAAAATACACTTGACTATGTTAAATTATGAATATTGATTTCCGACTAACATAATTCAGAAATACCAGTATAGTCATGCTGTTTAATGTAGCGTTAGTATAATTGTTTTATTATTGTACTATTTCCATAATGTGTAAATCCCTTTTTTTTTTTTTTTACTTTTTAGCTCCAACAAAATGGGATTGCGATTTTGAAGCTGGGGACTTCTGTCTTTGGGAAAATGGTGAATCTTGGGTTGTACGAGATGGCAAAACAGCTTTAGTTAGCAAGCTTGGACCAACATCAGATCACACGAAAGGAAATGCTTTTGGTAAGTGATATCGAGGATAAAAACACGTTTAATGAATTTCATTTTCCTTTTATTTACCCTCAAATAAGCTAGCTTGGAACACACTAGAAAATATAGTAGGCTATCTTGGAGCGTTTTGTAAAATTTAAAACATACACACTAAAAAACCGTTTTGTTGAAAAAAAAAAAAAAAGTCTACTGATTTTTAGATTTATTTTGCAATTTTAACAATGATTTTTTACTGTTAACTAAATCAACTTACCTCGGCTAACCAAAAAAAAAAAAAAAATATATATATATATATATAATATAGTTGAAAGCATACTTGCCAACATACTCATTAATATTCCGTAGTGTTGTTAGCTCCGCCTTCTTTTTCACACCGGTATCTTTTTAGAGTATTCTTCCTCTTATTCAATCGTAATGGCATTTGGTGAATATTACTCTAAAAATTTACTGGTGTGAGAAAAAGGGCGGGACTAACAAGACTACGGAATATTAATTAGGATGTTAGCAAGTATGGTTGAAAGAAGAGTAATTCTTATTGGATAATTCGATAAGCTACATCATAGATCTGTCTGTAAACAGCCGATGAGTTAACGATGTGCCGAATCAACAAACCTGTTTGTTTAAATCAATAAAATAATTTTGTTGATTTAAACAAATAATAGTTGAATCAATGAAACTGTTTATTTAAAATGTCAAAATAGTTTGAGTTCTGCCAATAAAATTTTTGTTGTTTGAATAAAACATTTTTTTCAGTGTTTTTATCACATTACATAACATTTATCTGTTAGTAAAACATTAAAAACCTATCTCGTATAAATGTCTAATTGTATTGAGTAAACAACCAACAATACTTTTAGACTGTTTCAAACTCTACCACAATTAACTGAATAAATTTTGTAAAACTAAACTGCACAATGTCCCAAGTTAGCCATTTGACGTTATCGTAATTCAACGTACTTAAAACATAACTGTGATGCATTGAATCAACTACTATTTTCAAAATTTCAGGTCAATATGCATACTATAAACCCATTAGTAACGCTGGACAGGAAATCATCAGTCCTGAAATCGATACAGCCAACGACGATTACTGTTTTGGATTCTATTACTACATGCACAGCCCGTATCCTGTTAGTTTGGAGCTGTATCTTCTACAGTGTAAGTAAAACTTTCGCATATTTAAATTAATAAGATTTATTTTCATGGAAAATATTGTAGGTATATCTTATTTACATAATTGCCGACTTTTATGATTTTTGACTAGCGAAAAATTTTAACAGATATATATATATATATATATTTCTGTAACAGTTTTTACTGATAAAATAAAAATTTGTATTAAATTTTACCTGTAGGCAAAAAAGCATAAAAGATGACAACAATGCATTTAAAAGGTTTGAAATAGCGCTTTTTTCTGCTGTATTGCCTTTATTGGACATTTCTGCAGTCGTAAAACAAAAGTATTATACAAAAAGAAAATATTTATTGAAAACAAGTTAATCATAATTGATTGAAATGTTTTGTTTGTCAGATATTTAAAAAAAAATTTTAACTTTTGTAATTTAAAAACTGTATAGAAAATCAAAATAAATCTTCGAGGAAATAGAAACAGTATTACCATGTGTTTGATTTTTCGATTGATATTGAATAAAATTATAGGCATTTTAAATAAACTTTTCCTATGTTCATTTTATTTAACTTATATAAGTTTCCTTTGTAATATTTCTTCCTTCTAAAATTATTTAAAGAATTTTCTTTGTTAAAAATAAGAAATGATTAAAATGTAGTATTCCTTTATTAATAAGTGTATTTAGTAATCATATCGTCTACGAATATGAATGTATCGTTACATATAGGTTGTTCAAAATGTACTGGCCTCGGTGTTAATATTTTTATTGATCTCGTATTAACATAATTAATTGAAAAAATACGTAAATAAATGGATATAGAATTTTATTAAATCGATCAAAAATTTGAGAAATTCAATTTTAAAAACTACAAAATTTAAATTTTTATATGGCTTCCATACGAAATATTTCCGATGAGTTAAAGTGTACATTATAAATCAGTAAGATCATCATGTACGAAATTTCAGCCTTCTCCATCATAATATATTTTAGGGATATGTATGAAGAAGTTTGTTGATGGATTAATCACAAATTAAAATGTAAACATGACTACGTATGTATTGGGGGATAGTAAAATCTCGAGCCCGATTTCATGCTGTTGTTGATACTTCTGATTCTCCGGAGTCTGGCGAAGTTGGACAAGATCCATAACACTGTCGACTCTCAAAAAGTTCAAAACAAGAAGGGAATTCGTGTAGATGTTCTCCTGAGAGAGGCCCAAACAATTCAAAATATGCTCAATAGAAGCCTGTTGATTGTGACACTTGGTGCAGATATCGAAAATCTTTCTGCCTCCACAGCACGAGAAGCCCGATTTCATACAGGATTTTGATGTGCCCGATTTCATACATGACATTATCCGTGATTTAATTAATTATAGGATAAATTATTCTCCCCATAAATTACAACTGAAAATATTATTGAGAGACTACCCTGTCAGTAACATTTAATCTCGAAATATTGATAATTCTAATGTTTTTCGCCGTTTAAAGAACCTGGATACACTTCGAGTTCGAAACTTGCTTTATCCGCAATCTCACACGTATTTTCATTGGATACAACTCAGCCTTTGCAATAAGGAAAGGACATGTTTACAAACAAACGCTCCGTCAATCAATCTTTGCCACTCTCAAGTGGCAAAAGATCGACCTAGATTGGTGGAAATACCAGTGTTTTGCCACTTTACCCATAATTTGACTGCAAGTGACGTCACGTGCCCTTTCCTTATAAATTCTGTTCTCTTAGCATAGAGTAGGGTAGGTGTTCCAGTGATTTACATGCTCCAGTAATTGACATCTTTCCCGAAATAATCAATAAACAAGAAAAAAATAAAAGCACATGTTTTACATATAAGAATTTTAACGTTGTGTATCAAACACTGAAGCATAGGGTGCCAATAACTAGTAAAATGAAAAACTAGCAGTGTCAAACACTGGAGCATAGAAGGCTAATTTCTGGTAAAATGAAAAACTGGTAGTGTCAATTACTGGAACATTGAGTGGGTGTCAAATAAAAATTCATAAAAAAAAGTAATTATTATCAAATGCCTGTGTTTTAACATATATGTGGTTTCTGAAAGTCTTTCATGCCAAATATATTAACTAAAGATTTCCAAAAATAGTTTCTAATAACTAAAACATTAAAAACACCAGAAATTGCTCTAAAAGTGTCAATCACTGGAGCACTTACCCTACATTTTTATTAATTTTTTCTATTATTATTCTAAGCTCATACTTCATCTCCCGTTATGTCTTGATTAAAGTTAGATTCGTTCTGATGACCGGCAAGTGAGAAAGATTGAAAACATGGTTCAATTTGTTCCATTCTATCGAATCGTGTGGAACCGATATATAGAATTTCTAAGTGTGTTCAAATTCCTTAAATGGAGAAACGCACTATAATTTTTGATATTTAGTCTTTCAGCAATCTTTTTGTAGGTAATAAATAAATTATAAGGAGACCTACATCATGCATAAAGTCATCTATGAAAACGGGCACGAACTTTTGCATTCACCTAATATGTTAAACATAAAAAAAACCACATGCTGATGGTATAAAACAAAGTGTCAATTTAAAATATAAGCAACTCACCCCCTTTCTTTTCTCCCATGATCATCATAAAAATGACCATCATTAACTGACCACGTAAAAATTATTCATTTCTGCAATTAAAAGAAAATTACGTCCAACAGCGGTGCGAAATATCATAGTTCGAAAACCAAAAAAAAAATATAGCATATTTCAGAAGAAAGCTTTGGAAAAAAGCGCGAACTTCGCCTATTAGCCTCTAGATAATTCCATATTTTTGTAATCAGCGGGAGAGGGGGGGGGGGGGGGTAGATATCTGTTTTCTCAGTTTACTATTATTAGTCCCGTCAAAAGTGTAGCATATTTCGCAAATTAGACATGTAAAAAGCAGAAATTTTGTTGATTTGCCGCGAAAGAATCACTATTTTAGAAATCAACTTCAGGTTCGAAAACTGGCCACATAGAAAAGTACGCTATCTTAAGATGGATCCTTCACAAAATTCATAAAATTGAAACAAACGTTTCATAAAAATCGACGAATTCAAAACAGACGTTTACAAAAATCGAACAATTTCAAAAAGTCTCTTTAAAAGATTCAAACGAGAAAACCATTTTTGTACGTAGCACCCCCCCCCCCCAAAAAAAAAAAAAAAAAAAAAAAAAAAAAAAAGAAAAGAAATGCGAAAAAATGTAAAAATATCTACTGGTCACTGGCGAGTTTTAATTGCTGCTACAAAATCCCATACCCTTTTCTACGCAATTTCACATATTTATCATATGTCTAAGACCAATAGGGATAAAAGCCGAGCCGAGGTCAATATTTTTGAACACTCTATATGTGTGTGTGTGCGGAAAGTGTTTTAAATAATCATATCGTTTGTTCATAAGTGAAACTAAACATTTAGTGATGAACGAAGACATTTGCAAATATGAGTACACGTCAAATGCAATATAGATTATAGTTATACAAACTAAATTTCACTCTGAATTCATCATATATTACATCAAGCTGTGGGAATCAGTTGGTCCTGAGGCAGTAGGCCGTCTGCGCGCCATGACTTCCTTCTGTTCCTGTTCCTCAGAACATCAGAACATCACTGTCCAAAACTTATCATCTGGGTCTATTAGGTGGCACTCGCTTCTTTCAGTACAGCTGAGTTTAATTGTACGACATTTCTGATATCCATATGATACATTTTATTTATATAACCACAACGAATTTGAATTCGCTCTATGACTGCTTTTATTACTGAAATTTATGACATACTTGCATTATCTGATGAAGAATGTGTCCTGTTTAACACTTTTTTTGAATGCAACATTATTCATGTACAATCTTTAATAATTAAAATGTTATTATTATTATTTTTGTACGATCAACACTTTTTGTCAAACTTGATATCTAAGAACTAACTGCTTTCATTAACTTACGATACATTTATTACTTTTTTTAGATGGGCAACCTGTCGGCCCCTTAATGAAAAAGAGTGAAAGTGCGAGCACAAATTGGAAATATGCAACTTACTTTTTGGAAAAATCTGTTAATACGAGCATCATACTGCGAGCAAACAGGAACGTGTTAGATATTGGAGATGTAGCTATAGATGATTTAAAAATCAACCCTGGCAGATGTCCTACAATTAGTAAGTATTTAAATTTTTAAAGATTTAATTGTTTTACACTGGACAGAAAACACTTACTTTATTTATTTTTTTCCAAGGTATGAAATAATGATAAAATGCGTGAAAAAATAAATTTCAAAAATATATTTTTTGCCATTTGCTTAGTAGCAGGGGTCGTAATCTCCGCCTTTTTTTTTCGGGACATTCTCAGGGAAAAGAAATTTCCGACTTTTTTGCCACCACTAATTTTATGCAGAAATTTTTGGTGGTTGCAATAAAGGCAGTTTCTTATCCCTGACAGTGTCCTGAAAAAAGGGTGAGAAGTACGGCCTCTATTAGTAGATTATTGTTTTTTACTTCCATTACCCTAATACCGTAGGTAATAGTATTGTATTCGGTCCAAAAATTTGATATAGAATTTTCACCTGATTTACACGTTTTGAGGCCTCCCGAGTCCGAAAAAGTAGTTTTTGGCAACTGATTAGTGTGTGTGTATGTATGTGTGGAATCTTCTGGCTATCATATATCCGAAACTAAAAAAGATAGAACTACGAAACCTCAGAATTAATACAGGTCTGGTGTACAGATGAATTTTCCAATTTTTGGGGAAAATTGGAAAACCGGAAGTGGGACCGTAAGTCCGTATCTCAAAAACGGCTCTGACGATTTTCTTCAAAGTTGTTATATAAACACTCTATTAGATGTCCTTCCGAATGATATAGTTAATTAGTTAAGGAAAATTGATATGCGTCCGGTATAAATTGCTCAATTCCATGTCTTGCAAGTGCTTTTCTTTAAAAACGGCTATACTTTATTATGCCAAGTTTTGATAAAAGTTCGTATCTCAAAAACGGCTCTAAAGATTTTCTTGAAAATTGTTACATAAATCCATTTTAGATAACCTTTCTCATGTATTATGTGGTTATTACAGAAAAATTAACGGTCATTCTGATTAGGTAGTTCAGTTTTAGATCTCGAAAATTGGTGTTTAAAAAAATAACTTTATCATCATTTTTCCCCCCTTATTTTTTAACTCGCTGAGAATACTCTGTTTTATATGTCTTTACACGTGTATCATGTTTCTCTTACTGGAAAATTCCAAAAAATCCGTATATCTCTAAAAAATGCATGTATAACGTATAATAGTGGGTAATGGAATTCGTGTGGTTGCCTCACAACAGATTTTTTTTAATTAATATTTATTTAAAAATTAGAAATCCGATCTGTATTTCATGAATATTAATAAGAAATTAACCTTAAGGAGACAGAAGCTTAATAATTTAGCAAATTAGGTGTAATGTGTGGTTATCATCAGTTATAAGCGCCGAAAACTTTAGTAGCGTTGATATACACCGATAGAATTAGTAGAATTGTAAGTGCTCTATAAGAAAAACAAAATTATTAGAGCTTTTACCCACATTTTTAGTTTGAATCTATGTACACAATATTGTCTTTAATTCATTCAAAATAAAAATATAGGTAAAATTCCTTATTATTTTACTTTTTTTTTTCAGAGTACTTGAAATCCAATTCATTTTGTCGACGATAACTTTCTGAATTTTCAGGATATTTACTTGCGGAATTTTTTCAGTGTATCTCAATATATTTGGCTAATGAACGATGCAAAAGTAATTTTGTTAACGTTTGAGCTTTCGAAGATAAAAATTATTTATTAAAAATGCTCATATTTCAACATTTATTTAAAATTTTTATATTCTAATTGCGGTGTGTTGGGTTTCCAAAAAGGTTTCAAAAAATAATTTTGTATTGGTTTAAAAACTCTGCATTTTTTAAACAAAAAACATGTGATTATTAATTAATTTATTTATTTTATTTTATTTTTACTTTCTCTTACCCGTGTAAACGGTACAGAAAGTATTGTTTTTGGTTTAAATTTTCGAAATCGAGTTTCTTATATTTACATGCTTTGAGGTCTTCTGAATCTAAAAATCATGTTTTTAGCGGTTGGTCTGTGTGTCTGTGTATGTGTCTGTTATCAACATATCTCAAGAACAAACTATAGCAGAAAGTTCGAACTTGGTATTCTAAATGTGTATGATATAGAGATGCTACACTAAACTTTTCGTTGAGATCAAGCAAATGGTTCGTGTACAGGGACACCCAAGAGGATTCAAATACATTACGTCTATGGGGGAAAGTGCTGGTGAGTAGAGTTTAACATCTATAGACTGCACGAAACCAAATGAAACGAATATATATTTTTTATATGTGTAAAAGTATGTATCATGTAGAATATGGTATGGAAATCATTCACTGTTCGTTTACAGGACTACACAAAAGAACTAGATTATAGTGCGACAATACTTCAAATTGGTGGATTTCAGGTTGTGCCGTGTGTTATTAATATAAGATTATATTTATGAGCACCATGTGGTGTGTACATAATCTTCAGAAGATACACAGGGTTGCCAATATTTAAGCCATAAAATTCTTTTTTATTGTTAGTGGAAGTGCTTTACTATGTTATTTTAGCATGTCCAGGAAAGTTGCTCAGGAATTTAAATTAATTCGTCATGGCCATATGGTTAATAATGCCTTTTTTAAGCTAAATACTCCTTGATTGTTTTTTTTGTATATTTATACGTTTTGAGGCGTCCTGAATACTGAAGTCAAGTTTTTAACGCTCGGTCTTTGTCTATGTTACTTAGAGTAAATTAAAAACAAATAATTTTAGGCGAGTTAAATGTTATAGTTTGAAGTTAATACGTTTGTTGCTAGAACACTATTAGCTAACTTACACCTTAATCTCCAATCTGTTTCTTTAATATTAAATTTAAGGGTAAGAGAAAGTCGTGTGAGTGACACGCCAGATTATTATTATTTATTTATTTATTTAAGAAACATAAGTGGTATTTGACATATATAAAAGGCGAATCGACTCGAATAATCGTCGATTATGTATATCAAATGCAACTTCTAAAAAGTTTTGGTGGCTGTTGAATAATCACTGAAAGGATGGGCGGCGAATTGACCAACTAGCGACTATTAACGGGACATACATGCTACATACATACAAATGAATATAGATAATTAAGAAGATTTCATTATCATGTTACTACAGCTGCAACGAATGTCATGCGTTATTTTTTACAGTGTGATTGCAAACATTATTATTTTTCTTTAATTTATTATTGATCCCCTTTCGGCTTTCGGGACAAAATCTTTTTGAAATATACTTTATAACATGTTCGTTACACCTACTACATACTTGCCATCATACTAATTAATATTCCGTAGTATTGTTAGCCCCGCCTTCTGCTTCACACCAGTATCTTTTTAGAGTATTTTTCTTCTTGTTTAATCGTAATTACATTTGCACAATATTACTCTAAACATTTACTGGTGTGAAAAAATGGGTGGGACTAACAACACTACGGAATATTAATTAGGATGTTCGCAAGTATGCTACTAAGAGAAACCCCTCAGGTATTTCCATGTTGTTTGATAAAAACGTCTAAATTCGAAGCTTTTACATTATTTTGCCGCTCATCTATGCTTCTAAACGAATAATTTCATTAAAAAAAAAATCATTTGTGAAGTCACATGTTTTATTAATTTTAAGTAATATTTTTTTACTGTTTATTCTTTTTTTTTTTTTTTTTTTTTTTTTTTTTTACGCATTTATTTGACTCGGTATGTTGTTTATTTATTTATGTGTGTGTGAGTCAAATCTAAGAATTGAATTTTCATCTGTTACTATCTTCCAACTGAGCTGCAATTTTGCATGCATGTATAACATCGAAGACAACACATACCCAAGCAGTAAAAAATTTAGGGGAGAGCCTGGGGATCTGCACTGTTAAAAATGGTTTCTTAAAAATGAGCTGAATTGTCTCAAAATAGCTCCGAAACAATATATAGTTAAACTTGAAAACCCATGTACTCCTTTTTGAGTACAGTGACATGTGAAAAATGGAGATATTAGGATTCTTATTGGTCAACCCAATTTTTAAGCATGTCAATATACTCAAAAATGAGTGCATGAGTTTTCAAATTTAAGTATATATTGTTTCGGAGCTATTTTGATACAATTTAGCTCATTTTTAAGAAACCATTTTTAACAATGTGTGCTCCCAATTTTTGTTAAAATTTTCGTCTCAAATTTTATCCCAATTCCTAACATCCGATTGAGCAGCAATTTTGGATACCTGTATAACTGCAATGACAATACATATCCCAGCAGTAACAAATTTTGGGAAGGGTTCGGGAATTTGGGCCCACAACTTTTGTTAAAATTTTCATATCAAATTGTAACCCACTTCTTATCATCCCACTGAGCTCAAATTTTGTATACACATCCATTACAGCACACTTATCCAAAGTTCATCTTGAGGATGTCCTTTGGATGTCCTATTATCCATAGGATACCCTGAGGATGTTATGCGTAGTAGTTGTGCTGTTAGGGAACTACAATGGCAACACATGTTTAAGTAGTAACGGACTTTAGCGTTGAGTCTGGGAACCCTGAACCCTCACCTCCAGTTCAAAATTTCTCTTGTAATTTTAACCCCCTTTCTATCTTTCGGCTGAACTGAAGTTTAGCATACATGCATATTATTCACATGTGTTAAATTGGAGATTTTATTACTTTTTGAAACAAAAGCGTTCTTTTTAAATTTTTAATTTATGTATTATTTTATAAGTCAGACTTCCCTTCGGTGGTATAATATTTATTATGGAAAAATTTTTACAATGCACTAATATATTAGTAGTTATTTTCTCATTTTCTTCTATTTCATTTAAAAACATCTCTGTTACATAATTACAGAGGGCCACCCTTGTGACTTCGAATCAGGTGATATTTGTGGTTTTAAAGTCGTTTCCCCGGATGGAGTTACCTGGAGACGTATGCAAGCTAAAAAAGTGACGTTTGGACCAATGACAGATAAGACATATGGAACTTTGGAAGGTAAAAAACTTTAATTGCGTTTTGTCTATTTTTTTCTTTGTATTTAGAAAATCACTAAATGTGACTAAACATTAACTAAGCATATTTATTTACTGACGTTTTCACTTTTAACCCTTTCAGTCGCAGTGTTCCCGCTGATTGGAACACCTAATTTTAATTCTCAAGTGCAAAAACTCATCCCGGAAATTTTTTAGCAAAAATTTACATTTATAACATAGCAGAAAAGGCCCTTCTTTTAAACCTGAAAATTTACAAATTCTTTTATTTCAAGTATGTTCGTAAATTCCAGTGGTTAAATGATCCGGATTACCTTGCGCCGCAAAGGGTTAAATAAGATCTTTTTCTCTTCTCAAATAACTTAAAATTACTTTTAACTTTTTGTTTCTTTGCGAGTGAAACGGTCCCTTAACGGCCCTCTTCACTTACCGTCGCCGGAAGCCCGAGCCAATGTTATTCTAAGGGAAAATTTTCTTTACAAATAACTTATTAACTAATACATATTTTGAAATTCTGTTGTCACATTCAGAAAATTCCCAACTGTTAAATTGACGGACCTTTTTTAAAAATATATTTTTTTAATTTTTAATATTTTATTTTGAAATTGCAAAATGAAAAAATTCACATATTGAAAATTCGTATTTTGCAGCTTCAAAATAAAATATAAAAAATTAAAAAAATATTTTTTTAAAAAAGGTCCGTCAATTTAACAGCTGGGGATTTTCAGAATGTGAAAACAGAATTTAAAAGTATGTATTAGTTAATAAGTTATTTGTAAAGAAGAATTTCTCATAGAATAGCATTAGCTTCGGCTTCCGGCGGCGGTGAGTGAAGAGGGCCCTTAAGTACTAAATGTAAATATATCTCTACATACTTTTTCGAGAAAAGAAATTATACTAGTTTATAGAAAGAAAAAAAGGAAAGAAATATTTATTCAAAATATTTTTTTCGAAATTGCAACATTCATCTATCCGTTTGACAACAAATTGTTTCATCATTGATATAAGTCTAATTGTTATAAAACTGTCTTCCCGTTAATTTAAAATTCAGACGTAAAAAAAAAAAAAGAACTCCAATAAGAAAAGGCATTTTGAATGGAGCAAATCCAATGGTAATATCATTGTTAAAAATTTGATGAATACGAAGATTTAGATAATACGTTCTAACAAAATGCTTCCAATTTACCTTTATCAGCTTTGTATCATGCAAGCGAGCACTGGCTAGTTTAAAAAAACTTTATCTCTTTTTCGGAATATTTTGTGGGTTTTTGCTTTTAAGCCTCGTTCAAATTAATAAATTGATACTTTTAATCGTTCAAATTAATAAATTGACGCTTTTGTCGTGATTACAGCAATTTAACTATACCCTTTTGTTCCTGCCAGATATAGAACGTGAATTTATTGCTATGATGGATTTGTCTTTAAACTTGTAAGTGCCTTTTTACTTTCTTCGGTATACATAAGAAGAAAACATTGGATTCGTGAAAAATTTCCATTTCCGGTTTTCGATGGATTTATGCTTTTTAGGGTTTCCTGAACACTACTCTATCATTTTTATAAAATGTATGTCTGCGTGTTGGTATATCTGTGCGTGTGTTAGCAAAATATTATGGGCGCAGTATCTCATGGATCAATGGACAGAATGTAATCCTTTGAGGGGCAGTAATTTTTTTTAATCATTTAAAATCAAAATCCACCAGAATTTATAAACAATATGATAAGAGAAGAAATATATTTTTTTTCTTTCTAAGTTATAGTAGTAAAAATCTATAAAAGAAAAAATATCCGGGGTGATTTTTGCAGTTGGGAATTGAAGTAAGGTGATGTTGTAATGATATCACAGCTCATCAAAGGGTTAGTCAAACAACATTTGGATGAAAGTTGACATAAATTGATGCTAATTAGGTTTTACGATATGTAGCTCAACAGGTGGTACTTCTATAGTACGATTTAATCCCGTACAGGAAGGTTATATCTTAGCTTCTCTAACATATAAATGCACAAAAGTTGATAAATGTGAGAGTCACAGTAAAAACTATGATGATTCAATTTAGGTGCATATCGGCCTTTAGGTGACGTTGCTATGATGCATGTAACACCGTTTGCATGAAAGAAATATCTCAGCTTCTATGATACTCAAATGCAGAAATTTTAGTATTTGTGATGAATATAAAAAAAAAAAAAAAAAAAAAAAAAAAAGCTATGCTGATTCAATTTGGGAGCATGGCAACATATCGGACGACATGTGGCAATGCTATGCTGCAATGTTTCGCATTTACGATGAAGATATATCTCACGTTCTGTGATACGTAAATGCATCAAACTTGGTAGTATGAGAAATAGGTATTAAGGAAAATTGTGCTTATTCTATTTGAATGCACATCAGACCACAGGTGGTGCTACTAGTATTTATTTTCTTCAATATTTCAGATGCATGTATGTCAACATCTATTGTTTAAAATTTAACCAAACTGCATGTGAAAAATCTTCATTGTTAGAGGATATGTTGATTAAGTTTTCATGTATGGTAACTGATAGGTGGCATTGCTGTATAGAATGATACAGAAGAAAGTTGTGTGATGGCCACAGTAAATTAGTTGCTTGTTGCACTCGATGACGTATGTTTATTGCAAATATCCAACAATAAACAGTATATTTCTGAAACGATTTTTTTTTTTTTTTTTTTTTTTTTTTTTTTTTTACAATAATATAATGATGTAAAATTTTAGGTATGTATTTTCTAATAAAGAAAAATAGCAATTTTTTAATTTTTTTTTTATTATGATTAGGTTTTTATTCTTATTCTGTTCAACTTATTTTAGTTAAAAAGAAACTTCAATATATTTCTAAAATCGAACATTATCAAGTCCTTGAACTCCAATTTCTTTACAGGTCATTACATGATCGTTGTTCCTTCAACAAGTGCTCGAGTTCCCGGTGATAACAAAGCTTGGCTCATCATGCCTAATGTGCCTAGAACTGGAATCATGAGAAGCTGCGTCCGTTTTTGGTATCAAATGTCCGGAGAGGATGTAATAGCCCTCAATTTATACGTGCGAACTCCTGGAGGAAATTTACCTCCTTACGCTTTATGGTCACACGCATCCAAGCATGGAAATAGCACCTGGAGAGTGGGTCAAAGAACAATTGATGCTGACTTTGTGCATGAGGTGAGAGAACAATTATATTTGTCTGATTTCTTTTAACCGCTTTTCTAGTTATTTCTAGTTAACTCGGTTTTCGAAAATTTGGCGAAAAGTTAACACGGGTAAACTCGTGATTCACATTCATTTGAAAATCTGTAACTCCTACTGCTGACGTTTCTTTTGCTATTTATATATTACATTACATTCTTAAGAATGTACCAAGTATTGGTATTTGTACAATCAATTCATTATGAGCACAAATACTTTGATTAGAAAGAACAGAATTATCATGTGTGCATATCCATTTGTAATAGAAATATCAATACAGAAAACCTTGTTTTGAAACAATGTAAATTGCAAGAATAACACAACAGTTGAAACTACTTTAAAAATACAAAGTTAAAAAGAATAAATAAGTAAATAAGATAATTTTCACAAAGAAACTGAAAAATCAAGGGTTAATTAAGGAATTTCTAAAGGAAAGATAGACATTATACATAATGCTCTTTTGTAAATTCTGTCTTAAAATTAAGAATTTTTACATACATGTTTATTAAAGTATAACAATATTAAGTACAGAAGAGCCTCGCTCATCCAAGGTAATGTGGACCGAGAATACCTGGGACAATCGAAAACTCGGATAACACGGACTCTGTCGTAAATCGGAGGGGAAACATACGGCAAAGTTTAAAATGGATATGAAAATGTAGTCAGAGAAGTGAAACAATACGTATATTACATATATAAATGTAGTCTGTTAAAAATGAAATACAATATATACATTTATAAATTATAGAATACAGTTATGTATAATACGATTTGTCAAAGTTATCTATGCCATTTGTCAAAAGCCATGCCTCCTCCGGGACGTTGTCTTTTAGAGACTACTTTGATTAACCCGGAACTCGGTTAATCGAGGCTCGGATAACCGAGGTTCTACGTGTATGCATAAAACTTCACTATCCACACATAAAAATATTTATTAAAACGTAACTGTATTTGGACAATAATGATGTAAAGTTGATTGAAAATATGAAAACATAACAAAACTGGAACATTTAAAAGATCTCCCCCCCTCCCAATATATATATATATATATTAATTATACTTTTAAATTTATATATAAATTGAAGAAATTTTATTATATTTAATATTGTTATATCCTAATGCATATCAGGGTTCCCACGGCCCGAATTTTTGTAAGCACTCTTCCACCATTATTATTTTAAAATACTAGGGGGCTCTGCCCCCTGCTCGCTCCGCTCACCAACCCCCGAGGAAGGCTTTCCCTCACCCCGACTTGCTTCGCTCATTAACCCATGCTGGATTCTACCCGACTATTCGCAACTTTGCCTTTCATTGAATTGGAATATTAATAATCCATAACGGCAACACAAGAGAAAAGTTGAACAATATTATAGAAATCCGCTATATTTGGTATCACGTTGAAATACACAATATTTAATATTATATCGTTTATAATACGTGAAAAATCTGTTTTAACGTTCGACAATTTAATAACAATTTGCTATTATTTTGAGAGAAAACATATGTTAGAAAGCTAGACACACAAAATAAAGAACGATAGCAGTAACTGTTTAGAACAGAGAGAAATTCTTAACATCTAAACAATTTAGCGTTACAGCTTTAGTATACGATCCACTTGCTAAATTTTTGTCACTATTTGACGATGAATTTTTCGGGTATTATTGCTTGATTAAAGAAATTATGAATTTATTTTTTCTAATGCCTATATTTTTTAATATTGAATTTTTTATTAATTTAGGGCAATATGTAACACTCTGCATTTATTCCCAGTGTGCAGCAAGGTTTAAAATGATGCTTACAACAGTAAAGATGCAACTTTTTAAAGTGCATTTTTTCTAGAATATGATTTAGTCAGATCCATTGAAAACAAATATCTTATGTGATTAATGCAATTATTTTAAACATTTCATTAGTAGTAGTACGACAGGACAATTTCTTTCAGATAGCGATTTTGCAATGTCGCCATGAATTTGCCAAAATGCCCGTCAATATCTGATTTTCCATTTCTTAAACTATATTAAATACTAAGTTAAATCGGTAAAAAAAAAAAGAAAAAAAAAATCACATTTTTCGAAACCTACTGATAACTGAAAAATTCATCCTTGATTATATTGTAAAAACGAATTGCCGGTTTGAAGTATTCAAGATAGACCCTCACCATACATAAATTGGATGTCTTTTGAATATTTGTTGACAATATTTTCTGATTAAATATTCATGATGGCTCCAGAATACTTGTTGGCGACATCTTCTAAATAATTATTATTGTTGGCGATATCTACTGGTATATATTGATCATAGTTGCTGCCGATATCTCCTGAACTTGTGTTAATGATGGCTTCTGAATATTTGCTGGCTACATCTTCTGGATATATATTGATTACACCTTGATTTTTTTACATATATATTATGTAATATTGAATTTAGAAAATAAAAAATGTCTGTGGAGAATGATATATTATGATATTGGATAATTTAATTTAATTTATAGAGACATCAATGACAAAAATCTTGACATGCATAACTGAGATAGATAATTTAAGTCATCGTAAATAAATGAAAAATTTGAAATCTGCCAGTGAGGTCCTGTATTAGGTGTAAGAAAAATTTTTTAGCAATGCAGTTACTTCATTCCATTGCATGGAAAAATAGACAAAAAAAAAAAAAAAGTCCTGTTGTATTAAATTCAATTCTGTTTTCTGCAAAGTTTTACATCAATGCTTAAAAAACAAAAATAGGTTGCCAATTTGGAACAACTATAGTATTTCACCACAGCTGAATTTGGCGATTTATTTTTGGCGATTATGGTTAAATCATAAATCTAAAAATCATAAATGATAATATCAGAAGCTAAATTATAAATCAAAAAATTATAAATCCAAAATAAATAGCATGCAGGCTGCCATATTATATCGCAAATAGTCCAGAACGACATCGTTATCGTTCAAATCGGCGCCAATGAAAAATCGCCAAATTCAGCTGTGGGGAAATACTATAGTTGTACCGCCAATTTTATTATTATTATTATTATTATTGCACTATTTTATAATTTTTCTCTATATTTAAGGCTAGAGTTAAAATGGCTATTGTGGTTGCGTAAATGAATTCCTTGGCGAAAACCGTACGAGCTTCTTCATTTCTAAATTTTAAAAATCGCTAAATTGGTCATAGTAAACATCCATCATTTTAAATATGTTTTGAGTTAAAAAAGCAAAATTTTTATATAAACTATTCTATGTTGTCGTCTCGTAAATTTCATTTTCAAAATTTCTGGGCTTAACCTCTAATTCTATACGCAAGCGAAGTGTAATGTCACTGATCGTTCGTGGATGCAAGAAAATGAGATACTTACGTATTATCGCAACCAGGCCAAAATTCGCATAAATCGCCAAATTTGGCGACTCAAGTATGAATAGAAAGAAAATGTACATTTATTAATTACAAATAATTTTTAATAGTTTTTTATATTATTTTGTTTTAAAATATCAAATAGCAATTAAACCCCTCCGGGTTGCCGTAAGTAGGGTCGGCTAAGTTTGAGTAAGAAAGTATGAATAGAAAGAAAATGTACATTTATTAATTACAAATAATTTTTAATGCAGTTTTTTATATTATTTTGTTTTAAAATATAAAATAGCAATTAAACCCCTCCGGGTCGTCAAATTTGGCGATTTATGCGAATTTTGGCCTGGTTAGGATAATACGTAAGTACCGAAAAGGATTTCCTATGTTAATCGCCCATTGTATTTTTTGTAAAAAATTATTGAAAATCGAGGAAAATTATTTCCCGATTTTAATCCCCATATTTGGGTGTATATATGTATTAGTTATCATGTGCATGAGTTAGATTCAGTTATTTTTGCTGTCAAATTGACAAAATTTTAATTTTAAATTTCAAAACTCTGTCGTTCTTGGCATTTTTTGTTTTTGGCGATCAAAAACGTAATACGAAAATATACATGCCAGATGTAAATTTTCGTAATATGTATTGTACGAAATATTGTTTCATATTATTCATTACTCTATTAATATAAGTTGTTAAAATAACCATGGTTTTTGAAAGGAATTAAATTATGTTCGCAGATAATTTGGCGATTTTTTTTTTTTTTTTTTTTTTTTTTCTGCCAAGGATGACCGATATCAAATCTACTCCGCTGCAACATATTAGTATCTTAGTATCCGATATATTTAGTATCCGATACTTTATTTAGACATTTAAAAACAAATTTGACTTCAAATTATGATAGAATATTTATCATTTTCCTTTTAATTAGTATATTAGTTGGATATTTATTGTGTAAATATCATCCTTTGAAATGAAATGTTTATGTTTTCAGTCGAATATGGAAGTTTGCCATTTTCTTTTCCAGAGTTTTGAAATTTAAAATTCAAATTTTATCAATTTTACAACAAAAACAACTTAATCTAACGCATGCACATGATAACTAATACATATCTATATCTAAATATGGGGATTAAAATCGGGAAATAATTTTCCTCGATTTTTAATAATTTTTTACAAAAAATCCAATGGCCGTTTTACGTAGGAAATATTTGTCTTGCATCCACGAACGGCCAGTGAAGTCACCACTTCGCTTGCGTATACCAATCGTTGTTTAACATAATCATTATATTCATTAGTAAATCTTTTTCGCCTAACGTTAAAATAAAAACTAATAATCCAAACTTAGCTAATAATATAAAATAATAATGTAAACTAAAATAAAAATGCAAACTGATTTTCATTTCATTTTTATTAGATTTTTTCTTAATATTTTTAAAATATCGGTTATTTTCATATTTTGCTATTCTAAATAATTTTTTTCTTCTCTCGAGCATCTCAAAGATGCCAATTTTTCAATTTTTCTTATTTACACCATTGATCACATTTTAATTTTCCTGAGGAAAGTGACGTCAGCAACACAGAAAAAACGTCATAAGAGAAACTTTTCCCTCCGGTGGCAAATAGAGTACCTTTATAAATCCTACGTTTTTGTTAATAACTTCGGTAATTAAAATGATAGAAATTTCTAACCAGCTGAAATGTCTTCCTTGAAACAGTCGGAATACACTGATACCTCTCATGATGCAGAGCACTTTGCCCTCCGCGAGAAGATGCTGTCGCAGACAAAAAAAATTGACGCCCGGGACAGTTACTTTTTTTTAATATATAGAGAAACTTCTTAAATGTACAGTGTATGTTTAAGAATAATTTTAGTTTAGGATAATAGTGAAGAAAGAGTTCTTATAAAAACGCAGGGCTGTTGGAATCCTGCATACGTATTCAAATTTCCTTAATTTTAAGACAATAATTTACAGTACACCTTTACACGTCTACTGTTCTCTTGATCTAACGTAAGTTTTTATATTGTTTTGATCAAGTGTTTTTTTTTTAATGAATACTTTCCTTATTTTGTATCAAATTCATTTTTACCTTAAATGTTCAACAAAAAATAAGAAGCATGGGATATTTTTAACTTGCCGGAACTACATGAAAGTTGGTTTTAAAGATGTTTCAAGATTTTATTTTACAATAGATTCAGTATAACTTAACTTATATAAGCGCTTATAACTCAGCATAGAATGATGGAAATTAAAAAAAAAAAAAATGATACACACTACTATTGTTATGTAGTTTAATATTTTAGTGAAATTGAAATATTGAACTCTTTTCCAATTTTATCATTTTGAAAGTCCACTGCCGCTTAACACTTTCGCGACCGCTGATGCAGATTCACGTCATTTTAAAATCTGTAACTCCGCCAGTGGGCGGTTCTTTCTGAGTTTGTATGTTGTTTGTTTCTCAAGAATGTACCCAATATTCACATTTGTACAATCAAAAATACTATGGATACAAATTCTTTGATTAGAAAGAATATAATTGCAATCCATTTGTAATATAAATGTTAATACAGAAAATTTTGTTCTGAAATATTGTAACTTTGGAAAACAACACCCACAGGCGGAACTTACAGTCAAAAAGACAAAAGCATGCGGTCGCGAAAGTGTTAATTTCCCGATGCATGATTAACAGTTGTACATTGGTAGCAATTTTTTAGTTTAGAATCCAATAAAAGCCGCTTGCTATATCATTGTTGCAGCTAAACTTAATATTATACAATCTATTTTATCTTTTCTCTTCTATTTGAAAAACTGCATTCTGTTTACGATTTTGCCGAATGGATTTATTACTTTATTTCTATTATATTATCCATACCTGCCAACGTCCTAATTATGAATCGGAAGATTTTTTAGTACACGCCCCTTTTTCCACACCACTTTATTCCTAATTACCTCTAGTCTCCGGACCACCTCTAGTGGTGAGTCCCAGACCGTCGCCAATTGCCCATCTGCGCAGCACTAGTGCGACGTAAAACCCAACCAACCAACCTAATTACCTCTACATGCAGTTACGATTAAATAAGTATAAAATTGCTCTAAAAAAAGACTGGTGTAAAAGGAAAAAGCGGATACTAAAAATCTTCCGTTTATTAATGAGATGGTTGGCAGATATGTATTATCGTTTCGATTTTTTCCTCTTAAGAGGACTTTTGGCACCTTTCACAGCACTGCTGAAGTATGTTTCATATATAAAAGTTTATATTTCCATTTAATATTTATAAATTGAATCAGATTAGGTTTGTTCAATAAAATATATATTCAGGCAATATTTTTTATGGTTTTTGATAGATTTTTTTTTTTACAAATTTGAAATCTTTAAACTGCGTTTTCTCAGTTTACATATTTTCCAGAATTCATGATCTTCAAAAAACTTCTACAGATATTTAAGAAAAGACTTTATATATATATATATATATATATATATATTATTTTGAATGTTCAATAAGATCTACCTAAAAGTATTAGGGATGAATTTTGCAATATATTTAAAAGAAAAAATTTAAAAAATAAAAATATAACAAAAATAATACTTTTTCTGTAAATTTTTGCATAGATATGCAGTTTTTAATTTTTTTTCCTTAAAAACTAATCAAAAACTTTCAAAATTCATCCCTAATTATTTTACCTATTAATTTCTATTAATCATCCAAAAACAATATTATGTCTTTTCTTAAATATCTGTAGAAGTTTTAGCATTTTGAGGTTCATGAATCCATGAAAAAAAATCAAACTGAGAAAACGCTGTTTAGAGATTTCAAATTTGTAAAAATATGCATCTAAAACCTTAAGAATTGTTGCCTGAATTTTTATTAGGAAACCTTAATATAGATCAATTTATAAATATTAAATGGAAATATAAACTTCCATATGAAACCTTCAGTGGTGCAAAGTCTCCTTAATTAAAAACGCTATGGTATTACAAGCACTGCCACCCAGTGCTGCCAGATTTGAGGGAAATTTTTATTCAAAAGCCACCGTTAAATTTTAATTGTAACGGTTATCTAATCACATCGAAAATTCCTATAAAAGATGTTTTGAAACAATTAACAAACCGCTTCAATTACAATTTCGTGGTGGCGGTTAAATAAAAATTTCCCTCAATCTGGCAGCACTGCTGCCACCTCCTCCTTTTTTCGTGTCTGTTGTAAAAACAATAATTTACTGTTTTTAATTATTTTTAATTTTCCTTAAACTAAACTATGTTCACAAATTATGGCGAAAATTTATACAGAAACTTTTTAATTTTAGAAATCGGTTAAAATTCAATGGTGTAGAAATAATATTAATGTGTCATAAAATATAATTAAGTATACAAAGTAAATACGAAGCTTTTCTATTATATTGATATCCAAGTTTAACTTACTATTTAAAGCATAACTGCCAATATTTTAATTTATTCCGGAGCACTTTTAGCTCCGCCTTTAATCCAGACCACTTTCTTTTTTTTTTTTCTTTTTTTTTTTTTTTTCTTTTTTTTTTTTTTTTTTTTTTAAGAGTAATTTTTTCTTATTATATTATAGTTATATATTGGAGAAAAATATTCTAAAAATTAAGTTGTGCGAAATAAAGCCGAAGCTAAAAGTACTCCGGAATAAATTAAAATATTGGAAGCTATGTTTAAAGTGGTGTGACTGACTGACTATATTGCCTTTATTATTTTAAAATGAAATATTAACATTGTGCATTTGAACAAGAATTTAGAAAAATTGAAATTTAACTAATATATATATATATATATATATATATATATACATTAGGAAAAAATTAATTTAATTTAAATATGAATATCAAATAAGATAAATATCTATCAAATGATTTATTTGTTTATATTATTTTTAATTTAATTTAATTTATTTTGTTTTGTTTTATTTATTTATTTATTGGGTGAAGGAAAAAGAAAAAAAAAAACCTCAATAACTTCTAATTTGTTTTTCTCAATTTCAGATTGTTTTTGAAGGCGTTATGCAGCTTGGCAATAATGGTTTTATAGCATTGGATGAAGTCGTAGTCACAGAGGGAGGGTGTCCATCTCCCGGATCTTGTGATTTTGAAAACGATCTTTGTACATGGCAAAACGCCCAATCAGGGGTAGACATTGAATGGATCAAGAATAGCGGACCAACACCTACTAATGGAACAGGACCTAATGTAGATCGAACTCTGGGAACAAAAGAAGGTAAAAAAAAATCTATGTTAGATGGTGAATTATTTAACATGATTAATACATATTATTACAGTAAGGAAAAATCTATCAAAATTAATTAATTAATTAATTAATCTGTATTCTAGTTTAAGTTGCATAGTGCAATCACAAATTTTTTATTCAAAATTGCGAAAACTCACCCCGGAAATTTTTTATAAAAATTTTCTTTTATAACTGTTGATTTTAAATGAAGAAAATTTGCTTGCCCCTGAAAGGGACGCAGTGTTTTTACAATTGCAAATTGCATAATACTACTTAGTGATAAAATTCCCAAAAAGCAAACATTAATAAAGAAGAGTACAAAAATCTATGGAAAATTTTAAATTTCTCCAAGCAGAAACATGAAATTTTAGTACTAATTCTAATCCTATAAAGAGTTCGTGATGCCACTTAAATTTCTAATATCGGGAACTGCATATCAATTTACTTCCTGAAAGCAACGCAACCCTGAATAAACCTTTAAATAAATAAATAAATAAACGTTGTAATTTTATTAGGTATTTCTTGGATCTTTATCAGTAATCTAGCTCCTATATTTCCTGTAGACTTTTTAAAATGAATTTCTAGTACTAAATTTATTGACTCGCTAACAGTTTCTACCAGGATTACCGTTAGTCTAGATTTTTACAGAGGAAATATATTATATTCGTCTACAAATAGGAAAAAAAAAATTCCTCGTTATATTATTTTCCCACACTACACAATTAATTTGTAATTGATACTCAGAAAAATAATTAATATAAATATAATAATGATACTCTCTTAATTTGTTTTAAATTCCAATAATAAAATTATAACTGTGAAACTAAATTTTACATCCCCCTTTCTGTATTATTTAATTTACTACATTTTATTTTTTTAACTGATACTTTTATCTTAAAATAATAATAATAATAATAATTCTTTACAGGTTCCTATGTTTATCTTCAAGCAGCTAATCCAGCCAACAAAACAAATCTTCTAGGAATACTTCAATCCGAATTTTTCAGCATGTCAACCGAAAGATGCTTGTCGTTCTGGGCTCATATGAATGGGAGTGAAATGGGGTCTTTAACAGTGAATACAAGTTACTACGGCAGCAATCAAAAGTTTTCTCACAGCAAGATACTTTACAGAATCGAAGGAAATCAGGGCGAAGATTGGTTCCTCAGAAGATTAAATCTCAATATTACAGAACTTGATTTTGATGAGGAATATCAAATTCTTTTCATAGGAAGAACGAAGGGAAGACTAAGTGACATTGCTCTGGATGAGATAGATATCACCAATAAAGTGTGTTACGATGTGCCAGATAATGCGTTCGATTGTAGAGACGGAAGTCACATTAATATGAGCAAAGTGTGCGACTTCGAAAAGGATTGTAAAAGCGGTGAAGATGAAATGAATTGTGGAGAATGTGATTTCGAACATGGTACTTGTGGCTGGGAAGATAAAACGAACGGCTTCTACAGTAAATGGCAAAGGGGTCAAGGAAATAGTGATTCATATTACACGAATGGACCAGGTTACGATCATACTTTTAATTCGAGTACTGGATACTTTATGTCAGTGAACATTCGAGGATATTCGTGGCAGCAATCTACATTACAGAGTGCAGAAGGAACTAATCAATTCAAAAAATCTTATGCATCTTGCATCATGAAGTTCTATTATGCTATTAAGCAAAAGACTCAAGCAAACCTTCGTGTGAGAAAGCGTTTGTCATGGTCAACGACAGGAACAATTTGGCAATGGGCTGGTTCAGATGACGACACGTGGAAACTTGGAATAGCTTATCTCGGAACCACTAAAGTACCTTTTAACTTGGAATTCGTGCATCAAAGTTCTTATGAATATACATTTGTGGCGCTTGATGATATCACTTTTGAAAATTGTAGTCTTCCAGAGAAAGCTGATAAATGCGGCAGTAAAGAATTCGCATGTAAAAACAGCCGATGTGTTTCGAGATATTTTCTGTGCGATTTAGAAGATGACTGTGGAGACAATTCAGATGAAGAAGCAAATTTATGCTCCAAATATCCAAAACCATGCACTTTTGAATCAGACGGTGTCTGTGATTGGACGGTAAAAGGAAAGGCCAAGTGAGTAATAGACATCTCGACTTTTGTTATAATGTTCTATTTAAATATGTTTTTATTTAGTTTATTAGCAGTGCTGGATATATTATATATATCGCATTACAATTTTTAAATTAATATTTTATTTTTAAATTTTTTAAGAACTTACAAAAAAAGAATTTTCTTTATTTAACCTTAAAATGGAACTTACTAAATTTGTTTCATATTTTTAATTTTATTAAAATTACTTTTATTTTAAGAATCATCACACGAATAACTACTTTTTGTTTTTATATCGTTAAAGAAAACGTATATCCCTCTGTTAATTATGCACTAGCAATAGAAGAAAAATTATATCAGTATGATTAATTTTGAAATAACATAAATATTTTTAAATGATATTTTTAAAGTTTCTTTAAACGTGTTTATTATATTAGTTTTCAAATTGAATCCATTAAAAATTTTTACATGCTTCCTTAGACTAAACAATTTTCTTTTCCTTCTTATGATTAATTTTACAGTTATTCAAATTTTAAAGATTACTGATTAAAGTAATTCTTTCCATATAAAAGTTTGGTTCTTAAATTAAGCTTTCAGCATAACGAACTTTTCAATATAAAAATTCGTTATGTTCAACGCTTATATTGAATGTAAAGCAAATATTTTCATAAACCCGAGAGAAAAAAAAACTATTTAAAAATAGAGAAAATTACGGATGAATCCATTTCTAAACTCATATAATATCTTTTGTCCGTTTTTTAAAGACTATTAAAAATTTACTCGTAGGAAAAAAGGTGTATTTTCCAATAAAAAAAAAAAAAAAAAGTTATAAATCGCTTAGGGGAGAGCGGGGTAAAATGGACCACTTTTGTAAGTTTTAAGTAATTACTCATAAAGTAATGATTTTTGGCTGTTGAAAACATTTGTGCATATTACCCATATATTAGGATTCATATTGCACTAAGCCAAAAGTAATAATTATGCTTACTTTTTTTAATATAATTTTTTTAATAGCAACTGACAAAGTGGACAATTTTATCCCAAGCCCGGTTAAAATGGTCCATGGCATGGGACACTGTGGACCACAGGTAAAATTTAAAAAGTATAGTAATGTAGGTAAGTTTTTTAATAGCACAAAATGTAGAATATATTATATTTGTTTATTTATGTCTTATATTCAAACAAATAATGTAATATTAATGAACATTAAAAATAGAAAATGATAAACCAAAAGGATTTTATGTCACTGAAAATCTGCTATTTTCTTGTGAAGTCTGTAGGGTCTGGAAGACTCATCATTACAATACCTTGAAAATTTACAGAAGATTCGTCAACACTGTCAGGAAAAATGTCGATATCTTGATTAGGTTTTCGTTTCATTTATCTCACAGAAACAGGTTCTTTATCTTTTTAACAGATTACGATACATATATGTACTACATGTGGTACTATTACTTTTTAATTGCATTATTTAATTCAGTTCGTTTAGTTGTATGGTATTTGTAAAAATATAATTATTCATAAGCAACTGAATGTTTATTAAAAATAAATAGGGAAAAAAACCTCAAAGTAAATTGCTTGGTTATTTATCTTTGAAGATCTAATAGATCTAATTAAGGCTAACTCTGAAATTTGTAGGTATAATTTATAGATAACACTTCAAAAATGTAGATTTTGTTAATCAGTTTATTAATTCTTAATTCTACATATGATGTTCAACTTAAAAAAGCTTATATGACGGAGAATGGGGTAAAATGGACAATAGTCCATTGTACCCCAACTCCTGCTGGTCCATTTTACCCCATGTAGAACTCTGACAATAAATATTAGAAAAAATAACAAATCTTTTTTTTTAAATATTTCAATTACATAAAATATAATGATAAATAACCTTAGCTCTTTATTGTGTTGATTAACCTCTTCCAGATTGTTGAATGATGAAAAGAAAAAATGTTTAACTAAAAATATTTACTTTTGGCTACCACAAATTAATATTCTAGGTTAAAATGGTTAAATTGTCAGTTAGTCATTAAGTTGTTAGATAAGTTTTATCACTGCAGTGCCGTTATCTATGTGCCAAAATACCAAGAATAGAAATAAATAAATAAAATAAAATAATAGGGTTGGTTCATTTTACCCCATGGTCCATTGTACCCCAGTTTCCTCTACAATGGAAAAAATATGGTTTACAGCTGTTTACAAAATTAATTTCAGAACGAATATTTTTGAATAAGACGTTAAAAAATATTATAAAACTATCAAATTTTTACATTCAACTGTTTAAGTTATCCTTAAAAAAAAAAAAAAAAAAAAAAGTTATATATTATTAGAAAATATGATTGAAAATTCAATAATTTAATATTATAAGATAAAAACGTTAAAGGTTTGAATGATTTTAATTTTAAACTTGTTATGGTAAGAATGCTAATGTTTTTTTACTCGAATAATCTTTAGTGAAATGGCAATTTACAGTAATTTAAAATCGCTTTAAAGTTTTAAATTTACAATTCTGTTTATTCTGTTCTTTGTAAAACGGTTAAAATATATTTTTTTCATTTAAAAAATGTAATTAATTTTAAAATACTCCTATATATGTATATATTAATGCTTAATTTTCTTAAGTTTTAAATACAATGTTACATATTTTATCGATGATTTTTCTTCTCAATCTCATTCACCTTTTTCTTTTTTAGGAATTCTTGGACAATTTCATCAGTTACTTGGACAAGTTCTGATAGGTCTAGAATAAACAGTGGGCCTTTAACAGACCATACTAAAGGACTCGATAACAATGGCAACTATCTTATTGTGAGAAGATCAATGGAAGATTTTAAAAACTATGAATCATATTATTATAGTCCAAACTATAAATTAAATGGTGCTACATACTGTTCTCTCAGATTTTTCTACTATATGTTTGGGGCTGATGATGGACATTTGAAAGTATATACCGAAAATGAACAAGATGGGTGGATTTGGAAAGAAAGGTTTTCTCAATTTGGATCTCTTGGCCAAATTTGGACTCGGGCTCTAGTAAATGTCAGAAGTTCAGATCCATTCCATTTTATCATTGCGGGTAACCCTGGTAATGTAACAAGGCAGGTAATTGCCATTGATGATATATCGTTGTCTACAGGATGTCAGCCATATTCTGGACAACTTCCAACCCCAGCACCTACACCTCTTCCAACAGTAAATCCATGCAAAGAATTTCAATATCCCTGCAGAAGTGGCGAATGCATATCAAACACGAAAGTCTGCGACTTTGTTAAAGACTGTGGCGACGGATCGGATGAAGAAACTTGTGGCACTTGTTCTTTTGAAAAAGGATTTTGTGGATGGGAAAACAAAAGTCCAGGTAAATATGAATGGCAGAGAAAGAATGCATCCGCTAATCAAGATTATGGACCTAATAAAGATCATAGAAATTCTACTGTTGGTTGGTATGCCTATGTAACACATGGTGGTGGTTCAACTGATTCTCCAGCTACCTTAGTGTTTCCAAGACTGCCACCTACGTCGTCTCATTGCGTTATGGAATTTTGGATGTATAGAGCTTCCTCTAGTGGAGAATTTTCTATTGAATATAAATCTCCTTATTATTACGATTCGTATAGATCACAAAGTATTGTGCCGGATTTATCAGATAATGGGTGGCAGAAGTATGAAGTAAAAATTCCAAAGTCCGCTACACGTGGAGGATCATTACAAATGAAAAGCTCTCCCAACTGGCGTAAATGGTTTTTTCAAGTGTGGAAGTCCGCAGAAAAAAGTATTGCTATTGATGAAATAAACTTCTTGTACTGCAATCCTAAATCACTGCCTGTTGATTGTGACTTTGATGATGATAATTTCAATGATGGTTTTTGTTTCTGGACCCAAAGTACCTATTCAAATTCAATGAAATGGAAACGTGGAAAGGGATCTACTTCATTAAACTATACCGGGCCTACTTCTGATCATACAACAGGAGATGGTTATTATTTATACATAGATCCTGGGAAAACAAGAGCTAATAATTACGCCAGTCTTACAAGCCCAAATCTCCCAATGAATAGTCCTGATGGAAGTTGCTTTACCTTTTGGTACCACATGTATGGGCAGCATGTCGGCAATTTGAATATTCTATTAAGATCTTCAAATAGAGTTTTTTCTAAAAGAGGTACACAAGGTAATAAATGGCATTTTGGAGAAGTATATATTAATACAGGTTGGGATTTTACCATAAACATTGCTGCTTACAGTACAGGATTCAGACAAAATAACATAGCAATTGACGATTTAAAGATGGTTGATGGAGATTGTCCCCAAACTTCAATTTGTGATTTCGAAAATAACCTATGTGGCTGGAATGCATCTTATGAAGGCACAGCAACTTGGATAAGGACACAAGGTAGTTATAATTGGACTGATGAAAGACCAATCACAGATCATACCTCAGGAACTCCGGAAGGATACTATTTACATCTTCCATTCCAATCTCCAGGAGCTCTAGCTAGATTAGAAAGTCAAATGTACAATAATTACGGTGATATGTGTGTAAAATTTTGGTTCAATATGTTTGGAGATAATATCGGAACACTTGCAGTTTATCAAAGAACACTTCAAGAAAAAAGAGACGAAAACCTCAAGCAACAATGGAAAAAATCAGGAAATCATGGCGGCAAATGGAAAATTGGTCGAGTTACACTTAGGTCACTGCCCAGTTTTTATATAGCTATTGAAGCTCAGTTAGGAAAAGGTCCGTCGGGATATATAGCTTTAGATGATATTCATATCTTACACGGAAAATGTTCTGATCCAGGATCATGTAATTTTGAAATTGATACATGTGGATGGACTAATTCTGACATATTTGCTGATGTAAGCTGGATACGTAGAACAGGATTAGATCAAGGTTTGGGCGAAGGACCCCCTACTGACCATAGCACATTAACCGCACAAGGACATTATATGTATGCTTACTTAACTGGCCTTCAAGCTGAATCGGAATCTATGCTTATAAGTGAAGATTTGTCTGTGCATCATGACTATTGTTTATCATTCTATTTTAATTTGTTTAATCTTTTAAATTCTACTTTAATGGTGAGACAAGTATCTGTTGAAGATGGATGGAAAAGTGTGCAAAATTATAGTTCTTCAGAATTTAAAGCCAATTACTGGATCAAAGGGGAAGTAAATATCTCGGCGGAAATATCAGGCGATTTCTTTCAGATAGGATTTTCTGCATTGACTTACTCTGTTCAAGATAATGACACTAGTCGAGGTATTGCGGTTGATGACGTTTCTTTAACTCGTCAAAGCTGTGGTTTAGAAATTACAACGACTACAGTACCTCCTACCACTACAACGCCTTACCCTAAAACTAAATTTGATTGTGATTTTGAATCAGATTTTTGCATGTGGCAAAACGTTAATGATAAAGATAAATGGATAATAGTTAATGGTCATTTTAATAAAACCCTAACTCGTCCACGAACAGATGTCACTACACTCTCTTCCAGAGGACATTATTTAACTGTTGAAGACAACAATAGTTTCTGGGGATCACGGGCAAGAATAATAACGAAAGATGGAGTTGACCTAAAAACTGATGGTGTCTGTTTTAAATTTTGGTATCATATGTACGGAAATAATCCTGGTTCTCTATACCTGATCACACAAAATTTTCATGATGAGGATAAAGAAGAAACTGTGTTCTACCGATCTAAATCCCAAGGCATTGATTGGGTTTACGAACAAATACATATCACTAAATCTTATGCATTTAAGCTAATATTTGAAGGAAGAGGAACTAGATATGGCGACATTTCATTAGATGAATTTTCTCTGAATGAGGGACTGTGTCCTCCCAGAAAATTCTGTGACGTCGAACAAGACTTCTGTGGCTTCACTAGAGATCCCGAAGGAGATTTTCAATGGCAGAGAGGCAATGGATCTAGCTCAAATGGACCTGACATTGATCACACAACAGGGGGTAAATTTGGCAATTATTTCTTTGTCGATACCAAAGCATCAACAAGAATGGGAAGAAAAGCTTTGTTAGAAACAGGAAAATACCCTCCAAACAAAAAATGCATGCAATTCTGGTACTATTTAAATGGCATCGATGTGGGAACTCTTGAAGTCATGACGCGAATTGGTGACACTAAAAAATCCATTTGGAAAGAAGAAGGCGACAATAGTGACATCTGGCATGGATCACAAGTGACTATAATGGATTCTCCAGTTGTTGACTATAGTTACATATTTCAGGTAAATAACCAATTTCTACCTTATAAATAACGTTTATTTGTTGTTAAGTTTAGTGAAATTTAATACACTTTTCTCAAATATTTTATTAGCGTCACAAATACTTTTACACTAATTTCAGTATGTTAAAGTAATAATAATAATAATAATATCAATAATATTAATACTAATGTTAATAATTTATTAAACTCACTCTGTCATCTTATGTGCAAGGAAGGGTAAAACAAGGCAATCATTTTAAAAAGCAAACTCACATGTTTAATCATTAATATCATGTAATCTTTATTCGATTTAGCAAACATTTATCTTTCACTAAATATCTGAAAATTTCTACAGTGGTATGTGTAATATGTAAAAACTGTAAAAAATGAACTTGCTAGATTACATCACAACGTGCGGGTAAAAAAAAAAAAAAAAAAAAAAAAAAAAAATCAACACCTCGTGCGGTAAATTTCAAGCATGCTGTAAATAATTGCGTGCTTGAATTTTCACAAGGATGGTGCTGTAATTTTACAAAACGTTGTGTTGTACTTATTTTTTATTCGAAAAAATATCTATATATAATTTTGGATTATATTATTATTATTATTATTATTATTATTATTATTATTATTTGTTTTTATTTTTATCAATCTATACACATTTTAATTTTTTATTTCTTTTAAGGTTATATTTGTTTTAATTGTTTTATTTCTTTCATCTTTTTTATTTTGTAAATATAGGTTTGAAGATTTAAGATATTTAAAAATCATTACTTTCGTATAGTTATATTAAATTTTAATCGCATTAAAAAACGAGACAATATACATTAAAAAATATACAATTTAAAACATTAAAACACACAAAACATAAATTTAAACGTTTCGAGCCTTTTACATGCTCCCCATCAGTAAAAACATCAAAAAGTAAACGCTGAGAAGAACAACAGATCTTGTTTAGGTTTGAAGATTTTATGCATTTTTAATATGAAATATAATATTTTTAACAGAATTTAATAAATTCTATTTTTGATAATCAATGTTTGAATAATAATTCACTAGCGATTTCTTTCCAAAATAAAACTATTTAACCATTTAAAATAAGAATAATAAACAACTTATATTACTATTATTATTTTGAAAAATATTATGTATTAATTTTTGATTCGCAAAAGAAATATTGAATTAGTCAACTCAGGAACATTGTTTAACAAGTATTTCCAATAATTAAAACTGCTCTCGTATTTTTTAGAACGTATGAAAATTAAAATGTTAGTTTTACAATGCTTTATTAAACTATATTTTGCAGCTTGTATACATCTATACAATTTTAGCAAATATATAAGTTTAATAAAATGAACAACAACAACAAAAAAAAAATCTTTAGTAATATGAATACATTTTTCATTAATAACTACTACGAAATTATCTGAAAAGCAAACAAAATTTAAAAAATTAATATTTAATCATGATACACAAAATATATAACGGAAACATGGAATTGAAAGAAATAAAAAATACTATAATGAAATACCATAGCCTCCTAAAGTAGATGCCTTCTGCATGGCTCGGAAACTTGGCAACAGTTCAAGCGGTAGACCGAGCCACTTGGTACAGATTGCACGACTTTTTTTATTCAACAGTCACCAAAAAATTTTTAAAAGTGGGATTTGATATATATAAAAGGCGAATAGAATCGAAGAAACATCAATTATCATATATCACTTCTTAAAATTATTGGTGAGAGTTGAATAAAAAATTCGCTCAATCTGTACCAGGTGGCGCTGTCTATTACTTGAACTGTTGCCAAGTTTCCGAGCCACGCGGAAGGCATCTGGATTAGGAGGCTATGGAAATACTAAAACAAGCACAAAAATTTCATATTTAGTATTTATTAAATAATGTTCTTATTTTGAATATTTGAATGCCATAATATTTTTAAGAGTTAAAACCTGGTACAAATTGTTATTATTATTATTATTATTATTATTATTATTATTATTTTTAATTAATTAATTTATTTTTTTCAGTAAGTAATAGTAATTTAAATATTTTTTTAAAATATCTTTATCTGCAAAAGTTGAGGTTTAATATCTTCATGTTTCATTTCGGGAGGAAATAATTACTGTACCGCAGCTCATTTTTCAAAATGGAGATTCATAAGAGAGAGCCTATTAAATTTCATTAATAAAACTTAAACTTTCATTGAGCTTATATTGACATAATTAAACAAAAGATGAAATCAAATAAAAAATTAAAGCGAATATAACTTACTTATTACTTTAACACTTTCTTTTGTCATAGAATATGAATGCTGAATATCAATCATTGGCTTCAATCTTCCTTTTTAAGCGTTTATCACTTATCATGGCGGAAGGCACAGGCGGAACCAACCTTTAAAAGTTTTAGTTTATCTTCCAAGCTCATTCGTGTATCTGTGTCACGTGAAGGTTTAACGTCATAGCGAATGTAAGAAAACAGCACATTCTGCTTGAAAATATTTTAAAGCACTCGCGCTTGATTTTGTTGCATCATAAGATGAGTCATATTCGTTGTAACTTTACAAGAATTTTTATCAGTGTGAATCATTCCAATGAATTACATCAAATACAAAGTAACATACTGGACTTTTTTTAAGTAGCCCTTTATACTGTCTATATATTGTGCATATGCAACATACATACTTGCCAACCATCTCATTATGAACCGTACAATTTTTAGTACCCGCCTTTTCTTTCACACCAATAATTTTTTAGAGTGATTTTAGTCTTATTTAATTGTAACAACATTTGGAGATAATAACTCTAAAAATATAATGGTGCGAGAAAAGGGGCGTTTTTTCAGGGGGCGTTAACAATTGTACGGTTATTAATGAGATGGTTGGCAAGTATGAACATACAATACAAGAATTGTTACGATTTCATTACTCTTTTAGACAAATTGTTCAAGCAATGAAATCATTATGTTGTCATCATTTTATATATAATTCACAAGCTAGTTTTATAAAAATCCCGCTCCCGGACTTGAATTTCATAAAATATTATTTTTCTACAAGATCTGTTGGATGAACGCTAATTTAAAAATTATAAAATGTCGACGCAGAGCTTGCCTTGAATTTAATTAACTATTATATTTATTTAAAATCTTTAACTTCCGACCGAATTTGACGATTTCTGGACTATAAATTCTTAATAATTACTCATAGCCTTTCAGTTTTTGTCAAGATCGGTTACAAATTCGTGATTATATATGTATGTGTGTATATACATATACGTGCAGAATTGCAACCTAATCCGGCAAATTGTTAATACCGCCCCTTTTTCTACACCACTTAATTTTTAGAGTAATTCTCTTGAAATATATTTACGGTGAATTAAGAAGAAAAATACGCTAAAATGAGACTGGTGTGGAAAAGGGGGCGGTACTAACAATCCTCCGGATTAGGTAGGTTAGCAGCTCTACATATACAGGGATGGAACACGGGCGCAGAATTCATACCGGAATGTGTTTAAGAAATTTCTCTACCTATAATATCGTCGATTTAAGAGGTAGAAAATTTTCTTACATTGATAGTGGTATGAATTCTGCGCCCGTGTTCCATCCCTGCATATATATAGATTCTAATTTTTTTTAAAAGTGACTTATCATCCAATATGAGCTGGAAGTTGAAAGATTAACAGTTGGCAAATTTTAACCCTTTCATGGTCATGAACGTGTATACACGGTCAGAGTTTTTTACTTCTGAATCATTTATTCATTGCTACGGATTTGCTAAATAGAAAACAATCAGTTTCTCAGTATTCGTGATAAATTTGTAATATTATTAGTACTTAATGACTTAAAAATATGTAAAACACATCCCACTAAAATGGCTTTGAAACGAAAAAATTAAAAATGGCGTGATCATGAATGGGTTAAAATATCGGTGAAAAGTACCTTAAAAGAAATATTTAAATTAAAGGAATAAAACATCTGATAAATATCTAATTTTCAGCCGAAATAAAAAATTTTTGCACTGTTAGCTCATAATCGCTATATATAGCAAAATTTTAATTTCTGTCAAAATCGGGGAAAAAAAAAAAAAAAAAAAAAAAAACGTGTTTTTTTTTTTTTTTTTTTTTTTATGATCTATTTTATGATCTATTTTTATTTTAGAATCTAATTTTAAAAAAGTATCTTATCATGTAACATGAGGTGGAAGTTGTAAATTTGACGGCTTGCGAATTTTAAAACATCAATAAAAGTACATTTAACAAACCAAATTTTAATTAATTTTAAATAAAATCTCTAAGAAATTTTTTATTTTCAACTGTATTTAAAGATTTTTGGGCTGTTAAATTAAAATCAATACTTGTAACAATTTTTAGCTTTTATCAAAATAGCTTTAAAGTTCGCGATTAAAAAAAAAGAAATTTATATTTTTCAATAATAATAATAACAACAACAACAATAATAATAATAATGTGAGAGATTATCTAAATTGAATTGGAATATTCACAGCTCGCAAGTTTTACAATATCATAGATGCCAACATTTTAATTTATTCCGGCGTATTTTTAGCCCCGCCTTTATTTCATACCACTTATTTTTTTAAAGTAAATTTTTCTTATTTTATTAAAGTTATGTATTGAAGAAGTTTTTGTACAAATAAAGCGGTGCTAAATAAAGGCGGGCTAAAAATACTACGGAATAAATTAAAATGTTCGCATCTATACAATATCAATGAAAAGTGGTCTAAAAAAAGAAAAATTAATTGGGGGGAAAAAAAAAACTATTAAATACATTTTCATTAAACAT
The DNA here is from genome assembly GCA_963930645.1 of Salticus scenicus. NCBI lineage: Eukaryota > Metazoa > Arthropoda > Arachnida > Araneae > Salticidae > Salticus > Salticus scenicus. The sequence continues at coordinate 247,314,883 of OZ005653.1, forward strand.
AGCTAAGAACTAATCTGATTAAATCACCGTTTAAATAATAATAATAATAATAATAACAATAATAAACGCATTGAAATTGGTCTATTCGTTTGGGAACTCTAGTGCCAAAGACAGACACACAGAGAGATAAAGACTTCAAACTTATAATACCCCTCTTTTTTTTAACGGGATTAAAAAAAAAAAAAAAAAAGAAAAAAAAAGAAAGAAAGAAAGAAAAAGAAAAGAAATCTCTGTTTATGCAGTTACCTTCTGAACTACTTAATGTATAAAATATATATTTAAAAAAAAAAAAAAAAAAAAAATCAGTTTTTTAACATTAAAATAAACATTTCTAAGCAAGCGTAAATTTTGAAACTTTTCAAATTTATAAGAGGATTGAATATTTATAAAACTATTTAAAAATTCAAAAGTTTAGGTCATAGGATAGACATTCATTTATTATATAAATTAATTTTATAAGTGTTTAGCCAGTCATTTTCAATTAATGAAGTTCACATATTTAAAAAAAAAATACTCTTTTAAATATTACGCTTTTCATTATTGAAAACTCGCTAGGCTGCACATAGAAATGTCAGAAATCTTTATTTTGCCATAACTTTTGTTCTAATGCAGAATTCGTAATCGTAACTCTCATCAGACACAGGTGTACTTCAATCACTTTTCAGGAGGGTAGAATCATAGCCTCTTAAACTAGATGCCTAAACTTGGTAACAGTTGAAGCGGTAGACAGCGCCACCTGGTAGAAATTGCGCGTTTTATTTATTTTTTTTTTTTTTATTCAACAGTCACCAAAATTTTTTTAAAGTAGGATATGATATATATAAAAGGCGAATAGAATCGAAGAAACGTCGATTATATATATCATATATCACTTCTTAAAATTATTGGTGACAGTTGAGTAAAAATGTCGCGCAATCTGTACCAGGTGGCGCTGTCTACCATTTCAACTGTTGCTAAGGTTGCTAAGTTTCCGAGCCACGCGACAAGCATCTAGTTTAGGAGGCTATGGTAGAATAAATGCGCTAGGAGAAAAAGTAATTTTTAAGGTAAATTTTTAAACAATTTGTACAATTTTTTAAACTTAGTGAAAAATATTTTTGTCTGTTATTGTTATATTTTCCTGTTACTTAAATAGTAGATTGTGGTCACCACATGACTTTCTTCTATACTTTCCTATACAAATTCAATCAGTAAAAATAATTTATTACGATTATTATTTAAAAAAATTATCTTCCATGATAATGCAGACGATTTTCATACTAGAGAAGGAGTAAAACACTAAATATCCAAAAAAAAAAAAGGTCAATTTTATTCTCAATATTGCATTAATTTTATTTTATTTATTTATATTTATTTATTTATTTATTTATTTATTTATTTTTATTTATTTATTTATTTATTTATTTATTGTTAAAAATGAAAAAAAATCGATAACTTTATTTTGAATTATCGCAGATCGATGGTTCTAACATTCGTTTTAAAGATATTGGCGTGCTCTTTTGAAAGATACCCATCATGAAAATTTACTCCGGGAGACTTCCTCCCAAGGGGGGGAGGCGACGCTCCTACATACACAATTTTTTTTTCCCAGTTGACTATCTCTATTACAAATAATTCCTTTAAATTTCATAATGATTATTAAAATTAATTCCTTTAAATTTCATAATGATTATTAAAAATCTTTATGCACATTTATACGAAATTTGTCCTATACCACCATGTTAAAAATTTAGAACTAGTATGTTGTGGCCACCACAAGACTTTCTTCTATATTTTCCTATACACATTCAATCAGTAACAATATTTAAACAAAAAAAAAAAAAAGAAAGAAAAAAAAAGAAAAAAAAAAATTTTTATAAGTTTTTTTTTTTTTTTTTTTTTTTTGTTAAAAGTAAAAAAAAAAATCGATAACTTTGTTTTAAATTATCACAGATTTATAGTTCAACCATTCGTTTCAAAGGTATTGACGAGATCTTTCGAATGATACCCATCTTCAAAATTTACCCCCACCCCCGGGGGGGTACTTCCATCCCCGGGGGGTACTTCCACCCCAGGGGGGGAATGGATGCCCCCCCCCCATGCACAAAATTTTTTTCCTAGTTACGTACTAGTATTATCAATAATTCATATTAATTTTACAATCACAAGTGTAAAATAACTCTTATTATGCACATTTATACGAATTTTTGTCCTATTCTGCCATGTTAAAAATTTAGATAAAATGCTATCACAGCACCACCTGTTGAGCTATTGATCCCCAAAGATAATCAGCACCAGTTTATGTCGGGGACCAACTAAATACCAAGTTTGGTAAAATTTCGTTTAAAAAAAAAAAAAAAAAAAAAAATACGATTTTTTTTTCTGTTTTTTTTCGTTAAAAGTAGAAAAAATCGATAACTTTGTTTTAAATTATCACAGATTTATGGTTCATCCATTCGTTTTAAAGGTATTGACGAGACCTTTCGAAAGATACCCATCTTGAAACTCTGCACCCCCCGGGGGGTCACTTCCCCCCACCCTCCCGCTGGGGGGGAACCGATGCCCCTACATGCACAAAATTTTTTTCCCAGTTAACTATTACTATTATCAAAGAGACCTTTCGAAAGATACCCATCTTGAAAATTTACTTCCCCGGGGGGGTACTTTCCCCACTGGGGGGGAACCGATGCCCCCCCCCCATGCACAATTTTTTTTCCTATTTAACTACTACTATTACCAATAATTCATATTAATTTTACAATCACAAGTTTAAAATAACTCTCATTATGCCCATTTATACGGAATTTTGTCCTATGCTGCCATGTTAAAAATTTGTATAAAATGCGATTACAGCGCCACCTATTGAGCAATTGATCCCCAAATCTAATCAGCACCAGTTCATGTCAGGGTGCAACTAAATACCAAGTTTGGTTAAATTTCATTCATTGGTTCGTGAGATACAGCGTCCACAAAAAATGATACAGACAGACAGACAGACATTTTCTAAAAACTATCAATTCGTGTTCAGGACATCCCAAAACGTGTAGATCCGTCAAAAAACGGAGGTCGAAAATTTTCGCGAATCCAATACTTTCTCTGTATTACATGTAGAAGAAAGTAAAAAGCGGGATGGCAACGCAAGCTGTTGGACAATTTTTACCAAAAGTTGATAGGCACCAATTTATGTCAAAGTGCAACTACATGCCAATTTGTATGAAATTTTGTGCGGTAGTACCTGAGATACGGATGCCACAAAATTTTGTCACACACACACAGACAGACAGACATTTTCTAGAAATGGTAAAATCGTGTTCTACAGCTCTCAAAACGTGTAAATCCATCAAAAACCCGAGGCCGAAATTTTTTACGAATCCAATACTTTCTTCTATTGAATGAAGAAGAAAATAAAAATGATACTATAAATGATATTATAAATCCTTTATAACTAAACAACCAATAAGAATTGAGTTACGTCACTTTCACCTGTGAAAGTGACATAAATGTACAGGGGTGCCTTTCAAAAAAAAAAAAAAAAAAAAAAAAAGACCTAACTCATACCTGCCAACTTACTAATTAATATTTCGGAAGATTTTTAGAATCCGCTCTTTTTCTACACTAGTTTATTTTTAGAGAAATTTTCTTCAAATATAATTGCGGTTAGATAAGAAGAAAAATATTCTAAAATAAGACTGGTGTGGAAAAAAAAAAAAAAAAAAAAGAGCAGGTTGTGACAACCTTCCAGATAATAATTAGTAAATTGCCAGGCATGCTTAATTCGAAAATCATAATTATTTTAAATTACCTCCTTTTTGTCATGAGAGCGACATATTTTACTTATTTATTTATTACGAAATGATCGAATTTTTCAGTATAATTACAAATGGCCTCAACAACAAAAATTCAAAATTTAAAACTAGCTTTCTTTGCATGTTTATTTATGCTTTTAAAATATCTGATCTTTCTTCCTTTAAGGAGCAAGAAAATTTTCTCATTTAAAATCAATAGCCACCAGAATTCACTGACAATATTAAAAGACAAGAAATAAATGAAGTTATTAACTCTTATAAGCCAAATCTTACAAAAATAAATTACGGGGCCAGCTTTTGCAATTGGGAATTAAAATTTACTCTACGACTATGCAAACAGTGCCCCTGATAGAGTTAAATAGAAGTTAAGCTGGCCATTGCCTTTGTGTTTATTCATACTTTTTCTAGCCTAGTTATGCATATTTCCGGCTGAAAGTTCTTGATATTGGTTTGCTATCTACCAACAAAACAACAAATTATTATCGCCATATGAAATTTTAATTATTAATCATATGACATGAAAACATCGCTTCATTAAGAAACGTTTTCTTAAGAAACGATTTGATTAAACACGTATTTTATTCTTTGCAATAAGAAAAAAACGAGCACTATTAGTTATCTGAATAATTAGTGGGCAGTTTATTGTACATCCTTATTAGCTAAATTTCCTTTATTATTCCTTGAGAAAAGAGTCAAAAATAAATTACAGTTGAAACTGAAATCTATATTTTTTCTAGATTTCATTATTATCTATAATTTTACACGTCCAATTTAGTATAAAATCATTGAAAATGTCATACTATCAACTGTAGAGCTATGTTATTACATTTTAAAAATTGAATTAACCTTATTAACCCTTTGCCGGTCCTATTTAATTTCACTCCTCTCGTCAGTGTTGCCAAACTTTGGGACTTTTTTTATTCAATATCCAGTACTAAATTTTATCTTTAAAGGTTGACTATTCACTTCGAGAGTCGTTTTCGTCGGTTATTTATATCAAAATTATCCTCTATCCTCAAAATTATTGGTGGTAGTTGAATAAAAGAGTGGGTAAATTTGGTAACACCTGCTTAGAGAGTTGGAGCCGGCAAAGGGTTAATCCTCTTTTTAACTTAAGCAATATAAATAATGTAAATAACATATCTATTAATGCATTTTTCAGTATATCAATGTATCATTTTCAGGTAACTGCCGGTAAAGAATTCAGCAAAGGTTACATCGCAATCGATGACATTTCAATCAAGGATGATTGTCCTACTCTAGGGTCTTGTACTTTCGAAGAAGATATGTGCTTATGGACCAACGATGCAAGCACAGATCTCCAATGGCTCAGGGGATCTGGAGAAGTTACAGAATTCAGTCCTGAAGTGGATGTCACATTCGGTACTATATTTGGCACATATTTGTTCGTTCATATGGTCAAAAACTGGCAATCTCAGCCGGAACCTGCTTCCTTAATATCTCCATATTTTCAACGCACTGAACATCGCTGCTTTAATTACTTCAGTTATCGCGGCCCAAGTGACTTTGATGGAGGCCTTGCAGTTTTCATGTACAGAAATTACGACGATGACCGCATCAATATGCAAGAATTACTTCAAGATGACGTAGGAAAATGGATAAACAGGCAAGTTCAAGTTGATGAAGATCCAGACGAAGCAAAATATCAAATAATTTTCCAAGCAGATTTGAGATCGTAAGTTTGAAAAACATTATTTCTTAACGATTATTTAGAATAAAACAATTTGAAAATAATTTAAAGCTTCTTTTTAGATGTAATAAATATTTTATTATTCTGCTTAGAATTTTTAAACACTTATTGCTCCTTTTATCGCCAAGCACATTAAAAGATATTTCACATTTAATAATGTTAAACATACTGCAGTTTTTCATTTCTAAAATTGTTTCTCTCTTTATTTCAAGAACTAACTAATTGTGTGCATCTTAGTTCAACGGTTCTCCTTCAAGTATTATTATTAGTAAATTCATGATTTTTTTTTTTTTTTTTTTTTTTAAAGGAGGCATTTATTGACAAGCTGGTGTATATTAGCAGTTAATTTTCTTTACATGGGATGTCTAAAAAAAAAAAAGAGATGAATAAACACCTTTTATATATTTCTTTACTTAATATTCTAAACTAAGTTTTGTAATTAAAGCATGTAAAAATGTTTGTAAAATCTGATGAAGCTCTTAATATTGCAAACTCGTGCTCATGTAGGTGTATGAAATCTATAATTTCAACACACATTATTAAATCTAATTAAGAGAAATAAATAAAAATTGTGAAATATTTTTCTAATAATCTGTAAGAATTGCAAGATTAAAGGAAACAGTACTTGGATTTATTTTTTACTTCTGACCTTTTCTTAGATATTTCACGTTTCTGAACTGCATTTAAAAACTACTTTATTTTTTACTAACAGGCTTTGTCCGCTTCACTGGTCATAATATTTAAAAGAATTTTCAATAATATTAATCACTGCATTTTATATCGCTTTATAAATAAAAATTTTAAAGAAATTTCTACTGACATCGCTCATAACATTCCTTCGAGTACCCACTTTTTGCATTTGCACTTTAACCGGACATTTCAATTTAAGTGCTTATTGAGCGACAGGTGGAGCTGCTGTTATGCAAGAACAACATTTTTTACAGATGGCTATGTCTCAGTATCTACTAAAATTTTAGTTTTAGCACCATGTTTCAGCGTTAACTGGAATCATGTCTTTAATGAACCCTTTTTAAAAATAATCTGGTGTGTCACTCACACGAATTTCTCTTACCCTAAAATTTAATACTATAAATACACATTGAAGATTAAAGGGTAAGATAATGAGTACTGTTATGCAAACCTATGTTAAAGCATTTCAAATTGGGCTTCGGAACAGCTTTATTTGACAAGTAATTCTGTGTGAGAGAGGGCCCATTTCATTACTGTACCTACATTTACACAGAATTCGAATCCGTTATTAAATTCAAAAGTTAATTTCAACGAAATTGAACTAGACTTGGTATTTAGTTGAACCCTGAAATAAACTGGTGCTGATTAGATTTGTGAAACAATTGCTCAACAGGTAGCGTTGTGATAGCATTTTTTCTAAATTTTTAACATGGCAGTATACGAAAAAAAATTCGTAAAAATATACATAATGAGAGTCATTTTTAATGTGTGATTGTAAAATTAATATGAATTATTAATAATAGTAATAGTAAACTAGGAAAAAAAGTTTGTGCATGTGGAAGTATTGTCCCCCCCCCCCTTCCTCGGGAGAAAAGTACCCGTTTAATTTTTCAATATATGTATCTTTCGCAATATCTCATCAATACCTTTAAAACGAATGACTAACCATAGATCTGTGATAATTTAAAACAAAGTTTTGGTATTTTTTTCATTTTTTATCAAAAATAAATAAGTAAATAAATAAATAAAATAAAAAATTATGTTGACACAAAATTGACTTTCTTTCGGAATTCAGTGTTATAATTCTGTCATATAAAAAGCGTCTGCATTTATCATGTAAAAAAAAAAAAATAATAATAATAATAAATAATAGTTTAATGAATAATTTCTACTGCATGAATTTGTGTAAAATTATATAGAAACTAGTATGTTGTGGCCACCACATGACATTCTTCTATATTTTCCTATACAAATTCACTCAGTAAAAATAATTTATTGAAATTATTATTTAGAAAAATTATCTTCCATGATAATGCAGACGATTTCCATATTAGAGAAGTAGTATAATATTAAATATCCAAAAAAAGTCAATTTTATTGTCAATATTACATCGTTTTAAAGGTATTGGCGAGCTCTTTTGAAAGATACCCATCATGAAAATTTATTCCCCTCGAGCCTACCCAGAAGGGGGGGGGGGTTGGCGAGGCTCCTACACATACAAAAAAAATTTCCCAGTTGACTATCTCTATTATAAATAATGCTTGTAAATTTCATAATTATTACTAAAAAATAATTCTCTTTATGCACATTTATACAAAATTTTGTCCTATATCACCATGTTAAAAATTTAGAAAAAGCGGGATGGCAACGCAACTTGTAAGACAATTTTTATCAAAAGTTCATAGGCACTAATTTATGTCAAGGTACAACTACATACCAATTTGTATGAAATTATGTGCAGTAGTTCCTGAGATACAGTTGCCACAAAATTTTGTCCCACACACACACACATATACTGACAGACAGACGGATATTTTCTAAAAATGGTCAAATCGTGCTCTACAGCTCTCAAAACGTTTCAATTCATCAAAAACCCGAGGTCGAAAATTTTTACGAATCCAATACTTTCTTCTATTGAATATAGAAGAAAGTAAAAAGTCTTGTGGTGACCACAATCTACTAGTTTACTGACTAACCCCCCAGGGGGGGGGGACCGATGCCCCCACATGCACAAATTTTTTTTCCTAGTTAACTACTACTACTATTATCAATAATTCATATTAATTTTACAATCACAAGTTTAAAATAACTCTTATTATGCACATTTATACGAAATTTTGTCCTATACTGCCATGTTAAAAATTCAGAAAAAATGCGATCACAGCGCCACCTGTTGAGCTATTGATCCCCAAATGTAATCAGCACCTGTTTATGTCGGGGACCAACTATATACCAAGTTTCGTTAAATTTCGTTAAAAAAATCGATAACTTTGTTTTAAATTATCACAGATTTATGGTTCAACCATTCGTTTTAAAGGTATTGACGAGACCTTTCGAAAGATACCCATCTTGAAACTTTGCACTCCAGGGGGGGGAACCGATGCCTCCACATGCACAAAATTTTTTTCCTAGTTAACTATTACTATTATCAACGAGACCTTTCGAAAGATACCCATCTTGAAAATTTACATCCCCGGGGGGGGGGGATCCGATGCCCCCACATGTACAATTTGTTTTCCTAGTTAACTACTACTATTATCAATAATTCATATTAATTTTACAATCACAAGTGTAAAATAACTCTCATTATGCCCATTTGTACGAAATTTTGTTCTATACTGCCATGTTAAAAGTTTGCATAAAATGCGATCACAGCGCCACCTGTTCAGCAATTGATCCCCAAATCTAATTAGCACCAGTTTATGTCAGGGTGCAACTAAATACCAAGTTTGGTTAAATTTAATTCATTGGTTCGTGAGATACAGCGTCCACAAAAAAGTGATACAGACAGACAGACATTTTCTAAAAACTATTAATTCGTGTTCTGGACATCCCAAAACGTGTAAATCGATCAAAAAACGGAGGTCGAAAATTTTCACGAATCCAATACTTTCTCTATATTACATATAGAAGAAGGTAAAAATGTATGTGTTTCTACTCTTCATAAAACACCAGAAAGTGAAAAAATTATCGGCTGAAATGAATTACAGCGACCTCAAAAAATTATCAAAATTAAGCATATTTGGCGATTTCACACTGTTAAGCGATTGATTTTAAGTACTTGGCGGAGAAGCAAAACACGGTAGCAAAACATGGCAATCTCGGTGCTAGCAAACTTATCGCCTAACAGCGCTAAATCGCCAAAAATGCTTAATTTTGATAATTTTTGTGGTCGATGTAATTCATTTCAGCCGATAATTTTATCACTTTCTTGTGTTTTATAAAGAGTAGAATCACATACATTTTTTTTTCAATACTTTTTGAAGACGACACCTTTTGAATGTTTCTTTTAAGTTCAACTGGTGACCTTATTTCTCTCAACCATACATTCTATCCCAATTCAACGCTATCAATTTACACTACTTTTAATATTGAATTCCCTTGGCGACCTTTACTTCTTCAACTCGTCGCCTACCTTACAATATATTCGTTTTAATATATATTTTAAAGTAAATTAAATTCATGATCCAATTTCGGTAAATAAAAATTTTGTAATAATGGAACTGAAAGTAAACGAATATTGTACCATGTAAAAAACGTTGAATTTTTTATGAATCGTTGCAGATTTCGTTCTACTAAATTTATCGATGAAAGGTTTCTAAAGTATATTGAGTGAAGTAGTAACGTCGCACTGTAGCTACGCATTGGACAATTTTAAAATAAACTGAAGATCATGTATTATTGAATGATTACTTTCTGCTATTAAACCTTTCTAAAGTTAGAAATTTAAATATATATATCAATTATTTAATTTAATTTTATATTTTTTGTCATTAACGTTTTTTATTTCTAAGTTTAAGTAAACATTTTAAATTATTGTCTTATGTTTCTTCTTTAATATTTTGTTAAACTAAAAATAAATCAATCTATTAAACACTATTTTATTTATTTATTTATTTATTTATTTTTTCCCTCAGGCAAAACAACTTCATAGCTCTGGACGATATTACTACTTATTCTGGTGAATGCAAACCTCTCGAAGAACAAATACCTGATTTCCTTTGTGATAAAGGAAAAACTCAAATTATGGATGACATGCGCTGTGACTTTTATCCTGACTGCAAAGATCAAAGCGATGAAAAAGATTGTGGACTTCAGTGTGATTTTGAGAAAGAAGAAACAGAGCCTTGCAACTGGAAAAGCAGCACTAATGATTTAGCTTGGAATCAAACATTTGCTAATGAATCAGCAGATCCAAACCACGATCACACCCGAAATGTTATCGGAGACGGACATTATTTGAAATTAAATTACATTGAAAGATGGGTTTATAGAGGTGTGGCTAATTACACAAGTCCAGCATTAATTCATTCTTCAGCTGCTTGCAGATTTTACTTCTGGTATTACTTCAACGTTCTGTATTCTGATGAAAAGTTTTCTGTGTTTTACAATGCTGGTCATCAAAATAAACGCACAATACTTTTTAATCTTGAAGCAGATTCTGGAAAAGCACTGAAATACAAATCATGGCAAGAAGCAGAAGTAGTTGTTGGAAGAATTAGAAATAGATTCCAAGTAGGAATTGAAGGAGCTTTGAGTTCAGCAACAGCAATAATGGCAGTTGATGATTTTAAATTTGAGAATTGTTATTTGCCCAGGAAACTAGATAAACCCGAAAAGTGTACAGATGATGAGTTTCAGTGTAGTAAAACTGGTAGATGTATTTCTAAAGACCTTTTATGTGATTTTATGGATGATTGTGGTGATTGGTCGGATGAAGATAACATTAATGCAAACTGTGATAAATACCCAGGACGATGTGATTTTGAGGCTAATAACTATTGTAGCTGGAAAATGACTCCTGAAAAAGATGATACATGGGATATAAAAAGCACAACTGTTTCTTCTGGCTTTTCTTATTATGAAGTTCTAGCAACCCGCGATCATACGAAAAATTCTCAGAGTGGTAAATTCATATATTATACAAATCGCGTTTCTTATAACACGCGCCGACAAGGACGTGTTGCTCGTTTATCCTCTAAAGTAATTGAATCATCTGACAGCTCATGTAAATTTAGATTTTTTTACACTTATGCTACTAAATTTAATTCCACTAAATATGATCAAATCAAAGACATAGGAAGTCTTACAGTATATCTTAAAAGAGATGAAGTTAATGCTTGGAAACCACTTTTTACTACTAGAGAATCGTTAGGACAATATTATCAAAAAGTAATAATACCCCTGGGAGTTCATAGCTACCCCTTCGAAATAATAATTGAGGGCAAAATAGGATCTACTAATAAAATTGGTGGTTGGGCTGTTGATGATGTTTCTTTTACTTCAGGATGTATATTGTCCAATAAAACTTTACCATTAACATATATTGAAACTACATCCCCTCCACCTGATGAATGCAATGTTAACGAATTTAATTGTGTTAAAGACCAGAAATGCATTGATTTAGAAATGGTTTGCGATTTCGTTCCTCAGTGCTCAGATGCTTCAGATGAAGCAAAATGCGGAACTTGCACGTTTGATGATGATAAAAATCCGACATGTGGGTGGTCGGATTATATAGGAAATAAATGGACAAGGGTGAAAGGGCGTCAAGGAGATAATGGACTTACATCTCGTGGTACTGAAGAGAATTACTATTTGTACGTAAAAAAAGCTAAAGCTGGAGCAATAAGTAGTAAAGCAATACTCCGATCTGTAAAGTTCCATGATGCTTCATCCACTTGCAGTGTAAATTTTTACTATTTCATGTCTGGAATAACAAATAGTGATGCAGAGCTTAGATTGCAGTTACAAACAAATAAGAAACAAGATGTTCTTTTATGGAAAGAATCTTTGGATCAAGGTGATAAATGGCAGAATGTAACAGTTAGTATTGGCACTAGAGATGCTGGTTGGCACTTAGATTTTATTGCCACTCATGTTCTGAGTAAAGGTGATATCGCCATAGATGATATTGAATTTCTATTGTGCGCTCCACCTTTCAAAAGAAAGTGTGCTAGTGATCTTGAATTTGCTTGTCTTAGTGGTGAATGCATTGACAAAAGCGCAGTTTGTGATTTTAGTAAAGATTGTCCTGATGGTTCTGATGAACAAAATTGCACAGTTTATTATGAAAGGTGTGATTTTGAAAAAGGAAATATGTGCGGATGGCAACATAACTCTGATGGTTACGTTAAATGGGTGGTTACTTCTGGAAGTGAATTGAACGAAGAATCCGGGCTAGGCAGAGATCATACAACAGGACTAGAATCAGGGAAATTTCTCTTAGCATCAACTACTCAAAGCTATTATTGGAATAACGAAGCTCGAATAATCAGTACGTCTTTTATGCCTGATGTATCAGGAAATTGCAAATTAAGATTTTGGTTGCATATGTATGAAAATCGTCAAGGTGGTTTAAAATTTTATTATTCGTATGTAGAAGATAATCGTTACCGATTAATGGACAATTATACATTTACTGGTTCAACCGGGGATAAGTGGGAAAAAAAAGAAGTCCCATTACAAAGTAAATTTCCTTTCCATGTAACTATTGGTGGAACTCCATCTCAAGGTAAAAAAGGAGAAATAGCTATTGACGATATATCTTTTACACCTTCTTGCATTCCAGTTTATACAATAATTACTACACCTGTGCCGACTATCCAATCAAGATTATGGTGCGAAAAGCAAGGACAGTTTGCCTGTGATGATAATTCTTGTATTCCTTTTGAAGCAGTATGTGACTTCAAAGTAGATTGCCCCTATGGACGGGACGAAAAGAGTTGTCCTGCATTTTGTGATTTTGAGCTGGGAACAACATGTGGGTGGACTGGTGTGACTACAGGTGGAGATGGTGTGGAAATTAACGTAACCATAGCTAAAGTTGCTAAAAAACTTTTACGATATGCCCCTCCAGTTGATAAAACCACAAACACAAGTGATGGATCATATCTTATTATCCATTCAAAAGTAAAGTCAGAAGCTGGTCCTATAGATCAGTTTGTAAGTCCAGTGTTTAAACAGTCTGCTACTACATGTAAATTTTCTTTTTGGCATACTGCAGGAGGTAGTTATGGAGGATTATTCAACATCAGAGTTACTTTAAAAACAGAAAATGATTCAATAGAAATGGTATCATTTTCAAATTCAAATAAATGGATCAGAGAAGAAATAGGTCTTGGTAGACAAAAAGGTAATTTCAGCATTAGTATTAACAATGCAAAATGGAGTAATGATTTTGTTGCTTTGGATGACATAGAATTCCTAAATTGTGCATTACCAAAGAAATCATTAGATATATGTACAGAATTTCGCTGCAAAATTTCTAAGGCTTGCATACATTATTCACGTGTGTGTGATTTGACCGATGACTGTGGAGATGGCTCAGATGAAGCAGAGTGCTCAAAATTAAACATTGTTACTAATGATTTTGAAAATGATCTGGGCGTCTTCAGAACAATAATAGAAGAAAAGCGTGCTCCTCTAACTTGGGAAATAAAATCTGGTTCGTATCCTTATCACGTCGTATCTAAACGTGGACCTCCATTTGACCACACATTGTCCTCTTCCGAAGGTCACTATGTCTCTATGACCACAGGTAAAAATGGAGAATTTAGCAAACGAGCATGGTTAGTTTCCGGAGTCTTTCAAAAAAGATCAGTCTTAGACGAATGTAAAATGAGATTTTATTACTTCATGTACGGAAAAGACGTTAACCAGCTTAATGTCTATATAAGGACTACTGAAGTTCTGAATAGCACAAAGTGGAGTAAAATTTGGAGCCAATCAAAACCTGTTGGTAATTTCTGGATAAGAGGCTCAGTTGATATTAAAGAAACATCTAAGTTTGAAGTTATCTTGGAAGGAATGGCTGGTGTTAAGGATGATGATCCCATCGCATTAGATGACATTACCTTCACTTCAGGATGCGAGTGAGTTCCTTTTTTTTATTCAATTTAACATTGTGACTTACTAGATAAGAAATTAATCTTAAATTGCATTTTTTTTTTTTTTTTTTTTTTTATAGTACACAACTATGTCATTATACATATTTTAAAATAAATTAAAAGCGTAGTGACTTAGAAAATTAAGTGTTTAAGTCATTAATTATTATCAAATTCTCAGCTTTCCCTAATATTTATAATATTTATATTAATCTAATGTTAATAATATGTTGTTTAAAACACACAATTTTTTAAAACAATTTTAAGATAAATAAACAATATTATGCTTACAAGTAAAATAGTCCCCTTTCCAGAGACAGGATTAACTGCCTCATGCAAATTATCTAATCATAGATTTTTTTAAGTGGGTCTTTTAAGTAAATTTTATTTTAAATATGAAATTTCACTACTTTTTATTACATAAAGAGTTTTGCGATAAATAGTATTTTTCCCATTTAATATAAAAGCCATTTATAATCTTATATTACTATCATTAACAAAAAATATTTAATATTACAAAAAATATTAAATTTAATTATTAAATTTCACTATTTTTATTACATAAAGAGTTTTGCGATAAATAGTATTTTTCCCATTTAATATAAAAGCCATTTATAATCTTATATTACTATCATTAACAAAAAATATTTAATTTAATATTTAATTACTATCATTAACAAAAAATATTTATAATACAATTTTTATTAAAATCACACAATCAACTGTGGAAGAAAATAATATTTATTGAAATTTTATTTTTCCGACTGAGTGAAAATAATGCCTGGACCGGGACTCGAACCCCGGATCTTTGACTTACAAGGTCAAAGCTCTACCAAATGAGCTATCCAGGCCGACACCCCGGTCAGCATTACTCACTCAGACAACCTTCTAGGCAGAAACATCTCTGGTCTATCATGTAGATAGCTCAACAGAAAATAAGCCGCAGGAAAAGGAAAACACCGTTAGATAATGGAAGAAAGAAATACAATTTTTATTAAAATCACACAATCAACTGTGGAAGAAAATCATATTTATTGAAATTATATTTTTCCGACTGAGTGAAAATAATGCCTGGACCGGGACTCGAACCCCGGATCTTTGACTTTGAACTATTTTCACTCAGTCGGAAAAATAAAATTTCAATAAAAAATATTTAATTAATATTTAATATTTAACAAAAAATATTTAATTATTATAAAAATATTTAATTTTATATTTAGCTTGTGAAGTCTTAAAATATAATACATTTATAAAAACATAATTTTCTAAAATATTTTTTTATATATTTTTTTGTTATGAGTGTACGAGCATCTCTTTATACGTCTTAGTCTGTGTTAGCTCATAAAGTCTATCAAATGTCGTAAAATATAAACTAACATCATGAATATTTGTAATGTTAAAACAGAAAGAATTATTTTATCTCCTTTGTTGAAATAATCAACACAATAGTTTCTTCACAGTGATACATAAAACTCGTTTGCCTTATAATCTATGATTTGCTTGAAAAATTTTTTAAACTGATATTACTATCAGGGATGGAACACGGGCGCATAATTCATACCGGAATCTGTTTAAGGAACTGCTCTACCTATAATATCGTTGATTTAAGAGGTAGACAATTTTCTTACATTGATAGTGGTATGAATTTTGCGCCCGTGTTCCATCCCTGTACTATTAAAAAAAAAAAAAAAAAAAAAAAAAAAAAAAACGCATACATTGTTTACTCATGTTATTTTGATATTTCAGCTGAATTATCCTAACATACGTAAAATGTTATATTTGAATACATCGATGGTTCGGATGTATTAATATTTATGGCATTTATTGCTTGAATATAATACCTAATAGGCTCTAAAATAGTAACGAATTTATCTCAGTAACAAAGAATAATGACTTAAAAATTATGATATATTTGAAATCGTAGTTACTGAACAAATGGTACTCAGATGTAATGTGCTCAAACAAATATCAGTGACATAACATCATCGATTAAAAATTTTGAGATTATTAAAATTAGTTTCATAATTTTTTAATAGAGTATACATTTTAGCTTATGAAAAAAATTGTCTTTAGAAATTTATTTAATATAGCTTTATGACTATTGTTTTCTGTATAACTGTTTCACTGACAGATTTCTTATTTAAAACAATAAATTCTATAATTTTTAAATGTTTGTGTATTGCGATGGTGTTGGGTTTTAAAGCCGGTTGACTATTGTTGAGTCCTAGGCCTAGCTGGGATGCCTTCCAGTTTCGTAGATGTCTTAGGTGGGATGCCTTCCAGTTTCGTAGATGTCTTAGGTGGGATGCCCTTAGAATGACCAGATGTGTCTTTTTAAGGCGTCATAGCCTTTCATTAATGCGAGTTTCTGAGAAATCCACGGAAAATTTCGAATGGGTAGGCCGGCAAGCGTGATTTGGGTTCGAATCAGGTACTTCCTGTCGACCAATTTCGAGAACAGAACCTTACTGTCAGTGATGGGACTTGTGTATTGCGTGAAATAATTTTTCTATATCACCCAACTGCTGGGTACTACTATCTTATCATGATAACAGTATCTGTATTATAAATAATCTCTAAAAAATAAAGAGTTAAATTGAACACGTGTCATTTGTATTAAACATATTTAAAACACTTTAAACACACGTAAATATAAATTTATTTAAAAGATGTTAAATTTTTTTTTATCCAAAGCTTTTCGCTTTAATAATAAAGCATAATCAGGGATCCCTGATGATGCTTTATTATTAAAGCGAAAAGCTTTGGATAAAAAAAATTTAACATATTTAAATAAATTTATATTTACGTGTGTTTAAAGTGTTTTAAATATATTTAGTATCTGTATTGGCTAAATCTTGCATTCTGTGACAATAAACGGCACTAAAATTTAATACGCAAAATTATGTTAATTCACTTTTAGTAAAAAACTTTAAAATGCAAGACAGACATTTCGGCTGAAACACTAACCCTCCTCAGTGCCAACATACAAAGCACAACATTTACAAAAGATCCATAATACATCACCGGAGGAAATAGCTTTAGCCTCATTCAAGGCAGAATGTTGCAATTTAGTAAAAGCGCCCTCTAGAAAAATACGGGATTCATATATATTTACATTAGAAGCTAAAATTTTAAAGTTGTCAAAATCAGGAATATGATCACTATTGAGAGAATGGGTTACAAGTTTCGATCTTAAATCACCTGTTTTATATGAGAGTTTATGTTCCTTTAATCTAATTTCACAGGGTTCCCACGGCCTGGTTTTTTTTTCAATGACTCTTCCACCAGTATTATCTAAAAATAAATTTATTGTTAAATGTACACCGTTCATTTAAGAATATATTTATCTTAAGATTTTTCTGGTGGAAGAGTCCTAGAAAAAAGGAGTGGCCCTAGGAACCCTGTCTCACCGATATATGTAGAATCATAATTTTTACAGGGGATACTATAGATTACATCTAAACGTTTAGGGGGGGGGGCAGCGGGTTGTATGAGAGAAAGTTACTAATACCGAGTTCAGGTTTAAAGCTAGTAGAAATATTGACTGTTCTGAGCAATTTAGAGATATTTTCGGAAACACGTTTATAATAAGGGGTAGTAGTACAGTGAGTGGAATTTTTAACTTTAGGATAAACTGATTTACATGAAAAATAGAACTCTTCTTTATAAATTCTTTTAATAAAACGAGGGGGGTTAACCATTATTTTTTAAATCAGAAAAAATTTTGGATAGTTCAATATTTAATAATTCGGAATTACTACAATAATGCTTTGCACGATGTAAAAGAGTACGAATAACTGCAAGTTTATGAGATAAAGGATTAGCAGAATTGAAGTTAAGATATTGACTAGAGAAGGTGGGTTTTCTATAAACTTACGGTTATTCAGTTTTGTGTCTTCGCTCAACAGATAATGTTGGAGTACCGCTAAACAGTGTACTTGACATCTATATATCAACATTTATGCAGAGGAGACGAACAAAGTTTTATATGTAATAAGCTTATTGCTGAAAACTACTTTAATTCAATTTTGGTTTTAACCTACAGGCTCAATTTAGTCTGTATTGCTATACAATGTTTTTGCTGTACACAGTATGAGAAAAACTCATCTGATTTATAATTAATTCTCATAAACTTAAGAATAACATATCTAAGCTATTTGAATTAATATGGAAAAGAAAAGTTTTGTCATAGCCGCAGTATATCGTACTTGTTAACATTGTAATTAATATTCCATACCGCTGTAGTCTCCGCCCCACCCCCCTTTTTTTCCCACACCAGTCTTTTTTTAGAGTATTTTTCTTTTTATTTAATGATAATTAAATTTGGAGACAATTAATCTAAAATTATACAGGTGTAGAAAAGAGGGCGGTACTAACAATACTACGGAATATTAATTTGAATGTTGGCAAGATGAATAAAAATTTTAATCACATTAAAAACTGAGACAGACAATATTCACTAAAATTATATACAATTTATAACATTAAAAACACAAAACATAAATTTAAACGTTTCGAGCCTTTTACAGGCTCCTCATCAGTGAAAACATCAAATGTAAATACTGAGAAGAACAACAGACTTTCATTAAGATAGTACAACGTATTCAGCGGGAACTGCGCATGCCTCATTAAGGGATGAAAAATGTTGATTTGTGCACCAGCCCTCCAGGATAATTCTTGAATGATAATAAACAGTTAGATATGATTACTTTTGTATTGTTAAAATCAGGTAAATGGTCAGTTTCTATGGCATGCAGTACAATTTGCCAACGTATATCACGGTTTTTGGAATTTCGTTTATGTTCCAGAATTCGAGTATGAAGAGAACGGCCAGTTTCCCCAATATAAAACGAGCTACAAGATTTATAAGGGATATTATAAATAACACCTGTATGGGGAAAAGGGGGGATAACTGGTTAAAATTAGAAAGGAAATTACGAATTAGAAATTGTGGTTTAATAAGCTTTCTTATAAACCCCAATTTCTAATTCGTAATTTCCTTTCTAATTTTAAACCAGTTACCCCCCCCCCCTTTTCCCGTACAGGTGTCATTTATAATATCCCTTGTAAATCTTGTAGTTCGGTTTATATTGATGAAACTGGCCGTTCTTTTCATACTCGAATTCTGGAACATAAACAAGGAGGGCTGGTACACAAATCAACATTTTTCACCACTTAATGAGGCATGCGCAGTTTCCGCTGAATACGTTGTACTATCTTGATGAAAGTCTGTTGTTCTTCTCAGCATTTACATTTAATGTTTTTACTGATGAACTACGAGACTTAATGATTTTTAAATATTTTAAAAGTATGAATATATTAATGAGATTTAAAAAGTATTTATAAGCATATAGCACACTACTTTGATTTCCGCTTAGAAAAAATATATAATGATATAAATGCTGGAAAATCCATAAAGTCATGAATTTTCCTACATCAGGCGTGCAAAGGTTACAAAAAGAAAAAAAAATATACATAAAACCACAATTTCATGAAATAAAATAAAAATTTTATAAGAAAGGTACTTCTTAAATTTGCACATATAGGTTGAAATTTTTCTTTCATTATTTTAAAAATGCATATTTATTATTATTTTTTTAATCTAAAGGTATAGAAAAGGTGAAAGTTTGCCTACTGAAGAAGGAATCACGCCTGGGCCATCAACAAGTCCCCGGCCAACGTCCTGTACAGACGATGAATTTTTCTGTGAGGAAGATAAAGTGTGTATACCTGGCGAAAAGAGGTGTGATTTCAGGGAGGATTGTAAAGATAAAACGGATGAAAAAGGATGTGGTAAGAAAAATATAATAGCAAATATATAATAGAAAAATATTAAAGAGGATTTTGCTCTTGATAAAATGTATTAGAATTATGTACCAAAATCTAGTTTACTTGGAAAGAGTAGCTAAAGAATCGGTAGAAATCGATTGAAGCGATTAAGCAGTCAATCTGTTATGATTTATCATTATTATAGGTTGATTTATGAATAAATTTATATTAATGAATAATTGTTTTTATAAAAAATTTCCTGCGGTAGACATTCTTTTTTTTTTTTTTTTTTTTTTTTCTACGTAATATTCGAACAGGATTTCTAAAGGAATATATGTATGTATTCGCTACAAACTATTATTTTATAAATATTTTTTTTATCATTATTATTTTCACTTTCTCTCTCTCTCTCTCTCTCTCTCTCTCTCTCTCTCTCTCTCTCTCTTTTTTTTTTTTTTTTTTTTTTTTTTAAAGCTATTTTTCTTTAACTGCAGTTTTTAATTTTAAATACTCAATTCACTATGATTTTTATTCGATAAAAGTAGTCAACGACATACCACTGCAGTTTTGCATGGGAAAAATATATGACAACTGCTAGAAAAAACGAAGAAATTTGAACTGACCTCATTATGATAAGGTTCTGATTCTATGGGTTTGTGATAAGTTTTGTTTTAATTCAACTTACAAACATCTTCACTCACGATAAAATTAATGTAAGCACCACCGGTTTTGATATAATGTGACCTTTATTCTTCAGTTGCAAAAATACGTCCTACCACCTTGGAAAACAAGAATAGCTCCAGAATCATTAAATCTAACTCCATTAAGAATAAGTACTCCTTGCTAACCACGCCTCCCGACCAATCCGAATTTACCTATGCCAAGATTGCCACCTCCTGTTCTATGAGATCCCCAAACTCTAGTCCCAGCCAGCTCTTAGAGCTAAATAATATCTTTAATAGTATTGCAAATGAATTAAACATCCCTAATTTCTACGAACTTATTACTAAGTACTGTATACTGAATAAAATGAAAAATGCTAATAATTTCCTGACTAAAATGAAAATCACCATCTTTTGGGAAATTTCGGTGAATAGGCACTTCCTTAATGGAAGACTGTTTGTTTCTCCTTCAACTGCATTGACCAAAGACCTATTCTGGTAGATTCCTTGCTTTTTTTTTCCCCCTAACATCTGGTATACTTGTTATTCAATCTGTTTTCTATCATATCTGGTTTTCTGAGGTGTGGGGCATATCCAAATTGGCCTCGGGTACTCGGCACTCATCATTTCTCTCGAACTTTTCTTTACTACCACCTTGGAATCAAAAGCAAGGTTAAAGTATGGCGAAACTCTAAGGAGAGAGAGCAACACAACCGAGCAATAGGGTAGCAGAGCAACATGCAAAAACTAACCAGAAGGAAACGCAATTAAATCACAGGAGATAAAAAAACAAACACAAAAAAATGGAGAAATGGATTTTTCATGTATTTATTATTATTATTTTTTTTTTCCCTTTAGATACTTTTTTTTTATTAAAAAGAAAGAAAATTTTTTTAATCGAAGCTGTTTTTTCTAGACTTTTGACAGCAAAGTGGAATCAAAGTTTTCGTTAACAATTTTATCACTATTAAGACAGACAGTTAAATTTTCCATGAAATTTAACTCGGAAACGTGTTTGACATAAAAAATAATTTTAGCTTGCTGAAAATTAAAACTATGGTCAGATTCCCAACTCCCAACTATGTTTCACAATAACGAATCATAGTTAGAAATGGAAATTTCGAAGGAATATTGGAATTGCGAAGCATAGTTGAGAATCTGACCATAATTTTAATTTTCGGTAAACGCGTTCCCGAGTTATATTTCTTGGAAAATTTAATTATCTATCTTAATCGTGATAAAATTGTTAACGAAAACTTTAATTCCACTGTATTATCTGCAGCTTGGAAAAAATTGTTTAATTCGATTAAATAATTTTCTGTATTTTTATAAAAAAAAAAAAAAAAAAAAAAAAAAAAAAAAAGTTGTATTTAAATAAATAAATAAATAAATAAATGTAAAAAATCCCCTCTCCTTTTCTTTCTTTTTTTTTTTTTTTCAGTCGCGTTTCCTTCTGATTGTTTTTTACATGCTGCTATCCTATTGCATAGCTGCCAACCTAATCCAGAGTATTGTTACCACATGCTCTTCTTTTTGCACAAATTAATTTTTATAGTAATTCTCTTAAATTTATTTACGATGAAACAAGAAGAAAAGTACTCTAAAAAAACAGTGATGTGAAAAAAAAAGGTGGGTACTAACAATTTTCCAGATTATTAATTAGGATGTTGGCAGCTCGAGCTGCCAACATCTTAACCGGTTTATAGTGGCTACTGAGCAAAGAAAATGCATTAGTCTCCTCCTCGCTGGCTACCAGATGTTGATGCGCATCACTTAAAATAAAGCACTAATTTGATACAAGTGGCCGCAAGTATTTTGACCAGAATATTTACAGCTTGTGGCCACAAATCTTGTGTTTGTTGGGTCTGCTATTGGTTTATTGTGTTTCTCCTCCCCCTTTGGGTTTTTCCTTGCTTTCAATCTTGCACTTACCTCCCATTTGCCTGTGTTTTTGCACTTGAAGAAGATAAGTCAAGTCCTTTCGATACCGATAATTCTTACATTAATTTTATGTTCTGTAAAGAAGTTTTTAAGTTTAATTATTTATATTAGAGCCCCTAAATAAAATAACAGGCCGGCGCATCACCGCCATTTTTTTGCCTCCGAAGAGAACAGCATTCCCGCTTGGCGTCCTTATCGCTTCCCTAATGATTTTAAGAAATCTTGATCTGAAGCTAATCCGGTCAAGATAAGAACAATAAGCAACAATAATATTCCTAAAAACCCATTTTTTTCAAAGTACATTCTCCGGATGTCATTTTATTCTGAGGATATCCTATGGATGTACTGGGGTAAGATGTGTTGTTAGGGCGGTTTCTGTTTCTTTCACAAAATGTCGCCAAAACTCAAATACACAGTAATAGAAGGTCTGTGAACACTTTATATTCACTTCTTGAATGATTATAGCAGTTTATCGCTAAATAAACTTCCACATCATAGTTTACTTAGCTAAAATTATGAAATATAATAAAACAAGTTACTTTAAAGTAACGTAAGACGATTAAAAAAATGTTTGTCGTTTGTTTATCAGAGAAACGCTCTGGGTACACGTGGCAACCCTAAGGCAACAAAATGCCTGATGCGCCAGCTCGTATATATAGGAGCCTTAATTTATATAAGTTTTGTTTACGATAAGATATCTTTAATTGTAAAAAAATTAATCCTAATTTTGTTAACCTTATGTTATCGTTGAATTGAAGTTCTTGCATAGATTATTAAATTGATGTTTCATTATATAAATTTATAAAATGTTGAATCTACTTATAAAAATGTGATACGCATGAACTGTGAGTACATATTACGTAGTCGAGACTTTGATGGTTTCAGACATTGATCGTTAATTAAAATGTTTTAATGTATAAGAAATAGATCGCTATATTATGCTTCTAGAGTCTATCCAAAGCGAATAAAGTGCCCTTTATGGGATCTTTCCGAAATAATTTCTCGGCATAATGGCTTTTTAGAAAAGTCCTCTCACAGGGAATTAATATTCGTTTACAATGTGCTTTTTTTTTGTGTGTGTGTGTGATCGTTGGACTAGTTTTTACGAAACACAAATTAAGGACCCCTATGTTTTGTCTTAAGTCCAGAATTTCTTAAATCGGGTCCTGTTCTTAATTGATGGGAAATGAAGTTAAGTGGCAAAGTTTCAACAAAATTTTCTGGGAGAATTTTCAATTAGCAGGCGAGGCAATTACATATACTAAATGGCGACGCGCATAGTAACCTGCACATAGAAACCCTGTATTAAGACAGGGATAAACAGGGTATCTACTTGTAAACACGAGTAACATGGCAATAACAGATACCAGCACAGTATTGTGATGTGTTGCATTTGCAATGAAAATAAAATTATACTTTTAAAAAATTAAAGAACACGCTTTTATTGAAATGTGTACTAAAAAGCACAAAATATCTATCTTTATAGTATTAAAATGCAGGGTGAGAAAAAATTGTGTGAGGGACACACCATATTACAGGGTGATTATAAAATAATTTAGAATTAAACAAAAACCATTTTTTAAAAATCTCTCATGACTGGGCTCGAACGTTAGACCTTTAGTTTCGTAGCCCGGAGCTTTACCTCACAGCCACAGCGCTCACGTAGGGAAAGTCTTTTTTTACAATATAGATTTTTTGTTTGCTCCCAGAGCGGTTACAAACACACATACAAACATACATACAGGTGAAGCTAATAAAATCGTGTTAAAAAAGTGCAATGTTACCAGACTTTGCGACTTTCTTATTCAATAGTCACCAATAATCTTGAGAAGTGATATTTGGAAAATATAATAGACGTGACTTGGATTCGATTCGTCTATTATGTATATCAAATATTACTTCTCAAAATGATTGGTGACAATTGAAAAAAAAATCTCAAAGTTTGGTGACACTGAAAAGGTGGTGTAATCTTTTAAAGGGTCACGGTACACCCATCAACTGGCAAAAAAATGACAAAATATCATTTTTCTAATTTTTTGGTTAAAATATTACTTGGTTATTTTAGATATTACCTAGTGTATCCTGTCAAATTTTAGTGAAGATACGAAAACTGACGAAAACTTCGTTGTAGCTGCATATTCTCCATGTTCTGTAAAACAATACGTTATGGAGTTACTGAAGAGAGGGAGCCCTCCCCACCGCGTAGATAAAAATTATGACGGCATGTCTCCAGACCATCCCTAAGGGGGGGGGATCCCAGATTGTCCCTAATTTCCCATTACGTAACTTAAGTGTGACGTAAAACGCATACAATCTTAAGCTCAACGGAACACAATACTATAAAAGAAATTATTTATAGATATGTATAACACTCGATCCTTTGTTGAACTTTTACCTTTGTATCAACATTTTATTTTTTTTTCCACAAAGTAAATAACGTTTTGGAAATCCTATTTTCAAAGTTATAGTCATTCGAAAAAACATTATTTTTAAAATTTGCAAAAAGTTAAAAGTTTTAAACATAGGTCTTAAAAATTATTTAAGTTTTTCGAATTTTATTAGAACAATTTTCTTTATCCTTGGAAAAATAATTTAATAGTTAATAATATGTAAAACGAAAAATCGTTTAACAATATGTAAAACGAAAAATCGTTTAACAATATATAAAACGAGTATTGTAAAGTGCTTAAACAATAACAAAAAATACATTTGTTCCGAGGGTAGCTACTTCCCTTAATTCTGATTTTACTAAGGGCTGAGTATTTATAAATGACTGAAAATGTATAACTATATATAAAATACGCATGAAACTCTAATTTAAACTCAATTTTCCAAATAATTATCATTTAAGCTTCAATTAAGAGGAATTCAAAGTTAAAATTCGTAGGTTATATTGCATATACATAAGATGCCAAAATTTTAATTTATTCCGGATTATTTTTAGCCTCGCCTTTATTTCATACCACTTATTTTTTAAGAGTAATTTTTATTTTTATTTTATTGAAGTTATGTATTGAAGAATTTTTTCTATAAATAAAGTGGTGCTAATTAAAGGCGGGGCTAAAAATACTCCGGAATAAATTAAAATGTTGGCATCTATGCGTATAATCTTTTCTGAGAAATTGCATGTTGTTTTCGAGGTTTTCTTTCAGAAACTTAAGAAACGAAAAGTCCATCTTATCTCATTAAAAATATTTCATGAAAATACATCTCGCAAAGCATATGACTAAAACAGGCCTATCCGTATAGCATATTTAGTAAATGAGAATATTCCAGTGTGTTTTTTTTTCGGCCTTAATATTACTTTCTCATATTCGAATATTATTATTATTATTTTAAACCTGTTTTCAAGAAATTTAACATTGATCAACAGCAATTCTTAAAAGAACATCAACATACGCATAATAAAATACAGAAGATTAATTTATCTTGCAAGAATAAAAGCTCTGCGTAAAATTTGGTGAACAACATCAACGAACGAATCAAAACATTCATGCACTTTCTACCAATAAGTATTTGAACACTTTCGAATTTAGACATTTTGCCAAATACCTAGAAAAATTCTTTAGGGCTAATCTTGAAACATCGGCAGTATTAAAAAAAAAAAAAAAAAAAAAAAAAAATGTTACAATTTATATATTTCAGGAAAAGTTTTGTCCAGAAGAGGAAAAGGGCACCAGGAAAAGAGTTTTTAAAAAGTCAGGATGTTTTGCATCACCTTGTAAAAAGTAATGCATAAAATGCATTTTTGGCTGAGGCATGTGATTCTGAAGATTCTTCTAATTACATACTTGCTAATCATATCATTATGAACTGTACAATTTTTAGTACCCGCCTTTTTTTTTCATACCGGTCACTTTTTAGAGTAATGTTATTCTTATTTAATTGTAACAACATTAGGAGAAAATTACTCTAAAAATAAAACGGTGTGAAAAAAGGGGCGTTAACAATTGTACGGTTATTAATGAGATGGTTGGCAAGTATGTAATTATCTGTATAAATTTTTATGAGGCTTCCACATATACTCATGGAGATATAACGATTTCTTTAAAAAACTTGAAAAAAAAAAAAAACACTTTTTTAATTATAACACGTAGGCTAGACCCAGTGCAAAGCCAATTTTAGGAAACTTGGCATTCTACATTAGACACAACATACTGCAATCAGAATTCAAGAACATTAAATATCTTACGAAATATGAGCATTTTTACTAAATAATTTTTAACTACGTATGCGCTATCTTTAAAAAAAATTCATTTGGATAATTTAATAGAAAAAGGTATTGAGCAACTTATACGAAAACCCAAAACAAATATCGTGAAAATTCGAAAAGTTGTGAAAGATAAAGTTGTTAATTTTTTTTTTTTTTTTTTGCAATATTTCAATGAAACCGTTATATCTCAATGAATATATGTGGTAGCCTCATAAAAATTTATGCAGATAATTAGAAACATCCAGATAATCACATATTATAGCCAAAATGCATTTCAAGCAATACTTTTCACAAGGTGATCCACAACATTTTGATTATTGTTTAAATTTTAACTAGTCCCGTTTTCCTCTTCAAGATAAAACGTTTACTGAAATGTGTAACATGTTCTTTATATTCCAAAAGTTTCAAGGTGATTCGTGAAGAATTTTTCTAGATATTTGACAAAACGCCTGAATTCGAAAGTGTCCAAATGCTTATTGGTAGATAGGTATTCAGGAGTTGTACCGCAAGCCTTTTTTTTTTTTTGGGGGGGGGGGAGGGGGGTCCAGGGTATTTTCAGGGAATAGAAATTTTCACCATTATAACCACCAATAATTTCATGCAGAAATCTTTATTGTATTTTTATAGAAAATAGGATAATATAGGAGAATGAAACAGGAGATAGATTATTGTATAAGAATAATTGTTGCAATCAAGTAGGAAATTTCTCCTTCCAGAAAGTGTCCTGAAAATAAAGCGAAGAATACGACAACTGTATTATTATTATTTGAAAAAAAAAAAAAAAAAGAGCGCTTTATCAAAAAAATTCTTCTTATTCTTTCTCTAAAAACAGCAAGCCTTCAAACACATTTTGTTAACTTTGCATATTAATATATATATATATATATATTTGTTTTATCGATTCTTTTTAATTTGTATTATTGTGTTATTACAGTGAAAGAAACATGTAACTTCCAAAATAGAGATATGTGCGGATGGTCCGTTCTTCATAAATACAACAATGTCACCCGATTCAAAAGAGATGCTGATGATCTCAGCTTCTACCAATGGATTGCAATTCAAGCTAATGACGAACATACAAAGGTCAGTAAAAAAGTTTAGTAAATTAGTTAACGTAATCGTTGTGAATTTTAGGATATCAATTTAAAATTGAAAATATTGAGAAAATAATCTGGTATGACACTCACCCTCTTTCTTTTACCCTGCTAATTATAGAAACAGTATATATATTGATATAACAATATATTGATTTCTGTTTGATTGAGGGGGGAAATACCACCTCCTCAGCACCCCGTTTGAATATTGTACATCCATTCATAAACTATTTGGGATTGTTATTAAAATTAAAAATTTATTTCATATTCAGACAACACTTACTCTTTGAAATTTATCTGTCTTAGTCAAAATTTTCACGTGACAATCGCGAATGACTTTAAAAAGGCCGAATCTCAACTTACTTCGTTAATTGAGTTATTTGATAATAGCAGAAACACACATACAAAAAAAAAAAAAAAAAGCTAAAAATCTAGTTTAAATTCAGGAGACCTCAAAATGTGTAAATATATCAAAAATTCAGTTTTGAAAATTTGACCCTAAAGCAATATTCTTTCTATTATATAAACATAAGTAAGAGAAAAATAAAAATATTACAATTTCTATAGCATTGATTTTATTGTTATTAATATTATTATTATTAAGAAGATTAGAATAGGCATATGTCTTTAACAAATAACTATTTGATATATCCATATCTATTTTAATCGCTTAAGACTGGAAGTTGTAATAACAACACAAATATAATTTTATGGCTATTCCACATATGCAGTGACATCATAATTTACAGGGATGGGGGGGGGGGGGACAATCCGAAATGATATTTTAAGGAATTTGTAATTTAAGGTTCATGTAGAACTTAAATTATTAAGGGCCCGCTTCACTCACCGCCGCCGGAAGCCGAAGCTAATATTATTCTATGAGCAATCTTTCATTACAAATAACTTATTAACTAATACATATTTTTAAATTCTGTTTTCACATTATGAAAATTCCCAGCTGTTAAATTGACGGGCCTTTTTAAAAAAAATATTTCTTTATATTTTATTTTGAAGCTGCAAAATACGAATTTTCAAAATGTGAAATTTATTAATTTTGTAATTTCAAATAAAATAAGAAAAATACATTTTTAAAAAAGGTCCGTCAATTTAACAGTTCGGAATTTTCTGAATGTGAAAACAGAATTTTAAAATATGTATTAGTTAATAAGTTATTTGTAAAGAAAATTTCCCCATGGAATAACTTTCGCTCGGGCTTCCGGCGACGGTAAGTGAAGAGGGCCGTTAAGAGGGCCCGCTTCACTCACCACCGCCGGAAGCCGAAGCTAATGTTATTCTATGAAAAATTTTTCTTTACAAATAACTTATTAACTAATACATATTTTTAAATTATTAAATTATTAACACGTTGAGCGCCACACGGAATTCTTAAGGAAATCACCGTCAGGCAGTTTTGCCAGATTGGGTACTTTTTTTATTCAATTTCCACCAACAAAGTTTAATTGTAACGGCTGCCTAATCGCTTCGAAGATTAATCTTCAATTGTATATATCAGATATTACTTCTCAAAATTATTGGTGTGAGTTGAATAAAAAGTCCTCAATCTGGCAACATTGTCATCACGCCACGTACGCTGCTTAGAAGCACGTTATGTTTATCGTGTTTCAATAAAATCCATTAAAATGCCTTAATGATATAATGCTGTAATAAATAAAAATTAAATAAATTTTAACTTAAAACAATGTAATTTTTTTTTAGTTTTATATCATATTTTACACTGTCAGCCACCGATGACTGACATGGTATTCAACGTGTTAAATCCTTCTCAACAGCATGCAATTTTGAATTTTATGGCTTTATCTCATTACGTCCGGAAGGGACTTTAAAGTCCCATCTGATAAAAAGTTTAAAAGGATAAAAATTAAACTTTAGTTAGTTTAAAAAACGCATAAAATTAGATTTCTGAAATTTTTTTTCAAATATACTCATAAGAAAATAATATTTTATTAGAAGTTAAATTAGTCATAACCCTAGAATTTATTATTATTATTATTA
The DNA here is from genome assembly GCA_963930645.1 of Salticus scenicus. Classification (NCBI taxonomy): domain Eukaryota; kingdom Metazoa; phylum Arthropoda; class Arachnida; order Araneae; family Salticidae; genus Salticus; species Salticus scenicus. Next base: position 247,344,647 of record OZ005653.1, read on the forward strand.
TTATTATTATTACCCGAAAGATACAGTTCCCAGACATAGCAATATGTCGATAATAAATTCTTTTTCAGCAAAAATTAGGTTGGTTGGATGGTATTTATTGACACAAGGTCCAGAAAAGGACATTCTGCGCCAAATAAAAGATATTAAAGTTTCTGGATGGGGGCTCCCATCCAGAAAGTCAAGAATTAGTATTCACTGAAAGAAGGTTAATAATAAAATGAAAAAAAAAAAAAAAAAAAAACATTTCAATAGCATGATAAAAACCTACTACTTTTAAGAAGTTGGTCATTTCATTGTGAGGTTTAGAACCCAAGAGGCTTGTCAGAGTTGGTGATGAGGAATTAAAATACTGTCTATACAAATGTCGGAGGCAAGGGCAGCCAGTGAGTATATGGCGAATGATAAGTAAACTGTAATGACATTTCGGACAGGAAGGTTCTTGCTTCCCAAAAAGTAAGTGCTTGTGTGTTAGTCTAGTATGTCCAATTCTGAGACGAGTAATAATTACATCATGTTTTCTAGGATAAAGGGTGGACCAAATTGCAACGTGTGGCTTTATTTTTTGTAATTTATTATCACTTCACAATCCCATTCTCTTTGGCAAATATTTTTACTAAATTTTTTCGGATCACGTTTCAGATCCTCGTATGTGACAGGACCATTAAGAGTAACTGATTCCTGTTTTGCGGCCTTGTCTGCTGCTTCATTACCCCCGATGCTAACATGACTAGGAACCCAACAAAATAGAATTTCAAATCCCCTTTTCTTTTAAATTCGTTATAAATCTTTAAAACTGATATAAAAGAAGGTGAATCTGAATATGAGCTAGAAGAGAGTGAGTCAAGAACATTCCTAGAGTCTGTGTAAGTGATAAATATTTTATGGTTATGAGATGAAATAAAAGTCAGTGCTACCTCAACTGCAAAAAATTCCGCAGAGGCGATAGAATAACAGATTGGAAGGCGGTAACTAAAAGTGGTGTTTTCTGAGACAATGCCACACGGCAAATGTTAGGATAGCAACTTGAATGAAAAAGAAAACTTAATTTATTATCAATCTGTCATTCAACGGCAGTCTTTTAAAGCTAAATTTCAATCCATATTAAGATATAATTTTTGGTTCTCTATAAAAAGTGAATATCGTATTACCAAGTGAAAAAGCAATGGGAAATCATAATTTTTCAACATTTTATTCGCTTTGAGTGAAGTCACATTTTTATTTGTAACTGCAATTAAAACAAGGTATCTTTCTCACCCTGAAATAAAATACATTCGATTTTTTACTGTAACATTTACTGTAACTAAATCATTGTTTCAACAATAATCGATCATCACGTTGTAAAAAGGTGCAATATTTTAGTAAACTTAAAGTATTTTGTAATAAATAAGCTAATTTTATTCGTCTTATTACTATCAGTCCAGCTTTTAACATCTATTTTTATCATGAACCCTTTGCCGGTCCTATTTAATTTCATTTCTCTGGTCAGTGTTGCCAAAAGGTACTTTTTTACTTAATATCCATCACTAAATTTTAACTGTAACGATTGCCCAATCACATCGCAGGTCATTCGTCTGTTGTATATATCGAATATCACACCTTAAAATTATTGGTGGTAATTGAATGAAATAGTGCCATAATTTGGCAAAATTATTTAGAGCGTTGGGGCAAGAAAAGGGTTAAAGAAACATTTTCGATATTCTCATAATAAAATGATCATTTTTCATATTGTATATTAAATAGGTTTATTTTACATTTAAACGAGAAATGAAAAATCCTCGAGGAAACCTCAATTTCATCATTTATATTTTCTTCACGTGAGTTTTTTAGTTCTGTCTTTTAATTTTCAATCAAATCTAATATCCTAATCTTTTTTTACTATTTATTTGTTTAAAAAGTTAAGCGCCAGTTGGAGGCGTACGGAGAAGTTCGTAACTCTTTAAAGAATTGAAATATTTTAAAAAGCCTCAGATTCCTGAAGGTTTTCTCTATCTGGAAACTTGACTTGCTCTATCTATCTTAGTATATTGTGCAGGGTATAGCATAGATTAATTTATTCTGGAGTATTTTTAGCCCCCCCCCCTTTATTTCGCATCACTTTTTATAAATTTTCTCCAATATATAACTTCGATAAAATAAGAAAAAAATATCTAAAAAAATAAATGCATAGTTGCCAACCTAACCCGGTAGATTGTTAGTCCCGCGCCTTTCCGCCTAATTTTTTCACACCAGTCTTTTTTAGAATACTTTTCTTCTTATTTAATCGTAAATCATAGCCTCCTAAACTAGATGCCTGTCGCGTGGCTCGAAAACTTGGCAACAGGTGAAGTAGTAGACAGCGCCACCTGGTACAGATTGCGTGACTTTTTTATTCAACAGCCACCAAAAATTTTTAAAAGTGGGATATGATACACACAAAGGGAGAATAGAATCGAGGCAGTTAAATAAAAAAGTCGTGCAATCTGTACCAGGTGACGCTGTCTACCGCTTCCACTGTTGCCAAGTCTCCGAGCCACGCGACAGGCATTTAGTTTAGGAAGCTATGTCGTAAATATATTTGAAGAGAATTATTCTAAAAATTAAGTGGTGTACAAAAAGGGGCAGGAACTAATAATCTTCCGGGTTAGGTTGGCAAGTATGTAAATGGTATGGAAAAAAAAGCGGGGCTAAAAATACTCCAAAATAAATTAAAATGTTGGCATCTATAGTATAGTGTGCCGAGCTTACACTTATACCAAACCACGGAGAAAATTACGATCACGGAACACAAAATGGTACGAAGTAAAATTATAAACACTCATATTTTTCAAAAGCTAATTAGTTTTAAAATATAACTAAAACTTTTCAGAAGTGTGAGTATATGAGCAACTGAGAAAAATGAAGTAAAAGTCGAAGTACGCAAAAACTTTCTTAAACTTACCCTACTTCATTTTTCTTCAGTAATATAAATAAATCTACCATGACCTTACATTCAACGATAATTCAGGTTTTTTATTTGTTAACTAATGCGATTTAGTATAGTTCCGTATTTTTGGTATTTATTAGATCAATTTAGAAAATCGACCTCTGACTGACCACACTCACAATTCTACTGAAGGCTGGTACCTATTAGCCGATGGTGCTCCAGGAAAATGGCGAGATGTTACCTCTTTACTATCTCCAACAATATCTCTCTCCAGTGCTCAGTGCGCCTTGGATTTCTGGGTCTACATGAGCCAGTTTTCACCTGGTTTGAAAATATATGCTGGAAACGAAAGCAAAATGAATGAAATCTGGAATTCTAACACTAATTTGAAACGAAGTAAGCAACTTTTATTTAGGGCATACCCAGATTTCAAAATAAGATTTTAACTTTATTTTTAATTTGTCCCTATTTTAATAGGGAAATAATAGTCTTTGAGCTTTTTTTATTTGTTTAGATTTTGATGGAATACATAAATTAAAAATATATATGAATTTAATAGCATTTTTCAGAACTCTCATTTATATTATTTCCTTTAAATAACATGTGTGTAATATATATATAAAGCGTATTCACTCTTTAAATATGATAAAATGAAACAATTTAATTATATTTAAAAAATAAATTCAAAAAGAGTAATTCAAAAATTTTTTGCATCTTATAGAAAAATAAATTCGACAAATGTCGCAGTGTGCATGCATGCAAAATAATGTGTGTCTGTTTATGTCTTGTTTATAAATGCACATTCGTAACGTTTTGCCCCCCCCCCCCCCACACACACAAATATATATATATTGTATGATTTCTTTCAACTGATAATCTGTTTTATTTGAAATTAATTTTATAAAGTTTGGAGCCCCTAGTGAGTTTTCCAAGTAGCACAGTAATATTGGTTCAATACCAACCAGCATTGTCCGAAATCCACAAGCATTGGTGAATATCGCCTTTTTTTTTACCAATCTTGTCCATGATTGGCCAATATTGCCCACAGTTGGGCAATAGTGAATTTTCTAAAAAGTTCCACATTTGATTTTAACTTTATTTTCATTTTTAATTTCGAAAAATAGAGGACAGAAAACTATTTTCGGAACATTATAAATACAGTAAAGAGCTATACCCTGTAATTCGGCCGATCCAACGTACTCCGATATCGTCCAGTAATGGTAAAAAAAGTTTGTCGTACAATATTAGGCAATTGGATGACCTCTGATATTGGCCGGTATTATTGTGCTACTGCTACAAGGGTTGTTGCCTTTGCCATCTAAGTTTTTCATTGATTACCACAAGGTTTGAAAAACATGTTTATTACCTACATACATTGTATTCTTAAAATACTTTTCAGCTTACAGCAACAGTAAAAAATGGATTCATGCCAAAGCATTGCTAAGTGCTCTATCGAGCTTCCAAGTGCGATTTGATGCCATTCGACCGCTCCATTACTCTAGCGCCGTCAGCTTAGATGATATCACGTTTGAGAACTGTCCTCCTCCTCCTGTTCACCCGGAATCAAAGGCTTGTGATGGTGATCACTTCAAGTGCGACAATGGTAGGTGCATCTCTAAAGACCTGAGATGTGACTACAACAACGACTGCTTAGACAATTCCGACGAAATTTATTGTGATACCTTTGTAGCAAGATGCAACTTTTCAGTAAGTGTTTGTAGCGATTGGTCTATAGAGCCTGATGGCCAAGCTCGATGGGTTCGACAAAATCCCACTCAAAGTAGCTACACCCGCATTCCATCCCGAGACCACACCACTGGAACTTCCGATGGTACGTTCATTTATAGAAAATTTGATGTAAAATTGGTGTAAAAATATAGCATATATTCCTGTGTACGCAAAGCTAGATGCCAAATTAAAGCACATAAAGCATATTAATTACGTTAGAGTATCCTCCTCATCTAATGTAATTAACATGCTTTATATGCTTCATTTTAGCATATAATTGTCGTAAAATTAAGCTTAACCCTTTAACGTTCACTACTTAGTTTATTTTAAAAATTACTAAACTAATATTAAAAAATGGATCATAAATATTTTAAAAATAAAAAATTAGCATTGTTCCTTTTCGAGAAATTTTTGGTTTGAAACATCTATAAGTTAACCTTATTTAATTCAAATAATATTAAATATAGTAAATAAAACATTTTGTAAGTAAACATTATCGACTACAAAAGCTCGCAAAAGTAGTTTCAGGTGAAAGTAATTGTCCAGCTCTTCATTAAATGAAAAAAAAATAGACATCAGTGTATCATGAAACCAGCAATTCGTACTCGCGCACACTAAGAAACTTCAAGTGACTTATGCATTTAGCTTCCTTTGAAACATTATTCGTTAAATTTTGGAATAATGCTGCTATCTACCGAACAGAAAAAGAACAAAAGTTTAAAACCTGATTAAAACAAGAGGGAAATGTAAAAAAAAGAAAAAAAAAACTGCTGCATAAAAATTGTTAAATTATGTCAAATGTTTTGTTTTGATGCGAAACCAATGAACGTTAAAGGGTTGAGCAGAATTTATAAAACTCATTAATTTGTCATTAAATCGTGTTATTTGGTTTCACTATGAGCAATTAAACTTGAGAAAAGACTTGTACGAAATTTAGTTGCACTTCTAAATCTTCTCATAGTGCAAATTAAGACAGGATGATTTATAATTATGTTAACTCTAAGAATATAAAGTACAGCATTCAAGCTCCAACTGTAGTATCTTCAATATTCTAAAACATATATCAGTATATGTCATTAAAGTTTGTACAATAATAATTGTAAAAAAATTACGACAATTCATATCCATAAAAACTTACGTAAATGAAAATGTGGATTTACTTCTAAATTATATAGTTTTAAAAATAGTTTAATTAATGAAAAATGAATTTTTCATCTTGATAGTATCCACACTTACAAAATAACGTTTTTGTAAAAATTTTTAATTTTCCTTTTTTTTTTTTTTCTTTAATAAAGTAATATATAACCATGTTACTATTTGATCAGTGAAGTTAAAGGGAAAAATCTACGAAGGATCAAAATTGATATAATTTTTCCGCACCACCTTTAACCCTTTCAGGGGCAAGCAAATTTTTCATTTAAAATCAACAGACTCCAGAAATTACCAATAATATTAAAAGGGAAGAAATAAATGAAGTTGTTCTTCTAACAAGGGAACTCTTTCAAGTGGTAATCACCGATTTCCTTCAAAAAATTACAGAATATAGTTTATGTTGCACTTTCAGAGTTGCCAACCTAATCCGGCAAATTGTTAGTACCGCCCCTTTTTCTACACCAGTCATTTCTTAGAGTTTTTTTCTTCTTAATTCATCGCAAATATATTTGAAGAAAATTACTTTAAAAATTAAGTGGTGTATAAAAAGGGGCGGAACTAACAATTTGCCGGATTAGGTTGGCAGCTCTGCACTTTATTCACTGGTAAAAATATTAGCTGCCGAATCGCAACAGGAAAGCCGCAAAAAATTATTAAACTTTATGTTTTGAATACCAAATACGAAAAAAGTCTTCGCCAAATCACATTAACCTTCCTTAAATGATTTTTCTATCGCTCTAGGGGTTACTGAAGCAAGGAAGCCATCCCCTCCACGGAGGATAAAAATTAAGATGTCATGTCTCCGGAACATCTCTAAGTGTGAATATAAGGCAGTCTTAAATTTCCCATTGCGTAGCGACAGTGCGAAGTTAAAGCCCACCAACACTCAATATATTTTCTGAAATCTAGAAATTTCTATTTAGAAAAAGTGACGTTATGTTTTATGTTAGATCCAATATTTTCAATTACTTTATGTAATGTTTCAAAATTGCATTTATTTAAAATAATGCAATTTCAATTTCAGAGTTACATTTACATTACTGGAGTAAATTAATGTCTGAAGCTCTCGGCATGTGCATTTATATAAATTTGAGACGATTTAAAAACTAATCTGATTTATAGGTTAGTTGGCTACGTTTTACGTTGCACTAGTGCTGTGCAATGGTCACTTGGCGACCAATATGAATTATAATATTTGATTGAACATTTGATTATTAGAATAGTTGATTGAAATTAATACTCAAATAAATAAATCAAAATTAAAATATTTAAGATATTTGAGGTTGTGTAGGTTTTAAGTTTTAATTCGCATTACAGCTATGCAAGGGCGACAGTCCTATAGATGGTCCTTAGATGTGCTATTAGAATTTTGATCCTTTACGGAGGGTTTATTTAAAATTGGAGAAACATGTGCATAACTACTACTTTATGGCTTCTTACATTTCTGGCAATTTATTTTATATATATTTACGAATAATAATATAAAGAATTTTGTAAAAATATGCATTAGAATTTCATAAGGTTGGTTGGGTTTTACGTCACACTAGTGCTGCGCAATATTTTGCCGAATGCAGACCCTCCGTGGCCGAGTGAGTATGTCCCTTTTGCTAATAGCCTTCAAGTGTAAAAAAATGGGTTCGATTCCCCAGCTGACCCAGGGTGTTTTTTAATTTTTTTGTTTTAATCCGGTTATGTTATATCTGTCCTCATCTCGATGATATTTACAAGGGGATGGGGGGGGGGGGTCGAGTCAAACATACAAATCGAATGTATATACATTAAAAATAAATAATATACAATCGATAACGAAAGTGTCCGAACACCAGAGTTGCCAACTTTCGTAATTTATTCCGGAGCATTGTTAGCCCCGCCCTTTTCTCACACCGGAAATTTTAAAGAATGATTTTTCCCTTCTTTAACCGTTGTCACATATTAAAGAAAAATATTCTATAAAATTTCTGGTGCGAAAAGAAGGCGGGGCTAAAATTGCTCCGGAATAAATTATAAAAGTTGGCGACTCTGGAACACTAGCAAAAATTCCTATGTAAAAAAAGTATACTTCGTACGGTTTTATTAAATAAATCCTTGTCGAATCGTATTCTTAATCAGTGTAAGAACATGATTCGATAAGGATTTATTTAACAAAACTGTATGAAGTGTACTTTTTTTTACATAGGAATTTTTGCTTGTGTTCGGACAGTTTTGTTACCGACTATACGCAGAATGCAATCATTTATCACCTGCAGATGTCACCGGACCATCCTCAGAAGTGCATCGCAAACCGTCGCCAATTGCCCATAGTTCAGTACTAGTGCGACGTTAAATCCAACCAAGAAACAGGACGAAATTTAGGGTAGAATCATAGATCGTCTCCAATTGCTCATTGCGTAGCTCAGATGAGATACTGGATCCACACAACTCATATTCTGTGGCGTTGCTTGTTCGTACTGCCCAATAAAATGATCAGACTTATAAGAAAACTGTGTTCGGATACGAAATGCTTTCATTAAAAAAAAAAAAAAAAAAAAAAAAAGCTTTGTGTTTTAATATATAATGTATTTTATTTAAATTTATATAAAAGTATTGATCATATATTTTTTTAATGTCGTTATTAAAAACTTGGCGTTAAAATGTTCTTGCAATTGTTATTAACACAGCTTATTTAATTGAAATATTAAATATTGTTTAGAATTTCGACTAAGTAAATCTCAATCTGGTAAATTATCTGGTTTTTGTTAACTATTCTAAATTCTCAAGTGCTCGACAGCGTATGGAGTTCGTTTGGTTATCAAACAGAAAGAAGAACATCTACATCTGTTAAATCTTCATTGCAATGACAGGGCTGCCAACCATCTCATTAATAAGCGTAGACTTGTTAACGCCCCTTGAAAATACGCCCCTTTTCCCATACCACTTTATATTTAGAGCAATTCTCTCCAAATAGTGTTACGATTAAATAAGTATGAAATTACTCTAAAAAATTACTGGTATACAAAAAAAGGCGGTGACTAAAAGTACTACGCTTCATAATGAGATGGTTGGCAAGCATGCAATGAAATTCCAAAGAATGCAGTCGCCAAACAGGTGCTTTTTTGGAAATATTGCAGACATGCTTTCATTTTTAATATTTTTTTATAGCTTATCTATTGCGACTCAGCAGCTAATATTTTAGGAATATGTTATTGATGATTAAATCTTATGCCAGAATTTTTTTCAAGAAAATCGGCGATTACCACTCCAAAGAGTTTCCTTGTAAGTTACAAAAGAAAAATAAAACTTTTAATTTATGATGTGCTTCTTGTACTTCGATAATTTAAGAAAAACTTTATAAAAAATTTTCGGAAACAGTTTTTGTAATTTTGAATTAAATTTATGGTTGCACTATGCAACCACCACCTCTGAAAGGGTTAACCCTTTCCGGCGCAAGACAATTCGGATCCTTTAAATTACACTGCCACCGGAATTTGTGAACTAAATTAAAGTAAAAGAAATTTTGAATTTTAAGGTTAAAAAAACCGGCCTTTTCTGATATGTTGAAAACTAAGTTTTTTCTAAAAAGTTTCTGGGATGAATTCTTGCACTTGGGAAGTGAAAAGTGGTATAAAATATATCCCACCGCGCATGAAAGGGTTAAGCTATAATCATGTTACAATTTTATCAGTAAAGTTAAAGGAAAAAATCCACGGAGGATCGAAATTGATTAAGGGTGAATGCCAGACGACACCAATTGCCCATTCCGTAATTAAATGCAAAAACTGACTAAACTCAACTTAGAACATAAAATATGCGTATCTAAGTTATCCTGATTTACTTCTCTTAAACTATATATGGAAATATTTTCTCTGCTCATATGAAAATATGTGTTGAAATAAATTCCTCGATTGAAAAATTCTCATATTAGGCTTACTTTCTATTAAAATTCTGATAAAATATTTTGTTTTGTTTTCTTTATAATTTTAGGACAATTCTTAACATTGATGGGGTCATACAGAACTAGAGATCGTCAACCAAAGTTGTGTTCCCCAGTTGTAAATGATAGAGGCTCAAATAAATGCAAGGTAAATTTTAATTATCATAATTCTATATTGTAAGGCATAGATGCCAACATTTTAATTTACTCCGGAGTATTTTTAGCTCCGCCTCTATTTCGCACCACTTTCATTTATAGAAAATTTTTCTCCAATATATGACTTCGATAAAATAGGAAAAACCTATGGTACGGTGTGTAAAATTATCACTTGTAAAGGCCTTTTTTTTTTAATGGAATACAAAGGCTCTCTTGAAAATCAATTTGTTTTAACCCTTTGCGACGCAAGAGAATTTGAAACATTTAAATTCTACTGCCACCGGAATTCATGAACAAAATTAAACTAAAAGAAATTTAAAATTTTCAGGTTTTAAAAACCGGCCTTTTCTGTTATGTTATAAACGTGAATTTTTGCAGCTGGATCTTAAATTATCCGTCCTCGCAGCGAGGACAACGCGCGTTAAGGGGTTAATGAAGCTTCATGCTGAGTCTGATTCAAGGTATAGCACCAAGGAATCCTCAAGGATCGAATAGAAAGAGAGAAGAGAGGCCAACACTTTAATTTATTCCGTAACATTGTTAGTCCTTGCCTTTTTTTCACACCACTTTATTTAAGAAATTTTTTTATTCAATAAGTAATTACGATTAGATAAGAAACTAATTTTTTAAGTGTTTATGTGTGAAAAAGAGGCGTGTACTAAGAGTGATACGGAGTAAATTAAAATGTTGGCATCTCTGAAAGAGGGATGTGCTCACATCAATAAATATACTTTGAGGGGGGGAAAATAAGTAATCCAATAGCAGAATAAAAATTAAACTGCCTCCGAAAACAGTAAATGCTCTTTAACAAGAAAACAGTGATATTTAATGTGGTTGTCCTAGAATATTTTATTGAAGATAAAAAATTAGAGCTAGATAAAATCTCGGAAGAGAAATAATAATATAAAATTTTCATCTCAGAGACATATTACACTAAAGTTCCATGTCCAACCATAACCTCCTAAACTAAATGCCTTCCGCGTGGTCGACATTTTAATTAATTTCTCCACAAGTAATTAAAATTTTTAAATTTGGTGTTCAGGAGCCCCTCGGGAAGTTTCCTAAGCCTCCGTCTGTCAATTTTTGTACTTCTGCGTTCAGTAGGGCCTGAACATATAGAAGGACAGACAGACAGACAGACAAACCTTTCCTTTTATTATTATAGATTGATTATAGTGAAGTAATTTTTGGAATACATACATGCATCCTTCATTTTAATTTCCGAAAAGTCCGTTAATTTTGTCTGAGTATTCTGAAAAGTGTTTTTTCTTACAATATGACTCGCACCTTTGTAACGCTTTAAGAGCTTTTTCATGGATGTTTTTTCATCAAAGAATAATACTCGTTGAATTGTTTCAAAAGGTTCAAAAACATAAGCAATGCGGCGAAGGTTTGTTGGCTATGACCGTTTAAATTTTCATTTTCGTTATATTTTGATGTACTCACTGTAATATATATATATATATATATATATATATATATATAAATGTATAGCATAAAGGTCTGTCAATTTGAGTATCACGTGCCTACCAACGTACTAATTAATATTCCGTAAAATTGTTAGTACCCGCCCCTTTTTTCTCATCAGTCTTTTTTTCTTATTATTCAATTGTAATTATATTTGAAAAAAATTTCTCTAAAAATATAGTAGTGTGAAAAAATGGACGGGTTCTAACAATTTTACGGAACATTAATTAGTAAGATGGCAGGTATGGTACCTGTACTTTTCGTCAGGGGTCGTACTTTCCGCCCTTTTTTTTAGGACAGGATGAGCAATTTCCTCCTGTATTGCAAGCACTATTTTTATTCAATAATTTCTATCCTATTTATTCATGACACATTTCTATAAAAATACCATAAAGATTTTTGCATAAAATTAGTGGTGGCAAAAAGGCGGAAATTTCTCATTAGTGAGATTGTTCTGAAAAAGTGGTGGAGAGTACGTCCCCTGTTTCTGTTGTAAATGTACTAATAAATTGCAATTGTAAACTTTAGTATAGTCTGTTACTATGTACATCCTTACTATTATATTATTACCTTACTATATACAGAGCTGCCAACCTAATCCGGCAAATTGTTAACGCCTATTGAAAAACGCCCCTTTTTCTACACCACTTAATTTTTAGAGCAATTCTCTTCAAATGTATCTATGATGAATTAAGTAGAAAAATACTCTAAAAATTAAGTTGTGTAGAAAAAGGGGCGGTACTAACAATTTGCCGGATTAGGTTGGCAGTTTTGTATATATTTAGTAAAATGTTTGAATTGTAAATTTATAGCCCAGCTGTATGCGACTCAGAAACACGATTTGCTCACAGATGAATTCAAACTCAAGTCGTCTGGGCGAGAGTTATATAAGAATATAAGCTACCGATTGAGCTAGGATTCCATGTTAAAACTGACGTTACATGAGAAAAGACTGGTAGTTGTATGTTTTTAGGCATTTTCAAATGAGAGAAATATTACTACTATTTACTAGTTTATTATCTAAAGGAAAATGTTATAGGAGTCCAATGAATCTTATAAAAAAATATTACAATTATTTTAAAATTATGAAAGGTATTATGAATTGGATCTCTCTGACAAGTTTCTATTTGATATCAATTTACAACCTGAACTCCACATAAGAAAAATAGTTAAATTTTCAGGGGAGAGTAGGGCAAAACCGTACTGTCGGGTCAAACTAATTCTCTCGACTTTGTATTTTGTGCTGCTATTTTACAAATATGCTATCAACAAATAAAGCGGCAAGCTTTACAAGCATTTAGAGCTGTGCTTCGATTCTGTCTGTCACATTGGTCATCTGGTGAACAAATTATTTAATTTTATTATTATTATTATTATTTTAGTATGACAAAAATAAAATTTCACATTTAGCACGTTTTTTAATTTAAGGTAGTAAGAAAGTAACGAAATCCTTGCATTTAGTAGCATATTTTAGAATCCGGTCGGTTTTCCCTACTATCATCTTTTACTGACTATAAAAACAATTTTTTATACTTGCACCACTAAAAATTGCATAGATTTTTATTTTTTCTATTTTGAAATCATATTAAGTACAAATTTAGTAAACCCACTGTAATGTAAAATACTATAAATAGGTCTCAAAAATCTAGGATGTATCCCTTTTATAGGAATATATTTTCTAAACACATTTATGAGCATATGAAACAACATTAATGAGTCCTTGACGTTTAGTAAAGCATCACATTATGTATAACCATAGCTTCCTAAATTAGATGCCTGTCGCATGGCTCAGAAACTTAACAACAGTTGAAGCGATAGACAGCCCCACGTGGTACAGATTGCGCAACTTTTTTATTCAACAGCCACCAAAAATTTTTAAAAGTGGGATATGATATACGTAAAATGCGAATGGAATCGAAGAAATGTCGATTATATATATCATATATCACTTCTTAAAATTATTGGTGGAATTTGAATAAAAAAGTTGCCCAATCTGTACTAGGTATGGCGCTGTCTACCACTTCAACTGTTGTCAATTTTCCGAGTCACGCGACAGGCATCTAGTTGAGGAGGCTATGGTATAACTCCATAGCCTCCTAAACTCGATACCTTCCACGTGGCTCAGATACTTGGCAACAGTTCAAGTGGTAGACAGCGAAACCTGATACAGATTGCGCGACTTTTTTTATTCAAGTGTCACTAATAATTTCAAGAAGTGATATATGATATATATAATCGACGTTTTTTCGATTTTATTCGCCTTTTATGTATATCAGATCCCACTTTAAAAAAATTTTGGTGGCTGTTGAATAAAAAAGTCGCGCAATCTGTACTAGGTGGCGCTGTCTACCTCTTGAATTGTTGCCAAGTTTCCGAGCCAGGTGGAAGTCATTTAGCTTAGGAGGCTATGATAACTCCAACCTTCGACTTCATAAGCAGCCCCATATTTCGAATTCTGAAGAAGTATCATATGATGTAGAATCTCACTTTCAATTACTGAAAAAGTTTCACCTTCGAGACAGCTGAAGGTCTCTCGACGAACTATTTAGCACAAGTCTTCAAATTAATATGAATGTCAACCATTTAAAATTCTCTCTGAATTACTGATATCTCCCTCAGAGAAAGCTGAAAATTTTTAAAAGAAGAAAAGCTGAAGGACGCAGGATAATCTACAGTTTAACATCATCAGAATATCTTTTAGAGCTGGAATTTGAAAAGAAAAAAAAGTTAAAAGGTTAGGAAAATCAGAACCCAATAGAACAAAGAATAAGGAAATGATTGAAGAATGAAAAACAATAAATGGAAACTAGCTAGCCTAGAGCGAAACAAAATTAATGAAAAAAGCAAAATTATCGAAAAAAGTTAAAAGGCGATAAAACACCAGATTGAGCCAAAAAATTCTAAACCAATCCTTGCCAAATGTAACCACTCATATCAGGAAGAGAAAAATGAAAAAGATGCTTGTATGTATTTTTTGCCGTGACTTACGTACTAATTCAATGAATAGCAATTTGGTGTGCAACTCACACAACTTTCTTTTACTCTGCAGTTCAATACTGTAAAATAGTTTTCAGATTAACCCTTTGCCGGCCCTTATGCTCGAAAACGCTCTAAACAGTATTGCCAAATTTAAAGAGTCTTTTATTCAACTGTCACCAATAATTTTGACATTTGATATACAAAATAGTCAAGTAGCTTTCGAAGTGATTAGCTGACCGTTATAATTAAATTTTAGTGGTAGATATTGAATAAAAAAGTTCCTAAATTTGGTAACACTCATTACAGGAGCGAAATTAAATAGGACTGGCAAAGGGTTAAAGGGTAAACGAGTACTGTATATGAACCTAATTTAAAAACAATTTAAAATAGGTTTAAGAATAATTTTATTTATAGAGATTGATTTCATAAACCAACGTTTTTTTCTTTCTTTTGATACAGGTTCGATTCTGGTACAATATCATTGGTGGTAATAAAATCTTGGTCTACAAGAGAGTAAGCCATTATAATGATGGAATGAAGTTCCTACAGGAATTTGACACTGACATAGATGATTATTGGCACAAAGCAGAAGTAGACGTCAGGGATGATACCAGTGACTTTCAGGTATGTTTTTCTATGACATTTCAGGTACGCAGCGGCTATGTAACTGCGGGAGATGTAGAAGATTGTGGGTTGCGGACGAATAAATAGCGTAAGAAATCAAAGATAAAAATTAAAATATAAATACATTTTCTTTCTTAATACTTATGTTCCTTATATGTATAAAGCTGAAAGTTTGCCGTTTTATCTGTCCAGATTTTTTAGTTCACTATACAAAGCTACACTATTCAGCCGATCGCTACAAAAATTGGTACACTTATTAATTAGGAGAAAATCAAGCTAACGTCGCATTTTTTAGTTCAATCGGATAACTGGTTCAAAAGATATTAAATAAAACCCCTATTGTTAACTTTAAAATTATTTAAAAATATGTATATATTATTATAAAAAAAAAAAAAAAAAAAAGATGCCAAAAATAAATAATTAAATTAGTGAAAAAAGAAAAGCTATAAATTTAGTAAATGATGGAAAAGAAAAATAGTAGAAAAATCTTGCTAAAGAAATGCAGCAGCTTTAATATAGAACTCCTTGACGAAATTCACAATTTAACACCGAGGTATCTCACGTGTTTCTCGCCAAGATCTTTACTTACGCAATTGCGATAGCAGTTTTAATTCATCGCCGAAATGATTAAAAAAAAAAAAAAAAAAAAAGTAAAATACGCAAGGGGCTCCTATGCTAAAGATATACCAAAGAAATATTGTAACCGATGCTAGGGACTAAAATACAGTTACTGCATGCCTTTATATGAAAGGATGGATTAAAAAAAAAATTCCTGTCGTACTAAATTAAAATTCTGTTTTGTACACAATTTTATATCTATTACTTAGAAAACAAAAACAGGCTTAGGATTTTTACAAATGTATTTATTTCGAATGTTGTTAATACTCGTTCCTTTTTCATACCAAATTTTTTGTAGAGTAATTTTCTTCAATGTATAATTGGGATTAAATATGAAGAAAATTAGTTTACAAAGAATGCGGTGTGAAAAAATGACGGATACTAACAACATTCCGGAATAAATATAAAAAGTTGGCAGCTATGTCTGACAACATTCTAATATTCCGCGAAACTGTTTGTGCCGCCTTTATTTATTTATTTATTTTTTTTTTACACTAATCTTTTGATTAAAATCATTTTTTATAAATATAATTACGATTAAATAAGAATAAAAATATTGTAAAATGATCTGGTGTGGCACTCACACGACTATCTCTTACCCTGAAATTTAATGCTATAAATACAGATTGGAGATTAAGGGTTAAGATAAGAAATATAAACCTACGTACAAAACATATAATTAAAATTCGGCTTCGAAACAACTTTATTTAACAAATAGTTCTCAATGAGAGGGGCTACTGCCCCCTTAACCCCCCGTTTCATTATTGTACCTACATTTATATAAAATTCAAATATGTTATCAAATTTAAAAACTCTTTTAAAATTATTCAGACAACTTTCACACGCACCATTGTCTGAAACTTCTCACTTTTGTTTAAATTTTTTCAAATAACAAACTTATATTAACTTCAAAATACAACATTTGAAATGCCTGAAATTATTTGATTTTAACGTACTTCAATAAGAGACAAGGAAAAAGATCAATCGTTAAAATCTTGACTTCGGTATTAAAAAAATAAATAAATAAAAATCTCAAAATGTGCAAATGCGCAAAAAACAAGCAATGAATATTTAGCTTAAAAAATACTTTATATATCGTATAAGTATAAAGAATAATTTTAATTCTTGAGCTGTTTTCCTGGACATGGTAAAGTATTATAGTAAAGCACTTCCACTAATTACACTGAATAAAAAAGAATGTTTTCACTTAACTATTGCCACCCTATATATCTTCCAAAAATTACGTATAGACCCCATTGTGTTGTTAAATAAAATCCTATATTAATAACACACATCACAACACAACCTGAAATACACTTCCATCAATTTTCAAGTATTATCCCACAATATTCGAGTTCTTTTGTGTAGCCCTGTAAAAGAACGTGAATGATTTTCGTACGATGTTCTACGTGTATAATGCTTTTATGCATATAAAAAATATATATTCCTTTTATTTTGTTTGAAGCAAGCTATAGATGTTAAACTCTATTTACCTTCAATTTCGTCCATAGACGTAATATATTTGAATTTTCTTAAATGTCCCTGTACACGAACCATATGCTTGATCTCAACAAAAAGTGTAGTGCAGCATGCTTATATGATACAAATTTAGAATAGCGAATTTGGACTTCCTGCTGCTATTTGCTCTTGAGATATGCTAATAACATACACACAGAGACACGCACACACACACCAACCGCTAAAAACCTGTTTTTCGGATTCAGGGTAATCAAAATATGTGATTTCAACAAAAACTTAATTTCAAAAATTTGACCGAAAAACAATTTTTTCACTACCATATATATGGGTCAGAGAAAGTAAAAAGACTGATAATTAGAATAATGGTAGGTATGGTTTTTTACTGTCATTTTTTTAATAGTTATTTAATTTATTTTTGTTTGAATAAAACGAAATTACGGATAGATTTTTAAAGCTTTTAACCTTTTCTTTTTCTTTGTCTATAGGCGTAGGGCTATTATTTTGGTCTTTCTTGAGGAAATTCAATTTTTTATTTACATTAAAATTTCTTAAAGGAAAATTTTAATAGAAAACGTTTGTTAGCTCTAACTTTTGCAGGAAATTTTTGACTATAGTTTAATCTGCATTTAACCAATCTAAATTCTAAAATAATAATAATAATTTAATTAAATATCTTTTATTCTTCACTAAATAATATATATATATATATATATATATATATATATATATACATAGCTGCTAATATTTTAATTTATTCCGGAGTAATTTTAGCCCCGCCTCTATTTCGTACCACTTTTTATTTTAAAGTATTTTTTTTCTTATTTTATCGAAGTTATGTATTAAAGTAATTTTTCTAAGTGGTGCGAAATATCTAAGTGGTGCGAAATAAAGGCTGGGCTAAAAGTACTCCGGAATAAATTAAAATATTGGCAGCTATGTATATAGTTTATATATAAGCTTCATTCATTCACTGTTTCATAAAAATAGTTTTAATGAGAAAATTTCGCTCTTGAAAAACACATGTTCTGTGCATGATTTTGAAAGATTATCACTAGCAAAGTCAACCCTTTCTGTTTTAATTCCAGATTGTTCTAACATCTACTGCGTCTTCATATGCCAGTGTGAACTTAGATGACATATCGATGACAGGAGATTGCCATAAAACTGGTAATTAATCATTTTTATTAAATAACTCTCATAGGAATCGGTAATGTCGTTCGAAATTTATTTGATATCCCGGAAGCACAGATGTAAAGGGAGTTGAGCAAACAGCAAATCTTTTTTTTATATAAAGCAAGAACAGGGATCCATTATTATACGGGATATACTTCAGTCACCCACTTTTTTCTCTGCAGTGTTTTTTTTTCCCCCTGCAGAAAGTAATTCAGTAACTTGTTGCTTTTTAAAAAATGTTAATAAACATAATGTTAATAGTAACAGCTATGATAGTTTATACACTGTAAAAAAATAACTATTACCAGCTGCAGGAAACTCTCTGTGATTTCACAGAGAGTTTCTTGCAGCTCGTAATAGTTATTTTTTTTACAGTGTAGTTATTTAATATGTAATAGTTATTTTTTCTACTGTCTGAAGGCAGTGTTGCCAGATTTTTCAACTTTTTTATTCAATATCGACCAATAATTTTCAGAAGTAATATTTTGTATATATGACAGACGATTAATCTTCGAAATGATTAGGCAGCATTTACATTTAATATTTAGAATAAAAAAGTCACAAAATCTGGCAACACTGCCTTGAGGGAGTATTTAGATATAAGATTTTATGTATTTCTTGTTTTAAAATTTGTTTTTAAGTTGTGATAGTATACTTATATATTTATAACAATTATAATTTATGTACTACATTTTAAGCTTAAAATACTATACAGTAAAGTCTCGTACAACGCGGTGGCAGAAATGACAAAAAAATAAAACAGTTTTATTTCTTAACAACACTAAATTTTTAAAGTACCAATCTATTGGTCCATACACTCGATTTAGTTTTTGTATAAAGCAGTTGCTTTGATATGAAATTAGTGGTATTTAAAAAATAAATGTAATATTCATGAGGAAAACTTCCACCCGCGTTGTACGAGACTTTACTGTATATTTGCATAATTTATCTAGTTATAGCTCGGTAAACACAAATTGCGTTTGTATCAAGTATCTTTACTATTAAAGGGAGATATTTGTATCACTAGGACCCTAGTGCAGTCCGTTGGCCTTAACCAGAGGCCATACTTTCCGCTCTTTTTTCAGGACAAACTCTCAAATGAAAAAATATATAATTTATTGCTACCACTATTCTTATATAATAATCTCTACCCTGTATAATTGTTACATATTACTATAAATACATCTAGAAGTTTTTCACATGAAGTTAGTGGTGGCAAAAAAGGCGGAAAATTTTTATCTCTGAGAGAGTCCTGTAAAAAGATTGGAGAGAACGACCCCTGGCCTTAACTCTAACGCCAACACTCCTCGTTGTTCCGATTGGAAAATCTTTGTTCATTAGTTTTGTTATTTTGATCATTTGAGTAGTTATTACAAAATTTGTTATGGTTTTAAGATATGACTGAGCTGTACAAAGATAATAAAAAAAAAAAAAAAAAAGAAAGAAAGAAAGAATAGTAGCTGTAATAATAAAATTATATAGGTTTACATTATAAAAGACTTTCAGTTTGGGCGGGGGAAAAAAAGCAATTACTAGAATTTGAACTGAAGTCTTCTTTAGTCGCATACGCTGCGACTGCGGATTTCATGTTCTTGATTGAAAATTTCTAGTTCATAACCATTTTCTAACGAGATTGATCGTATTATTTATCATTTTTACTTCATTTATCAACAAAATAAAGAAGACCAAGGACACTTATTAAAATATATAACAATTATGTTAAAACTATGAAAGATACTGGAATGCGGATATCTGTGACAAGCAGAAATTTGAAAGTAGGAATAGAATAGAATTGAATTCTATTTAAGTTAACATGTGTAGAAAATTAGTTACATCCAAAGTTGCAGAATTTCTTGAATAACTATCAGGCAAAAAAAACAGTATGGAGTTCGGCTAGTTTATTTATCTTTATGAAACTTGTTGTCAAATCGATTATATTAGTAAAATAATATAGCTCAATTTTTAAAACTTTTACATGCCAAGTTTTAATGAATCTAATAAAAGTATTACACATTCACAGAAATTAATGAATCCATGCTTGAAATAACTGCATCTTTATACTTCATACGCTTCTAAAATAGAAAGGTGCCTAAAAAATAAAAACTTGTGATTACTTTGTTTTGCATATTCATTAAAAAGGCCAATACTTCAAGAAAGTTTTATGTTAGTGGTTTCTGAAAACGTTTATTATATTTACAAAATAACTTTGAACTTTGAAATTTTAAATTTCTGTTTGTCAAAAGTCAATAATTTTTTTAAACAGAAATTGTAAAGATTAAGGCATGTATTATAATTCATGGTATTCTATAGTCAAAAGATGGTACCTCAAATTACAGCACGTAAGCAAAAAATGCAGATATCTTGGGTAGGCTTTTTCAAAAAATAATAATAATAGAATTTGATCCTATTTCTGTAACCTCACCCATTCTTAATACCTGACCTCGTGAAACAATCATTTCCATATATTAATTCTGTACTGATAAGTATAAAGGATTTAAGTCCAAATTCTTGATTTTTCAGGAGACGAAAAATAAATTTGAACTAACTAAAAACTAATGAGCAGAATCGATTAGGAAAAAGGGATTATGTTGGTTTATACAATTCAATGTGTGTCAATCTTCATTTAATAAAGGGAAAAATTGAATTAAATATTTTATACTTAAGATTAATGATAAATTTCTAACTTGAATCTTTTTTTACCAATGGATTTTCTCAAAGACTAAATGACATGGATTTAAATCCTTTATACTAATCGATAGAGAATTTTTTTCTGAGTCTGACTGTGTACTTAACTCAAAATCGACATTTTTTGACTTAAATCCTTTATACTTATCAGTACAGAATTGTCCTCGTCCAAAAGCTTTGCCGTAAATAGGTGTAAGAAAACCGACAAATCATCTATAGGAGCGATTGAAACGAGAACGGAAAAAAAGAAGCAAACATTACAATTTAAATTAACTTCGAACCAAACAAAATGTTAAAAAAAAATTATACTTTTAAAAAATTAAAGAACACGCTTTTATTGAAATGTGAACCAAAAAGCACAAAATATCTATCTTTATAGTATTAAAATGCAGGGTAAGAGAAAATCAAGTGAGTGATACACCATAATATCTGCATACTTTTAAATCTTTAATAAATAAATAATTTAGAATTAAACGAAAACAATTTTTAAAAAATCTCCCATGACTAGGCTCGAACATTAGACCTTTCGGTTTGTAGCCCGGAGCTTTACCTCACAGCCACAGTGTTCACGTAGGAAAAGTCTTTTTAACACGCTTTTATTAGCTTCACCTGTATGTATATTTGTATGTATAATGTATGTTTGTAACCGCTCTGGGAGCAAACAAAAATCCATATTGTAAAAAAAGACTTTTCCAACGTGAACGCTGTGGCTGTGAGGTAAAGCTCCGCGCTACGAACCTGAAGGTCTAGCGTTCGATCCCAGTGAGGGGAGATTTTTTAAAAATGGTTTTTGTTTAATTCTAAATTATTTTAATTAAAGATTTAAATGTACGTAAATATTATGGTGTATCACTCACACGATTTTTCTCTTACCCTGCATTTTAATACTAAGATAGATATTTTGTGCTTTATAGTTCACATTTCTATAAAAGCGTGTTCTTTAATTTTTTAAAACTATAATATTATTTTACAATATAGATTTTTTGTTTGCTCCCAGAGAGGTTACTAACATACATACAAACATACATACAGGTGAAGCTAATAAAAGCGTGTTAATAAAACTTTTTCCTGGGAAATAAAAAAATTTATAAGACACATCTGATTCAGATAATCCGATTGCTTGAGCATCTCTGCTTTATGGATCGTGTTTCTTTTTATGGAGATTTCTAAGCCTTCCTATAAATTAAAAGGAAAGTCAACATTTTATTTTATAAATAAATTGGTTAAAAATGGAAAACTCTCTAGGTTAATTTTAAAGAAAAAGAATAACTAAATTTTAATTGGAATATTTTATTTTTTAGAAAGAAATTAAGAAATTTTCTTAATAAATTTAATAAATTGACTTAACTGTTAATGTCTTCCCTTAACATCAGGGTCACAACCCTCATATTCGGTCACAATTAAAATAGAAATATTTCATACTGAACGATAGTTTTAAAGGAATATGTAAGCCTTTAAAAAAAAAACAAAAAAAAAAAAAAAAAAAAGATGTTTATGTGCATTTTCTGATATTTCATGCGAATTTGGGAAGTAATGAAATATAATTTTCACTATTAATTAAACTGAACAAAATAAATAAATGACTGTATATAAACCATTTCATAATCAGTTGAAAGCTAATTCGCTTTTTTCTTTCTGCTTGAAAAAAAAATTCTTTAAAAATTCTCGCTAATACAAATATCAATATAAATATTTACTGGGTAATATGTCTGGATAAAGATATATATTTTCTAATGTTTTGGTAAGATATACTATTTCTTTATATTAACTAAGTCTGTTGAAGTAATTTTATTTTTATTAATGTTTTACAGAAAATGACCTTCCAGGGAAACCAACTTCGCCTCCTCCAGATGATGAGTGTGGTCCTAACAGATTCAAATGCAAAAACGGCAATAGTTGTTATTCACACTTTCAGAGATGCAATTTCATCAACGATTGTGAAGACAAATCCGACGAAAGTGATTGCGGTGAGCACAAGTTTTCTGTCATCTGTATTAGTATTTACAATGATAATGAATATTTCAAATAACATTTTAACAAACTATAGGTCGCGACCCATCAGTGGGCTCCAAATCGTAACAAAACATTAAAACATGTACCTTTTCACAGTTTTCACATATGAGATGTTGGGGAAAAAAAAAAAAAAAAAAAAAAAAGCAGTGGGAGACTAAAACCACAGTTGCCAACTTAGCACCTTTTGGCTATCGGAAAAATTGAATAGAAATATTTATTTCATTTAATCAGTGAACTGTAACGGTTTTCACTGAAAAAAGCAAAATAAAAAACTTTATTAAAACTTTCCAGTAGCCAAAAGGTGGTCAAAAAATAAGAAATGAAGTAACAAATTGCATATTTCTTTGATGTGCAAGTGACAGAATATAAAAAATCGTTTTTTCATTCACGATATACCACTGTCTTCATGCCAGATGGAGCAACTTCCCACATTGGGCGCCAAGTTAAGGAACTATTTCGTGCTAACTTTGCCAAGAATCGTGTAAAATCGAGAGGTTTCCCGGATGCCTGGCTTCCTCGTCCACCCGACTTAAATCCCTGTGATTTCTGGTTGTGAACATTCTTAAAACACCGTGTTTACAGAAGAGAAATTAGGACTTTTACCTGAGTTGAAAGCCAGTATTACACACAACGTTGCTGAAATCCCTCGAGAGTTTCTTCGAGCTGCCACTGATGACGCTTTCAACGCGTAATTGATGTCAATGGAGCACCTTTCGAGCACATTCTGTATTTGAATAAATTTTAATGATTCTGACAGATTTTTTTTGTCCTTCTTTAAGTGCCACAATTCCCCTCGATGGCCAAAATTTTAGCCTTTATTATTATTATTATTATTGCAGAAATCGTTGCTCCTTGGTCCATGTAACGTACATATAAAATTTAATCAAAATCCGATAGGCAGAACTGGTTCTAGAGGGATCTGAATAGGGTCACTTTACTTGTAATCACCCTGTACTTGTGCCAGTAACTCGTGCGATTGGATTAATAGTTGGTGAAGGTTATGCAATGCCCATGAATTGAAGAGAATCTACAAATCTTTCAACTAACAGTAAAATACTACCTATTCGGTAAGGAATTTCTAAAAGGAATATAACGTATCTAAACAACCCCTCAGTTATTCGCAATAAACAATTCGCATTAAATGTAGTCATTTAATCACTTCTCCCATACTTTGACTTATGTAATGTTAGTTTGTCATCAAAATTCTCATTAAAAATGTTCAAGGTTTTGGCAAATTTCACTTTGTAACCGTAAATTGTGTATTTCATCAATTTCATTACGCACATCTCGTATTTCACACACTAGAGCTAATTATTTAGTGATGTGGTAATATTCTGTCTTTTTATGGCCATCGAAATGTAAGTAACTTCATTTGAATGGATTTGCAGAAACTTCATCAAAATAGGTTAAACAGTGTTATTTTTATTCACGCCCTCTGAAAAGAAAAATGCTCCATTATTGATTTTGTGCGTTTAAGTACCATTTAAGCTTTCTTAAAACCTATGGAGATATTTTCATGTATTTTATTTGTTTATTTCAGGAACAAACTGTACGTTTGAAGACGGATATTGTGGCTGGTATACTCCACCTTCATCTGCTTTTAACTGGACAAGGCAACAAGGAAAACAAAACACATTCAACTATCAAGTACCAAAAGTGGACCACTATAATTCTCCTGAAGGTACTTCTTTATTTTTTAATAATTATTACTTAAGTACGATTTACCTTCAAAGATATTCATTAATATATTGTGTATATAAGTTTTAGTGATGTTTCAGTCATGATATTTTTAGTGAAACTCTGCATTTAAAAATATTGCAGTTATATACATATACTAGCTGACCCGACAAACGTTGTTTTGTCATATAAATTATTTCTAGTGAATATTTTGCTAGAAAATAATCTGGTGTGACACTCACACGACTTTCTCTTACTTTGAAATTTAATACTATAAATACAGGTTGCAGATTAATAGATAAGATAACGAGTATTGTTATGTAAACCTATGTTAAACAATTCATATTAGGCTTCTGAAGAGTTTTAGATGATAATTAGTTCTGTGTGAGGGGGGGCTACCGCCCCCCTCAACCCCCCGTTTCATTATTGCACCTACATTTATATAGAATTTAATTCGGTTATTAAAAAATAATTCTCTTTTTTAAAAATAATTTTTTATAATTATTATGTAAAAAAATCTGGAGTGACTCCACTCGACTTTCCGAACATTGAGTAACTAACAGTTTTGTAGATAAAATAAAGAAAGAGGAATTGCTAAACAAACAAAAGAGAGAAAACCATAATAGAGTGTTTTTTTCTCCATATATCACACGAGGTTTTATTTAACGCTACTGAACTTTGAGCCCTTAGATCATAATGATAAAGAATTTTTCGTTTTGTCCCTGTAAAAATCTATAGATGCTAGATTCACCAAAATGCTTATAGTTAGTGCAACAGTGATTTATAATATTCATACAAATTTTCAGCTCAATTGAATAAGGCGTTTAGATGCTATCGCACTTTTAAAAATTTGGTCTCATAGGCCATAATGATAAAGAATTTTTCTTTGTGTCCCTGTAAAAAAACTGTAGTGCTAGATTCACCAAAATCTATACAGTTGGTGCAAATGCGACCTATAACATGTGTACAATTTTTTTGCTCAGATTAATAAGGCGTTTAGACGCTATCACACTTTTAAAAATTTGGCCCCATTGGCCTTAATGATAAAGAATTTTTCTTTGTGTCCCTGTAAAAAAACTATAAGTGCTAGATTCTCCAAAATCTATACAGATTGAGTATCTGTGACCTATAATATGGGTATAAAATTTTTGCTCAATTGAATAAGGCGTTTAGATGCTATCGCACTTTTAAGATTTTGGTCCCATAGGCCATAATGATAAAGAATTTTTCTTTGTGTCCCTGTAAAAAAACTATAAGTGCTAGATTCACCAAAATCTATAGGGTTCGTACTATGGTGACTTACAATATACGTACCAACTTTCAGGTTAATCGAACAAAGCCTTTAGACGCTAGCGTGTTCACAAACATACACACATACACACATACACACATACACACATACACACACACATACATACATCATCGTAAAAATAGTGAAAACGGACTCAGGGGACCTCAAAACGTATAGAAACATCAAAATCTCGAATTCGGATTTTTGACATGATTACAATACTTTCCTCACTATAGTGTTCGGAAAGTAAAAATTATCCTTTATGATAAGGCAGACGATTTCGATATAAGAGAAGTAGTATAACACCAAATATCCAAAAAAAAAAAAAAAAAGTACATTTTATTCTCAATAAAAAAAAAAAAAAAAATGTCACGGAACCATTTTTTCACGATATGTGCTGTATGTACAGATGCACAATCTTGCTGAAAAATATAATTTCTTCTAGCTTTCTTGACTGCTTGACGGAAGAGGTTCTTATGAGCATCTGGACATAATCTACAGAGTTCATAGTGTTCTCCACAAACTCTAATTCGAAAGTCCCTTTAAAACCTATGGCTGCCCACACCATGACAGACCCACCTCCAGATTGACGTTTTGAACAGTACATTTCTTCGGTTCTCAAATCGTGCCAGTAGCTATGAAAACCTTCCGGGCCATCGAGATTAAACTTTTTTTTCATCTGAGAAGATAACTTTTCCCAATTTAGTCGATCTAGAATCCATTTTCTTGCCCATTCCAACCGCATATCTTTGTGCTTTTGAGTGAGGGGTGGTTTCGCGTTAAAAATTAAAAAAATCGATAACTTTGTTTTAAATTATCGCAGATCGATGGTTCAACCATCCGTTTTAAAGGTATTGGCGAGCTCTTTTGAAAGATACCCATCTTGAAAATTTACTCCCCTCGAGGGGGACTTCCCCCCCAAGGGGGGAGGCGAGGCTCCTACATACACAAAAAAAAAATTCATAGCTAACTATCTCTATTACAAAAATATATATTCGATTCATTTGGTTTAGTGCAGTCTATAGACGTTAAACTCTACTTACCTGCAATTTCCCCCATAGACGTAATGTATTAGAATTCTCTTGATTGTCCCTGTACACGAACCACTTGCTTGATCTTAACGAAAAGCTTACTGCAGCATCCCTATATGATACACATTTAGAATACCAAGTTTGAACTTTCTGCCATAATTTGTTTTTGAGATATGCTGATAACAGACAGACACACACACAGAGACATACAGACATATAGACACACAGACATACAAACATACCATTTGCTAAAAACATGATTTTCGTATTCAGGTTACCTCAAAACGTGCGAATATAACAAAATCTCGCGTTCGGAAATTTGACCGAAAAACAATACTTTCTCTACCTTATGGGTAAGAGAAAGTAAAAATAACTAACTTATTGTAAGTGTGTAGATGTGGTATATAAGTGAAACAGGTATGGAGCGCTGTGAACGGTGACTGTGAATTCCGATTATAACGTAAAAGACATAATTACCGAAATTTTCGCTACTTGTTATTTAAAACCTCCGCGGAATGTCGAACAGCATAAAATTTTATTTCATACGGCAAATATATCAATTTATGAGAGAATCTCTGATAGCAACGAATTTCACAAGAAAATTTCGTCTTTTTTGAATAAGCTGTAACAATCTGGACCGATTTGATGAAAATTTTTATCAAAAAGTTATTACAATATCTAACACCATTACATGTACATTTATCACAATTCAATCAATCGATGCATGTGAGTGTGTGTATAGTATGAGCGAAGTGAAAAGTTGAGTTCGTATTAAATAAAAACTTAAACTCGTTTCAATTAAAGGTGAAAAAGTTGAAACTCAATTTATTTTATAACAGGTATATTTTTTTAATCTATAAAAACTTAATTTATCGTAATGTTATTGGATGTACAATATTTTTGGTTAATCCTTGAGGAGTATACACAAACAAATTCGAAGGTTTTCCAACCCTGGAACACACAACATATAATTGGCCGTGAGAAAAGCACGGATTTTCTAAATCTAAGCCACAAATTGGGACCCCATTGGTGACTTTAAATATTTTAAGCCATTTTTGCGATGAATTGAAATGGCTATCTCAATTGTGGAACTAAAGATCTTGGCGAGAAGCGTCCGAGCTACTTCGGTGCCAAATTTCAAATTTTGCCAAAGGGATCCGATACTAAAGATGTTCCATGCAAAAAATAAATAAATAAAATATCAGTGACATACACACGCACAAAAGTATGGGACCCCATTGGTGACTTTAAATATTTTAAGCCATTTTTGCGATGAATTGAAATGGCTATCTCAATTGTGGAACTGAAGATCTTGGCGAGAAGCGTCCGAGCTACTTCAGTGCCAAATTTCAAATTTTGTCAAAGGGATCCGACACTAAAAGTGTTCCATTCAAAAAATAAATAAATAAAATATAATAAATTAGCTACACAAATAAATTTGTAGGTTAGGGTGGTTGTTAATCAACGCGCATGTAAATTTGATAGAAAATTATATAAAATACTCACTCCAATTCCGCACTAAACTTGCAAAATGTATAGTTTTTTACGCACACTTCAAAACTCTTCAAACACTAATTACATGTTGATGTAATATTTCAATTAGGACACAATTTTTTGTATAACAATAATAGCACGAAGTTACAAAATATTTTCCTGAATTTGATCGCAGCACCAACTGTCGGGACAAACTGGAATTACAATAGAATATACCCAAGCGAAGTGTGACGTCACTGACCGTCAGTGAACGCAAGAAAAAGATTTCCTATGTTAATCTCCCATTGGATTTTTTATAAAAAATTACTAAAAATCGAGGAAAATTATTTCTCGATTTTAATCCCCGTATTTGGGTATAGATATATATTAGTTATCGTATGCATGCGTTAGATTGAGTTATTTTGCTCTCAAATTGACAAGATTTTAATTTTAAATTTCAAAACTTTGTCTTCCTTGGCGTTTTTTGTATTTGGCGATCAAAAACGTAATACGAAAATACACCTGCCAGATGTATATTTCCGTAAATTGTTTCATATTATTCATTACTCTCTTAATATAAATTGTTGAAATAACCATTATTTTTGAAAGAAATTAAATATGTTCGCCAGATGATATGGCGATATTTTTTGTTCCGCCAAGGATGACAGACTTTTGAGATTAAAAATTCAAATTTTATTAATTTTACAGCAAAAACAACTCAATCTAGCGCATGCACATGATAACTAATACATATCTATATCCAAATATGGGGATTAAAATCGGGAAATAATTTTCCTCGAATTTTAGTAATTTTTTACAAAAAATCCAATGGGCGATTAACATAGGAAATATTTTTCTTGCATCCACGGACGGCCAGTGACGTCATCACTTCGCTTGCGTATTATTGAATATTCGATACTACGATCGTAGCGAAGTCTGCCGGATCCAATGTGAAACATTCCAAAATCAACAACAATTTATAAGGGATAAATTAATTAAATAAAAAAATTAAATTGGACTGAATTGTAAATCTAAACCATTCTCGAATCCACCTGAAGACACACAAAAAATTTCATTAAACTCGGTCCAGCCGTTTAGGAGAGTTCAGTGACATACACACGCACAAAAGAAATATATATATAAAGATAATTTATTCAAACATATCAGTTTAATAAAATGAACCAAATCCAAATAACACAAACATTTAAAAAAAAATCAGATCATTCCAAATGAATTCAATAATAATCAACTTAAAACAAGGAAGCACTCCAAATATCTAACGGATTTTTACTTTTCCAACACTATAGTGAGGAAAGTATTGTAATCATGTCCAAAATCCGAGTTTGAGATTTCGGTGTTTCTACACGTTTTGAAGTCCCCTGAATTTATATTTACTGTTTTTACGATGATGTATGTATGTGAGTGAACACGATAGCGTCTAAACGCTTTGTTCGAATGAACTGAAAGTTGGTACGTGTGTTATAGGTTACTATATCACGAACCCTGTTGATTTTGATGAATCTAGCACTTATCGTTTTTTTTTACAGAGACGCAAAGAAAAATTCTTTATCATTATGGTCTATGGGCCCAATTTTTTTAAAAGTATGATTACGTCTAAATGCCTTATTTGACTGAGCTGAAAATTTATACCATGTTAGGAGTTACCGTCACACGAATTGTATAAATTTTGGTGAATAGTTTTATACGTTTATAGTTTTTTTTTACAGGGACACAAAGAAAAATTCTTTATCATTATGGTCTATATGGGCCCAAATATTTTAAACTGCGATAGCAACTAAACACCTTATTCAATTGAGCTGAAAATTTATACATATGCTGTAGGTCACCGTTGTACCACGTTCATAAATTTTGGTGAATCTAACGCGTATAGTTCCTTTACAAGGACACAAGGAAAAAATTCTTTATCATTATGCCCTATGGACTCAAATTATTTAAAGTGCGATTGCGTCTAAACTCCTCATTTGAATGAACTGAAATTCATACACATGTTACAGGTCACAGTCGTAGAAACCTTAGAGGTTTTGGTGAATCAAACACTTATACACTTTTACACTGGGATACAAAGAAAAATACTTTATCATTGTGGTTTATGGGCTGAAGTTATTTAAAATGCGATAGCATATTTTGCCTCATCCGATTAACCTGAAAATTTAAATGCATGTTATAGGTAACCATCACACGAAATTTTTAGATTTTAGTGAGTCTAGCACGTATGGATTTTTACAGGGACACAAAGAAAATTTATTATTATGATCTATGGGCTCAAGTTATTTGAAGAACAATAGCGTTAAATTAAACAACATACTATATGAAAAAAATTTCTCACACACCCTACTATAATTTTCTCTTACTTTAATTTATTTATACAAGCGTTAATTACTTAATGTTCGGAAAGTCGAGTGGAGTCACTCCAGTTTTTTTTTTTCTTGTTGCTGTATATTTTTTAATATAACTTTTAATTCCTATCATGCTGCTATCCTTTGTTTAATTTGAATACATATACTACAAATTTACCGATATCCATCTATTAGGATTCCTTCATTATTCATCAATTTTTATCTTACAGAGTATACTTATACAAACTCACTCTTTCTCAGAAGAAAAGAAATCGTTTTCATTATGAAATTTTTAATTTTTTAAATTGTCTGTCATTCAGAAATTAATGAAGTGTAAATCTTAGGTCGAAAGGATGGGACTTACAGATTTGTCCTTTAAATAGAGGTGGCGTTTATTAAGAATTTATACTTAGATGAGGTACTAGTGTAATTCTAAAAAGCTTTGTATCAAGCAGATTAAATTATTGAATGCCTGGAGACCCTTGTGTTATTACTATTATTATAATTAAACTTTTAAATATACGTTTAATTTTCTAATTGATATGTTCTTTTCTTATCTCCTTTAACTTTTATTTTTCATAAAATATACAAAATGACAAAACTAAATATTTATTTATTATTTTTTTTTTTTATCATAGGATACTTTTTGACTCCATATCGTTTTAGTAGGGGAAAGGATATTGCACAAATTATCACAAAACCATATATAAAATCTGGAGGAAAATGCCGAATGGAATTCTGGTATTTCATGAATTCAGGAACAACCAGCTACGATCCTGATGTTCTAAAAGTCTTTTTAATTGAAAGTATAGCAGGTGATAAGGTGAGATTTATAATAATACAAAAATAAGTTATCTAGGCGTTTTAATTTCTCGAAATTATAATTCAGCAAATAAAATAAATTAAAATAAATAAATGCTCGAGGCTTACTATTCAGGTTTGCTATGGTAACATGCCATGGAATAACGTATAACATAGAATAACATAATAACATATAATAAGAAAGCACTACAGAATTGGTGTTTTAAAGTAATAATTACAAAACTTTGAATAAACATCATAAAATGCAATAAACTCGAGTTTATTAATAAGATATATCATTGAAAATTATATAGAACGCCTCGATAAGGTACAAGGACACCCAAAAGAATTTCAATGCATTGCGTTTTATGAGAGGGGTGATATTTCTTTAACCCTTTCCAACCCGAAACATTTTTTTCTTAAGACATTACATTCTTCTTTTTTGCAAACTGAAAGAAAAATATAAACTATAACCGACATTTGTTGATTGAAAATTATACTTTGCACTTTTTGCTAATTAGCTCGATCGTTCATTTCCTGATTTTATTACATACGACTGTTCGAGATGCAAAAATGTAAGTGGATGTCGTAGCCGCCCGATCGTACTGACTGGGTCGGAAAGGGATAAAGTATATTTAAATACTGTTTCACTGCAGAAAACAGGATCAAATTTACATTTATTATTCTTATTCACTAAAACTTGTTTTCTTTAGAATACGGTAAGATTAGCAGTGCGGTTTAGAGGACCACACAAAAATATTTCGATACATATAAGGCTATAAATGGAAAATTTTGGAACTGCGTTTTCAGTTGTGTTGAACGTTTATGAATACCTTCCAGAAAATATTTAAGAGTGATTATAACTTCAGTTAGTTTGCTTGACTGTTTGTCTGTTCATGCTCTAATTTTCGTTACTATTTATAGAATCCCTTTAAATTAATGTATGTTATTCAAGTTTACCATGGCATGTTTTCTATTAAAAAGGATATAAATAGCTCAAGTGGTTTGTGTATCGTTATGAGGGTTATTTTAATACATTAAATGGTGCGTGTACAAATTTCAGACGATATAACGGCAGGCAATTCAAAAATAATTTGATGAAAGCTGTACAGACGATTCAAGAGTATTTTAACAAACAAATTTCGTTTAAATTATACACTACTTTGCGTAAATGATCGGACACTTTCAATTGCAGACGTTTTGACAAATATCTAAAAAAAACTTCTTGAAACTTCCAGAGGTGTAAATAATATGTTATACTTCGTATGTTTCACCGAAAGTTTTATCCAAAGGTAAAAAATGAACTAGTAACAAATAAAAGAATATAATAATAATAATGTTTGGGATCATGCTATAAAAAAAATAATAATTAAATTGAATTGTACTTGTAACACATTATTAGTATGTTCCTTTTAATTACCAATATTAATTTGTATGAGAATAGTATATAATGTATGGAAATATAAAGGTTTAATTAACAAAATTAAGAAAAAAACTTTTTCTTTTCTTTTATACATATACATATATATATATATATATATATATATATATATACTAGAGAACCCGTGCTGCTCCGCAGCATTAGGATTGTAAAGTTGATTGTGCACGCATAACTTTCCTCAAACTAAACGAATTTAAGCAGTTAATAGCTCAAAAGAAAGCGCTTGATCCACTGAGTGTTCTTAGACTTGTGTCAACAGCCTACGTTAAATAGAACTCTAGTTATAGAGGTTTGGGTG
>OZ005653.1:247382901-247545401 GCA_963930645.1 Salticus scenicus
TTTCTGGCCAAACGAACGATTATATAAAAACTAATAACTAAGAATATTGGTCTCGAAAGATTTTTAAAATATTTTGAACATTAAAAAATTTTCATCTCTTGAAAAGGAAAGTAATTATACTTTTCTCTAAAATTTTCTTAGTGTTGAAACTTTCATTTCTTTGTAGCATGTCTTTGCCAGAATAAATTTTATTTTATGCTTTTTAGGGCTTCACAATAAAAAGCTTCTAATTTTAAAAAATGATTTTTTACTTAAATTTTATTTTAACGTGTTTTTAAAGTGTTTTAATTTTATTATTTTAATTACTATAAAAAAAAAAACAGCAAAAAAGTGTTTCTCATTTTCTTACAAGGTTATGGAGTTTATGCATTGAATTTAAACATAAAAACTGAAAACATTTTCATTGATTTTTATTATTTTTCATGTACTAAATTAGTTGAACAATAATCCTTATCCATGTATGTATCATTTGCTTGAATAACATCCACCGACTTTTCTTTCACAGTTCATCCTCCCGTTGAATGTGCTTACGATGAATGGATGTGTAAAGAGGAAACTCAATGTATTAAAATTTATCAGCACTGCGATGGAAAGTATGATTGTGAAGACAAGTCAGATGAGTTCCAATGTAGTAAGTGCTTCATGAATTTTACTCTTTCATGGGTTTAATATGCATACTCAATGACAGCTAACTGACTAAAACTTACATATGCATAATTTTTATTTACTCTTTCTGTGTTTTGCATCTAAACTCATTCATTTATAGATCCGGATTCTTAGTTTTCTATGCGAAGCGCATGTCCCACAAGCGAGCAATTTTATTTTTTAGAGGAAGAAAGGGTAATCGAAATAATAATTATTATTATTTATGGTTCTGACAGAATCTTAGTACACAGTTATAAATATATGTCATTATACATAAAATTTTAAAAATTAATTTAGAATGCACGTATCAATCAGATGGCTACAATGCAGAAAGGAATTCCCAATAAAAAAGAGAGACATTAAATATTTAGATACCATTTCCTTTTAAGTTCTCTGTTAGTATTAAAAAATTACGATGTACAGTCGGGGAAAAAAAAAACGCAACACCCGCTGTAATTTCGTTATTAATTGACGCAGGAACATCTAATAGACATAATTCAACAGGAAATTTAAAGCACTTCCTGAATATGTTGTCAAATTTTGAATTAGGGGTCATCTACATATTGAATTGCGCGCCAACTTTGATTTTTTCAATAGCAACACCCAATTTTGACTTCATTTTTGAATTTCTGAGAGTCTGGCAGTGCGAAAAAGTATACTATTTATATACTTTCTCTTTAGTATTTATAGAGTTATAAACAAAAATCTGTAAATGTAGAAAAATAAAATTAAGATCTTATAAGAAGTAGACAAAATTTTAATGTTTCACACCGGAAATCTTTCACGAAAAAAATGATTATAAAAATTAATAAAACGTTGGTTTCTTTCTTAGTGTTTTAATTAACTTGAATTCAATTTTTAGATTTGTATATGCTTCAGTACTCCTTTATATAATTTTAGATGTATTTAAATATATTATACTTGCGATTAGTCTACAGCACCCTTTGAAAAAAGTGCAATATTTTTCAAGTAAAAGTGTCTATTATGGCTATACTGATCACCATTGAAGCTTAAACTTTCTTTCGTAGGTAGGTAGCATAATATACGAAAGGAAATAATATAGATATATATACAACAACGCATAAACTAAATCTTTTCGGATAAATTATTGTAAGGGTTCATGAAGTAAATATTAAACAATTTTAATCGCACTTACCAGTTTTGGGTCAGTTAAACTCTTTGGAACTGTACGATTGGTTTTATAATTTCTATGAAAATATAATTTCTTCAATAACCTTTTCGCGACTGCTGACGTAGATTCACGCCATTTGAAAACTGTGTGAGTGGGCGTTTTTTTCGTAATTTGTGTGTTACATATTTTTTAAGTGTGTACCCAGTGTTCATATTTTTGCAATAAAATATACTATGGATAGAAATATATTGATTAGAAAGAATGAAATTATAAAGTATATCCATTTGTAATATAATTGTGAATACAGAAAATTTGTTCTGAAATATTTTTTTTTGAGATTATAACGCCCGTAGGCGGGTCTTACTGTCAAAAAGACAAAATCCTGCGGTCGCAAAAAAGTGTTAAAATATATTTATAAAAGTTAAAATATGTTTTTAAAAATGTATAAAGTTAAAATATATTAATAAAATTTTAAAGACTAAAGTGTCCTTAAAATAATAACCCTCCCCCCTACAAAATAAATAAGTAAGTAAATAAATAAAATAAAATAAAGCAATATATGAAGCAAATGATTAAGCCTTTTTTTTAAACTTTGACGGTATTTAAGAAACGATTTTACAAGTCTGTCTTGCATTCCAATTCCATTCGTTTTTTATATTTGACAATTTCACATTAAACCTATTTTTCTATTTAAAACAGCAAACCCCGCCTAATTAGTTAATTTTTTTTTCTTCTAGTGTTCGTTTAAAAGGTTCAAAATTTATCGCCAATTAATCGATGAAGTAAATACCACTTGTGCATATTTTTGTCAACATAAAATAAGGAACTTAACAGGAATCACATTTACTTTTCATTTCTATATTGCTTTGTTTTGAAGAACGTTGAAGGCGGGGCTTGTCTTCTTTAGAAAACAGGAATTCTTGATGCGATGTCAAAAAATCATCATTTTTGTTTCATTTCTATGCGTTTGACGTTGTTGGTATACAATTTGACCCGTAAATAAAAAATAAAAATATTTTAATTAATTTTCTTGGTTATTTTTTAAGATTTGATTCTTAAAAACTTAAAAAGTCTTTATCTCATGCAAAACTTTATAAGAGACGGCCCCCTAAACCCCTCCAAAAGAAAGATTTATTTATATCTCGAAAACTAATAACTGGAATGAGCTGCAAATTTGCACACCCATATTTTTCAGCATTAGGATTCATTTTATGTAAAAATTTATATAGGTCATAATTCATAATTTTTATGAATATGAATTTATTAATATTTTTCATAATTAAAAATATGTTTCAGAATCAAAAGTAATGATGGATTATGTTTGGGTTTCTTCACTGTATCTCGTAAAAAAAAATTATACCGATCAAGTTATTTTTTGTGAAGATATTAATAAAAGTTTGAAATATGAATTTAACATTAGCACCTTCAAAATTTGAACGCTTATAACTCTGTGAAAAAATAAGTAAAATATACAACCAATATACTTTTTCGCGTTGTCGCGATCCCAGGAATTCAAATATAAAATAAAAATGGGGCATTGCCATTGAAAAAATCAAAGTTGGTGCGCGTTTTAATATGTAGACGACCCCCAATTCAAAATTTCAGTTCATTTTCTAAAACTACTTACAATTCCCCGTCGAATGATACCTATTACATTTTTCTACATCGATTAGCAACGAAGTTACGTTGAGTGTTGCGTTTTTTTTTTCCCCGACTGTACATTCCAACTGATGCGAGTTTGATGGTCTTTACAAAGAATAAAATTTATCAAACAAACTGGAGCTTGGAAGCACCCGTGGCCAATGCCAAGCATCTTCATCCGCATATTAACATAAGGAAATAACGGGGTGAGGAAATCAGGAATTGAATTGTCTGC
The DNA here is from genome assembly GCA_963930645.1 of Salticus scenicus. Taxonomy (NCBI): domain Eukaryota; kingdom Metazoa; phylum Arthropoda; class Arachnida; order Araneae; family Salticidae; genus Salticus; species Salticus scenicus. Next base: position 247,386,555 of record OZ005653.1, read on the forward strand.
CAGTAGGGAAATAACAAATATAATGAATACTTAAGTGTCTTATTAATGAAGCTATAAAGTCATTATAATATTAAAATACCTTACATTTCAGCTTCATATGGTGACTCCTAATGGTGAAGTACTTTCAAATAGGGGGATCCCCCTCATTTTCGACACCGGTCACTTCTGTAGTGTGACCGGTGACCCTCTCTTGTGAGTCTTCTTTTAAACTGATTCGCTTTCTTCTCTTATCGAGTAGGTGGCGCCAGTTGGCATCGATGCCAATTCTTCGGCAAATGTTGGCAACTCTTCTAGTAGTTACAAGCTTGTTTGGGAGGATAAAAATGCGGACTAAATATTAAAAATTCATACTAAATATTTCATACTAAAACAGGATGATACAAAATAAATGAAACTCTTGATAATGAAAGTAAATTAAATTTTTTTTTGTGCATTAAAAACCATATTTTCGCTAGAAAATTAGACCTATTGCATTGTCTTAAAAAATGAAAGTTGACTGACATTTCTGTTCTTGATCTTTTAACATCAATAAAAAAGTTACTATTTACATCAGAGCTACATTGCAATAATATGCATTGAGAAACTGAAGTAATGACAGAACAGAACTTTGTAAGTATACACTATTAATTACAAAAACAGAAAACAATTATTTCAGGTTAAAATAATTATCCTTTATCAGTTTAAATAATCAGCACTAATTCAGCTTGAAAGCAGTAACGAATCAATGATGTTAAAAGGAGCAGTTCACAAAGCAGTTTCATAATGTATTTTTAGACATAATCGAATGAGATGCAGTTAACGAACGTTAAAAATTAGAAACCGTTGTACTAGACGTTAATTTTGTTTGGAATTTCTGAATTATGCAAAGATTGATTTAACTTCAGTAAGTCGGTAATTAAAGTATTTGCTTAAAAAAAAGATATTTCGGAGAAAGTGTAAACTATATTTGCGCTACTTTAAAAGAAAGCTAATTTTTCCCAGCAGCAGCAGATAAAATTGCATTGGCTGGCTATAACACACATAAATAACACACATAAATAAATAAATTGTGAAGACTTTATGAACAACAAAATTTAATTAAATGTATATGGTCATATTAAAAGATGTTGTTAAATGTTTTTAATTTGATTAAAAAATTTTATGCTTCTTATCTTTACAAGTAATACATTTTTATTAAAGGAAATTCGAAGACACATGGATATACATAATATCAATTGCACAGAAAGATAAGATTTAAGATTCGTTTTATTTTATTATTTATTTATTTTATTTATGTATTCATTTATTTATTTATTTTGCTATCACTGTTTCTGATTAAATAAAATAGTGATTTTTGTTAAATAACAGGGGTGGAAGCGTTAATATCCCCAAGTTTGGCTGATACTAAAGCGTGTGCAATGTAAGCATCGCAACGTCTATGGAAAATATATTTGTCAGCCTTTGGGAAGGCAAACGTCAAGTATAATGTTTGCTTCATGCCAGAAATATTTTAGAGATAATAATTATACTATCTTTTGTTGGCTTGATTAAATGATTACATATAATTTTGGATTTTGAGGTTTTTCTAATTCATCTCGTTTTTCTGCAGCACCAATGTATGGTGATTGTTTCTTCGACACGGAAAACTGGATGGAAGACTGTATGTGGAAATCTAAAGAGTTGGACTTCGATTGGTCAAGAGCAAACAAAAACAGAAGCGAATATACAGGTCCTACTGAAAGTCAAAATCCTAGAATGTCGGGTAAAGGATTTTTTTTTTTTTTTTGACTTAGACATCAGATTCAAAATCAAAATCAGCTTATTAATTTGATTTATTTTGTTAGGTTATTTCTTGTACATCGATTCTTCCAAACAATTTGAAGATGCACAGGCTGGAGTTATGACTCCTGTATTCAAAGCCAGCCAAGGAAAATGCCATCTCCGCTTCTGGTACAATATGTATGGCTCACCCAGTATGGGTACTCTAGAGGTATTATCCAGTATTATATTTCTACCATTTTGCTAATTTAAATATATTTCTTTAAAAATAAACTAATAAATAGTATTACATGCTGTCTTCCAAAAAGTATTGTAAGGATTATTTAGAAAATAAATTTCTACATTTTACTTATGATGAGTATTACAAAGAGATTTTACTCAACTTTTATATGTTGAACTATTCTTGTCTGCTAACATTATTATTTGAAACAAGTATAAATAGATTTATTAAAATATACTTATCTAATTACATTGATAAAAAGAAGTGTAACAAGCAATTTTCCTACGCATTTACGTAAATAAAGAATTAAGTTCAGAATATTTAGCTATGTTCTGGTCATTGCATCAACTACAGAATTTTCCAGAAAGCCCATATTCCACCACAACTCCTTCCCATGATTCATTTCGAGAAAGATTTTAATATTTTTAGTTTTTTTTTTTTTTTTTTTTTTTTTAACAATCGGTCGCAGAAATCGATTTTTGAATTTTTAAGCTTCTCTCAAAAGTTCAGTATAACTTATATGAAATATGATATAACCATATAACAGTGCCAATGTGTAGACCCCTCGCGGTCATTGTTGCACAACTTTAAATATAAGCTCTGTATGTGGGCGTTATTGTTAAAAGTTACATAATTTTAGAACAGGATTTTCTGTATTTATGTTTTTATTACAAATGAATACAGATTAAATATATGCTATTTCTAATAAAAGTATTTGTATCCATTGTACATTAGTTGTAGAAAGAGAGAATTTTGTGTATATTCTTAACCCTCTCAACTAAACAATACGAATATATCCAAATTTAACAAACATATCTGGCTACTGAGCTGTTCCCTTTTCTGCAATCACTTAAAATTCACTTAAAATTCAGGATTATACAAATATGAATTTTAACTGCTTTTTAAAGTTTGAAGATTTTGAATAATAGCCATAAGGATTATAATCGTGTACACAGTTACATTTTTAATCTCAAGTTGTAATAAGCATTATTTTAATACATTGAAACAACTGTGCAGTGAAAACAACATTTTAACCCCTTCCCAGCTTATCCCGAGCTCAGCTTGGGCAGGCGAACAAACAAGGGTGCAAGAGCATACTTGCCAACCATCTTATTATGAAGCGTAAAGTTTTTAGTACACGCCTTTTTTTTCACAGCAGTCATTTTATTCTTATTTAATCGTAGCAACACTTGAAGAGAATGACTCTAAAATTAAAGTGGTGTGGAAAAGGGGGCGTTTTTTCAAGGAGCGTTAACAATTTTATGCTTATTAATGAGATGGTTGTCAGGTGTAGAAGAGTTTCCGTCTGAAGACGGAACACTGACATTAGTCAGTGCTGCCAAATTGAGGGAAACTTTTAACCAGTATCCACCACTAAATTTTAATTATAACGGTTGCCTAACCGTTTCGAAAACATCTTGTAAAAAACGACTAAATGATTAGGCAACCGTTACACTTAAAAGTTAGTGGTGGTTATTGAATAAAAATTTCCCTCAATCTGGCAGCACTGACACCAGTATTCTTTATCAATAATTTCTATCATATTTGTGCAATAACTTATTGGGATAGAAAATATTGATAAAAATACTGGTGTCAGTGCTCCTTTTTGAGACGGAAACTCTTGCCACCCTGCGGATAAATTGAGCCGGCAAGGGATTAATCTTCCTCTTTTCAAAGACAATCAGAGGGTTAAGAAATATTGTAACATACAGATTGCGAAAGAAACGCCGTAGGTGGAGTTACAGATTTCAAAATGTCGCAGATTCTACTCTCCGCACTGGAAGTGTTAATATTGCTTAAGACAGAATGTATACAGATAGAAAAAACAGGCTTAAATATTTTTTTAAAAATATTTAGTGTAAGAAAAGTGAGATTTAATTAGAATTTGGTTAGACAGATTTGATTTCATCATTTTTCTTTCTTTCAAACCAGTTTGAAGTGGTAGAGCACCCAATGTATTCATTGCAATCAATGTTGTGTTTTTCTTTCAAGTTTAACTTTTTTTTATAAGAGTGCAGTCGAACAACACTTTTATCTTTATGTATAATTTACATCACCGTGTACTTCATAATATATTTCAATAAAAAAATGTTGCTCCTTTGCGCATATATATATATATATATATATATATATAAAGAATGTCAAACCTCTAAAAATGGGGGAATTCTGGCCAAAAATGCAAAACTGCGAAACTTTGGGCCCCTGGAGGTAAACCATTACTGGAATAATATAAATAATATTTACTGAAACTTAAAATATACATGTTCTAAAATAATTAAATGCATAAATTTCACATGTGTCGTCAATCTGATATTTTCCTCAATTTCTGGGCTACCCCCCCCCCCCTCCCGTATCCTTTAATATGAATTCAAAATTCCACACAAACATTTTCTTTTTTCTATCATTACCTTCCGTATGATGTCGTGCAAGATGTGACACAACGCAAAAGAGATTTCTTTTCTATTTAAATTTAGAGAATTTCCAAGAATAATTTATTATCGGGATTAGTTTTTACGATTAGCAAAAATTCGCAGAAAAGAAAAAAAGAGAAGAAGAAGAAAAAAAATGTTAATGAAATTTGAAAATTAATCATTATTACTATTTTTAAATGTTGAAGTTTTTAATTATTATTTTTGCACTTTAGCTGTTTTTGGAAGTTAGAAAATGGGAACGTATTTGAGTTTGTATGAAAACCAAAGTCATTTCTTTGCCTGTGCACTAAGTCTGTTAGAAAATATGTGCTATTAAATGGAATTTATAAATTTTTATTTGGCTGACAGTTCTTTAACTCCATTATGACCAGTTCCATTACTAAATTTACATTAAAGATGTATTAAAAGTAAATTAACGATATTAATTGCGAATTGAATAAATGAGGAAATATCACATAAAATAGCATTATATTTTGAAGGTTTATTGGCATTGAAATATTTGTTTCGAAAATTATTTTAAAAAGACGTAATTTCTATATAAAAATAAAAATTTAATTTTTCCCAGGTACTTAGCGAAGGTGAGGGTGGTCAAGTTTTCCCTGTATGGAGAAAGAAAGGACCCCAAAAAGGAAGAGATTGGCAATACGCTCATGCAGAAGTTGGAAATTCTCACGATTACAGGATTAGTTTCATCGCAACCAGAGGAGGTGATGATAAAACGGATATTGCAATTGACGAAGTCCATTTCACACATGGATGCGAAGAAGGCGGTAAGTTGACCTTTTTAGGTATATTTAAAATGTTTAACACCGTACTTTTCAGTGTATTTACTAACAGGAGATCGTGACATAGGCACGAAATTTCTAAGAAGCATAGCTTTTTTCCTTAATTTCATTTAGAATTCCATTTAAAAATTAAATAAATAAATAATATATATATATATATATATATATATATATATATATATATATATATATATATACCATAGGTGCCAAGTCTCCCGTTTTTCAAGGGAGACTTCAAACCGGAAAATTTTTATAGCTGTTTACGGCAATATTAATCGTCAAAAATATATATAACATATTCCATTTAAAAATATTGGTGTCAATTCTGATTTAAAAGTTTAAAATGTTGGCAGCTCTGATATATATATATATATATATATATATATATTATACCTACAATTTTCTTTCTGAAAATCAAATGTAACAGAAATCCAAATAGAATTGCTAACTTGTAGAGACTTCTTCATTTAATTATAACTACCACTCATTTCCAAGAATGATGCTTGATCTATGTGAAAATCGATTAGGCGAACATACTATTAGACAAATATTTAAACATAAAAAGTCTCGTACACACCATAAAATAAAGGGAAGCACAACCAGTTTCGAAAGAACGTGGCCTTTCTTCTTCCTCACCTGAAGAAAAAAGGCCACATTCTTTCTTAACCTGCAAAAAACACGTACAAAAAAAAACTCATTGCTAAAAAACACGTGCTACTGCAAAAAACACACTCTACTGCAAAAACACGTTGTGAAAAACACGGGCTACTACCTTGGAAGCAAAAGCAAATCTTGCTTTTGCCACCAAGGGATTACTCCAAGCTAGGCTGACTGGAGTAATTTTATCTTTTTGGCCAAAAGCACAACATGATTCATCTTTCAATCTTTTTAAAATTCTGTCAGAAATAGTAGAAATCAACTATTTTTTTCCTAACTACTAAAAAAAAATTTTTTTTTTTTTCGAATTTTAAGGAGAGTCCCTTTATTCTTTCTTCCTATGGTCATAGTAACTTTTACAAATTCAACCAGTCTAAGAGATCCCAAAAAACTGAAAGTACCCTGGGGGAAAAAAATTTTGTAAATGGGCCCTGGTAACAAAGTCATTTTTATATAAAAAAGTACAAGATTTAAAAGCATTATTATAGAACTGATTAGGAATCGAATGATTTATTTGTTTGTTTTTCGAAAAGGTGTTACAATTCCGTTTAGAATATATTGCTCCTTTATAACACCATTTGCTTCATAGCACAAATTTCTTGGAAATCGACATAACATGCCCCAAATTAACACAATTTTTTACATGTAGTTTTGCCTTTAGAGAAAAAAAGAAAATCCCTTTTGTAGCTGTAAATTTCATGTGTTTTGAATTCTGCCAGAAAATAATGCAGCTTGAATCGAAAAGTAGCTCAAAATGCTAAGTTTGATATGATATTCTGAAAATGTGTTTGTTTATACAGTAAAATTTCAACCCCAATTTCATTTGAATGTATCTTAATTACAATTCTAGCACTTTTCATACGTTTGAGAAGAGATAAGCTCGAAAATGTGCTAATTATTCGGTAATTAGTCTTTAAGAGCAGTTTTGAGATAAGATTTAAATAAAATGGTGGACAACACTACTCGACAATTTGTTTTTGACACACGTGGTATATTTTTTTATGTATTAACATCTTAGAACACAATTTTAAGTTTTATTTTTACTAAACAATATTGTGAAGTATCGGTATAAGTAATTAAAATTAAATATTATACATTTAGGATTTTTTTTTTTTTTTTAAATGTAATAATATGCAATATCTTTTATCCGAGAATTCCTTATTTGTTGATTTTCAAATTTATTTTAGAATGCTCTTAAATTCTCAAAACTATTTATACCTAGCCATATTGAAGATACAGAAAAGTTTCACATACATATGATACTATTTGCTTACAAAAATAAATAAATAAATGTACAACTTTGTATTAAGCATTAAATATATACCTATAATTTTGCGCACTTTGTCATACCGAAAAAGCGCTTTTTGTAATTTATTTTATATTACTATCATTCTTCCCTCCCAGCTTTCCCTGCATTACATGAAACATTGTAGTCTGTCAGAAACTTTATTAAATGCATAATTTATTTCATATGATTACCTTATATATATATTATTTAGGTCCTGCTGTTGTTCCAAATGGTACCTACTGTAATTATGACGAATTCCGTTGCAAATCCGGCAAAGTGAAATGTGTTTTCAGAAAATATGTATGCGATTGCGCCTGGGATTGTGCAGATGGCAGTGATGAAGTGAATTGCGGTACGAATAAGTTTCTTAAATCTGAAACTGGAAAATTTGTGAAAGTATTTTACCATGTTTTTATTAATTTCGATTCTTGTTTGTTTTGTTTGTCCGGTACAAATCTTGCAATCTATTTTTTAACTAACTTCCCTACTAGCTCGACATTTGAAACTTTCACAGTAGCTCAGAACCCGGTGACAACACAATACTTCGAAGTCAGATTTTCGAATAGTTTTCTTTTAATTAATTAAAATATGAAAATAATAAGATCTTAATAGCAATAAAATAGCCATTAAAATATTAGCTATAATTTAATTGTTGCAAAAAAAAAAGAAAATACGAGTTCATTTTTTTTCGACATAAAAATAAATACATTTAATTCAACGTGAACGTTAAAAGATTATAAAAAGTTAAATTCTGCATCTCACAAGAATTGACGTCATTATCACTTTAAAAATTTTATACACATTGATAAGTGTTAATGTAGTTCACGATGCTAATATACGTTGTTCTAAAAGGAGTAATATTTTGTTTTTAAACCAACTTTTTTTTTTCCTCCACTATTATTATTATTATTATTATTTCACTGAACTGAGTCCGCGTGCTTAAATATTTCTTAAATATTATTTTTTTTATCCTCGCGTATTTTACTAATGATTCATCAGAAAATTTAAAAACATGGTATATATATATATTTTTATTTATTTATTTATTTTTTTTTTATCTTATAATTATTTATATTAAATAAATAAAACTCTGTTTTACTTGTAATGCAAATCTACTACAACGGATCATTAAAATAAACGAGATTGGACAAACTTATTAATTATGTACATTGAACATCTAATTAAGACTTGAATTCCTTTTTTGCTAAATTGTACGTGACTGACATATTTTGTAGTATTCAGAAAAGACCTTAGCCTGATCCAAAGCAAATTAAAAAGCATTTTTAAAAAATTTTACAGCGGAAACTTATAAATTTTTCAAATGCATGTTATTTATTTTATAATTTATCATGCATGAAATAACGCATTTTATAAATAAAATGTTTAAAATTTGAAATATCAAATACATTTTTAGTATGTCTCTTTTTGATATAATGATGAATGTTAGAATAGCAGCTATTTCATCATCTCTATCGAATACTGCGTCCAGTCCTATCATTCTGGAACTTGGTCTTTTTTTTAAAAAAAAAAAGGTTTAAATGCTTATATGCATGTATGCGTATAGTGTGTATATATATATATGATTTGAATAATTTAATACCTTTGTAACACTCAGCAAACAATAGATAGATGAAAATACCAACATATAATTAAATTTTAAATGAGATTTATTTCAAATAAAATTATTGTCACGGTGATAATTTAATTGGAATACCAATGATTAGTAAAAACAAGTTGAAGTATTTACGCAAAAGAGAAATGACACAAACATAACACATAAGCCTAACGAAGAGATAATACTTTGCAAAAACCATTAAATTAACAGAAACAGTCAACATTTTATAGAAAAGAGAAAAGGATAAAATTACCAAAAAGATCCGATAAAAGCGAAAAAAAAAAAATAGAATTTATGAATAGAAAATTGGAATTTTAAATTCTGAAAAATGGAAATGTTTACTCATCAGGAAACTTGCATTTCTATCAGCAGAGTGCAAGATTTCGGAAAACTGTATAGCTAATTCAAGCCGATATACAGCTCAAGTCTATCTTGCAACAAAACAAAGTAAAAAAAAAAAGGAAATTAGATTAAACAATAACACAAACCAAAATTGATACAAGGAATAAGTATTTTTAAGAAATCCACGTGTTAAACGATGCATACGGAGATAATATATTCTATAGTAGGAAGAAGCTTATATATAACTACCGTATAAGTGCCAAGTCTCCCGTTTTTCAAGGAAGACTTAATACCAAAAAAATTTTATAATTATTTTCAGTTTATTTAATCGTCGAAAATATATGTAACCTTTTTCTTCAAAAAAAATAGTGGTGATAAATCTGATTAAAAGGTTGGTAACTATGCTGCCGTAATTTTCGGCTTATACGCCACAGTCTAGACACAGCTGTTTTACACCATAAATTTTAATTGATAAACAATAATATTTTTGTACATGGTAGTACAGCGTGCAAATGTAACCGGAATTTATAATTAAAATTTCTGATGTCAAACTGATTTAACTGATCTGTGGCTTGTACGCTGGAAGACTGCATACTTGCCAACCATCTCATTATGAACCGTACAATTTTTAGTACCCACCTTTTTTTTTCCACCAGTCATTTTTTAGACTAATTTTATTCTTATTTAATCGTAACAGCATTTGGAGAGAATTACTCTAAAAATTAACCGGTGTGTATAAAGGGGCGACTTTTCAAGGGGCGTTAACAATTGTACGGTTATTAATGAGATGGTTGGCAAGTATGAAACTGAATCTTTCTAATGAGCAGCAGAGCTGCATTTTGGAATTGCTACTCTAAAATTTCAATTTATTTAATAATCTTGATATTCACAATACAAATGTCAGCTATCTCTCCAAATTTTAATGTATCGCTGAAGATTAAGCTTACGATCTAATTTTGTAGTAGTCTAATTATTTCTGAAAAGCGCCCAAAATTTAACCATGTTATTCCAACTATTCATTCATTATTGATTTTCTCTTTTTTATTTGTACAGTCATTTTATTGTTACACTATTTCATGAATGTTTATACCCAGTTACAATATATTAAAGCAAACAAACCAAAGACACTTATAAATTTATTTTTGTTATTATTATTATTATTATTTGTTTAAATTAAGCGTATAATATTTTAAAAATATATTCAAGAATTCAAACATTCTTTTTTAATTATTATTCGTTAATTTATTTATTTAATGTAATTATTAATTTATTTATATATTGTTATTTTTTTCATTTCAGCTATTTCTTGTCTGACTACTGGAGGTAAAAATTTTATTATTATTATTGTTTACATTTACATATATACATTTTTTTTTTTTTTTAATGTATAATAGGTTTATTGCTATATATGACCACTTGTTCAAATATTTTTAAATAGTAATAAAAACAGTAATAATAAGTTTGCGTTAAAATATGTTTCTCTTTTTATAACTTCTTTTTAAACAGCTATTTTAAATTAAATTTCTTGACTATGCAGTTTTTACTCATATTCACACAAATATTCATAACTATGAAATTTTTTTTCGAAGAAACATTTGAACGTTTGGTAGCATAATAAATTTGGATATGTGTTTCATCATTTTCATTACCTTTAAATGCCTTTTCTGTGGCATTATAATGCCTATAACTTTTTTTAAATGAAAGACGTCTTACAGAATTAATTTACAATAATGTTAAAATTAGATTTTTTTTTTTTTTTTTTACATAGAAAACAGTAGGTTAAACATTCTGAATTTAAATTAACAATTAAAGAAATAAATATCGATTGTAATTAAAATACAATTTAAAAACTGGTTTTGTGACAGACGATTTCACACATGACGTTATGAGAATATTACATTTAAAAGAACGAAGGTTACCATTACCATACTATTGCTACAAGTTTCTTATCCGCTTAGAAGATTGCAGAGTTGCATCAATTGAAAGTGTACTAAATATGAGCAAATTTTAAGGATTTAGTTCAGTTTTATTCATCTTTAATATTTAAACGTCATTATAAGTAATAATGATTTCACTATAGTATTGTAAAAATTTTAAATTCAATACAAAAATAGTTATTAAATTTTAGATGATAGTGTTTTGAATAAATTATAAAAATTTCTTGTGATGCAATTGTTAGAAACCTTTTAACGCATTTGAAACAGTTTTATGAGTGTATTTCAGGATCATTTTTTACATGAGTAAATAGCATTTGGCAATGAAATTAATTTATGGAATACAGAACATTTTATACTAAAATATTTGTATAATATATAAAATTGTAAATAAATTTTTATACAGATTTTTGAACATTGTTGGAATGAACTAAACAAACTCGACTGGTGTTTAAACATTTTTTTTTTAATCTTCCTATTCTAGCCCCAAAAGAGATGACCACAAGGCCAACAACAACTGAAGAGCCTTATCAAACTGTCATTCCTCGGGCAAAATGTAAAGAAGGTGAAAATTTGTGCGGTGATGGAAAGTGCATACCAGGGCTGTTACTTTGTGATGGCGTCAAAGATTGTCCGGATGGATCTGACGAAACATCAGGATGTCGTAAGTACTTATATAAATACTTTACTGACTTAGGAACATACTATAACAGGGCTTGTTTAATGAATATTCCAGTGGCTTCGAGAACTTTGGCACCAACATTTCACACATGATCGTATGATAACAAGTTTATTCTTTATCACGTTTCTTGAGACTGTAGAAGCTTTAGGGCATGTGCTGACTCAATCGATCTAGTGTTGAAATAGGGGTGATCACCCTTGTGGTTGACCGAAAGTAAGCGACACCTATGACTGGATGTTCATCAAATCCCAACTTATCGGTCAATTTCGCATTACTACAAGCCTTTAGAAATGTTTTCAATGCTAGGCGCGGGAAATGTGGCCGCACTATACCTAGGCAAACTTTTATCAGAAATTTCTAAGAAAAATATTTTTAAGCATTAATCTACACCAGAATTAGCAAAACAGCACACGCAAATATTTTTCATAAGAAAGCTATTATATATATATATAATTCTATAAATATGTTTATGAGTTTACAAGTGGGGGCAGGAAATGCACCAAGGTGCACCAAGATCTGGTCTTTTAGTGGACCTCAATTTAACTTCCCCACTGTTAATTTCTATTTAATATGAATACTTAGCTATAAAGTAAAAGTAAAAATGACAATACCAAATACCAATATACAGAAGGAATTCTTCCTCATTACCCTTCCATGATTCCTTAAATAGGTTTTACTTAAAATACTATTTCTCACTTAAATGGTTTTAAATAATTTAATTTTATTTGGTAGTACAATTTTTTTTTTTTTTTTTTTTTTTACCAAAAAATATTTGTCAAAACTTATGCATTCGCATAGTCATGAATTTAATTTTCCAGTATTAAATTTCGATCGTATTTTCTATTATCAAAAGATCCTATAATTTTGGGAAATGTTGATTTTACAATAAATGAAAATTATTTCACCATTATTGATGATGATAATTTTAGACTGGGATTTAGGTTTACCGGTTTATCGTCGCACTAAATATTCACAATGGGCTATTGGCAACGATCTAAGTTTGTAGACATGCTATCACAATTATGAATCTTGCCTGCACAACATAAATTGACTAGAACCAGACTCAATCACAACCTCAGTCTCTTTGCAAATTAGTCGAAAGGACATAATCAATTGAAATATTGACCATTGTCAGTATCGTTTAACTTTTTTTGTGATGACGGGATCGAAACTTAACCTACTAGTCCACTACTGTGCAATATTTCTTGAGAAATAAATGAACAGAAACCAAAAAGTTTTTAATCGATCTTAAATGATATTCTTCAGTAAAGTAATATTCAAAATTAGCGTGAATGGAGTCTACGTATATTGCGATCACTGATGATATTTTAAAACCCAAATATTATTTCTCAGTCTTGTATTTCTCATATTTTTATGCTATAAAATAAGGCTTATGAAATTAACGTTTAAAATTTTGAATTGAAGCCTTTTAAAAATGTTATTGCTTTAACTTCATGAATGTTTAACTTCATTATATTTTACTACCATATATATATTTATTACAATTTAAATTTTATTTTATCAACATTTGAAAAAAAAAGAAGAAGAAGAAGAAGAAGAAATGATGTGTTAATGAATTTGGTTTGTGTATCTGTCCCCGCTCTCGTTTACATAAATATTTTTAGAATGCTTTAAAATTGATGTATGCTATTTAGATTAATTATATATTGTAAGAAGAATTCAGGAACATTCTTGTGAAATTTAGGTCAATAATTTGCCCATTTTTTACCAGTAATGTTTCTGGAGTATATCAGTAACCATCAAATATATCATTAAGTATGCGTCAAAATTTCTGAAATCATGAATGTTTCAGGAAGTAAAATCTGTTTTTCACAGGAACCTGCTCTAAACACATAAAATCCAGGAACGTATCCGGTATATAAAAGTAAAACGAACACTTTTTTTTACAGTGTAGCTCATTTGTTATAAAAATTGTGTAAATAGCCCTAATGGTTTGAATACAAAATACTAGTAGCTGAATAGTAGTTTGAATACTCACAGTATACAAAACAGACTCACAGAAAGAATTCAGGTCTACTATACTGTAAAAAAATTTGTTTACTTTACTTTCGTATATCGGATACGTTCCTTTTTTTTATTTTATTTATTATTTTTTTTTTTTTCAAGTTTAGAGCAGGTTTTGATAATACTAATATGTTTTTGTGCATGTAACATTTCTGATGTTAGCAATTTAGTACTATTTTTATTTGATGGTTTCTGATATATTCAAAGAACATTACTGGTAAATATTGGGCAGATTACTGGCCAAAATTTTCCGAGCAAGTTCCGGAATTATTTTATTGTGTATAGATCTGTGAGCGATGTTTATTTAAAGCATATTCTAATATATTTATTCTGCACACAACCTAGCGAAATGTACATATATTCTTCAGATCACAGACCTATGTTTCCAGTAGAATAGGACATAATTAGCATTAATGTTTATTTTACAAAATTTTAATTGACAAAAGTATTCAGTTGCATTATGGGATATAAGTGGAAATTCTTTGATGTCAATAGTTTTTCTATGCTATTTTAATGCTTTCCAACAAAGTTGATAAACGTTTACGGGCACGTCTATGATTCAGACGAAACTGCTAGTATAGTTTGAAAATGCTTTATAATGAATGTGAATCTCTGTTTTTTCCTTCTTGCTCTGTTCTTTAAAAATAATATTAGTAATACTGACACTTTCTTTTGAAATGATATCTAGGAAAATTTTATTGCCATGGTAGAACTATAAGTAATGGTACTCACTTTTGAGATTCCTTAAAATCATCTTTTTAGAAAATACTTAAAAATGCCTAATACACCGTGTCCTAAAAGTTTAGACAATCAATAAAATTTGCATTAACATAAAAAAGTAATAAGGTACAATTAAAATCCGTGAGATAGGTAATAAATAAAAGCAGTTTTGCTGATATACACATATAAATTAGGATCAAATGTTTAAAATTATAAAATCTGCACTGTAAACGTAAATGTCTTAAATTCAGTTTAAAAAGTGTCTTAAATGGATGGTCATTTTTGAAGCGAAAAAAATATGTCTTACTTTTTAAGACACCTTTTTGCATCAGAAATTAAGATATTGCAAGTGTCTTAAAACGCCACCATGTTTTAGGCTTAAAAACACCGCCATTTTAGGCTTAAAAATACTACCGTTTTTAAGGCTTTTTAATAAATATATAAATAAATAAATATGGCGTGCGATTATGTTTTCCTCTTAAATATATATTTTAGAATTGTTTAGAGCACTAATGAAATATTTATATGAAAAAAGAAAGAAAAAAAAAAAGAATTCCCATTTTCCGGCGTCGGGATTCGAACTCACACTATCTATGGAAACCGAAACTTCGAGATAAGCATCATCGGAGTGAAGCATTTACCAATCACGCTACAGTCGAATACAACAATACGCATTTTTATGATATAATATACTGCAGTATTCGTGAAACTAATCGCAGTGTTATGTTTTATTTCTAATTTTTTGCCATAAAAATATTGATAGTATGGTATCTTAAACAATAAATATTACTATCTTAAATATCATATTTAGAGAATTTTTTAATAATGCATAACAAGTATGTGAAGGTTTCATCCCTCGATGATTACGATTTCTTTCCTTAAAGTGATATTTAAATGAAAACGAACTGTAATCATGAATACAGGAAAATTTGTAGTTTTACATTTAGATGTAAGCGAATTTGAGAAAAAAAAAGTTTTTAAATGAATAATAATAATAAGAAAGAAAGAAAAAAAATATGCACAAATTATTCATGATTGTTCACTTATAAATTCGCTTCCTTCTCTACAAATTACTTGCTACATCCATCTTCACACTTTTTCTTTTAATATAAGAAAGCTTTAAAGACAAAGATTTTTTTTTCTTTTTTTGAACAAAATAAGCTTTGTATCTAAATATGTTGTTTATGAATTGTGTTAAAGATAATAGCATGCAAATATCATTCACATCCCTAGAGTATTATTCCATAAAAATATAATTTCATGAAGCTACCATAATTTAACTGCTTATTATATAAAATAATAATATATTTATTGAATGTGGAAAGAAGTGGGATAAACATATTCTCTTAAAGTAGATTCCATATGAAAAAGTTTCTAAGTAATGCAAGTGTCTGAATTTCTAAAGTGTCTGAAAATTCAAACGCGTTTTGCTGTCTGAAAATTCGCGTATTTACGTGTTTCAGACATTTTTGTGTTTGAATGAATATTTCATACATATTTCTGTCTTAAATTAAAATATCTATAACGTCTAAGGTACATTTTAAGACATTTACGTGTCTTAAATGCCGTTTCAGTTGTTTTTATGTCTTACTTTAAGACCCTTTTATTTGCAGTGTGCATTAAATTATATAAAAATGTGCTGCCCCAAAAGTATAGACTCCTGTAAGTGTTTTTGTTTTTACATTTATAAAAGTAACTAAAAACTTACTTTTAATGTTGAATTGTATTGCCACGACACTCTATAACATAAGATACACGTTGTTCGATAGAATTAATTAATCATTGCATTACATAAGGAGACATTTCATACAACTTTTAGTCAGTTGCAGTTTTTAAGTCATTTGCACATGTATATTGCTTTCCGTTTTCATATATTTTACGAGATAAGATCCCCCATATGTTCTCCATGGGATTCAAATCCAGGCTAAGTACTGGCCAGTCTAATATTGTTTTGCACAAACCACATTTTCGATGATCTGGAGGTATGGATGGATGCCCCATCTTGTTGGAAAACCCAGTCCGGTCCTGCTAGCAAATCCATAATTGGCAGTAAATTGTTACGTAAAATATCCTGATAATCCTCTGATTTTATTTTTCTGACCGTAAATCCTAGAAATATTTGCTCGTTGAAACAAAACCTTCCCCAGGTCATTACGGATCCTCCGCCTTGTTGCCTGCTGAAACAATTCTTTCGTTCTTTTCTTAGGTCATACCAGTAAAATTTATAACCGTCAGGGCCGTCCAAATTTCATTTCTTTTCGTCACTGAAGATGACAGAAAGCCACTTTTCACTGTATAATATATGATTTCTAACCCACATTTGACGTGCTTCTTTTTCTCTCTGCTTTAAGCAAAGTTTTGCTTTCATTCTCCTGTAAACAATGTGTTTTGAAGCTTTAATTCTTCTGTGTACAGTACTTTTTGAAATTCTGGAAATTGATGTAATTGCACGCACAGATAAATTATCAACCGAAGCCTTTTTTAATAACATTCTATCATCACGTAACGTTGTTTTCTTTGGTCTTCCGACTCGCTTTCGAGTATTCCATGTTCCACCTGATCTCAAAACTCTATAAATACTGCTCAAGGATCTCTTTATTCTTCTCGATATTTGTACAGGATTTTGTCCTTGCGCTTTTTACTGTAAAATCTTAATAATTTCATCTTTAGAAATTTCTTTAGAACGTGGCATTTTTATCAGAATACGCAAGAAACGTCTTTTTCGAATCACAAACAAAACAATACATTGAACTCATCGAATTATTATGCTAAAAATACAGCAGAAAATATTTCAATTAAAGGGAAGAATTATTCTGCATTTACAGAAGCAGACGACAGTAAAAATATTTTATTCTGTGAACAAAATTGTAAAAGAAAACATGTAATGCTGTACAATTTTTATTAAAATCACACAATCAACTGATTGGAAGAAAATCATATTTATTGAAATTTTATTTTTCCCAGCCTAAAGGTTGTCTGAGTGAGTAATGCCGACCGGTTGTCGGCCTGGATAGCTCAATTGGTTGAGCCTTTACCTTGTAAGTCAATGATCCGGGGTTCGACTCCCGGTCCAGGCATTATTTTCACTCAGTCGGAAAAATAAAATTTCAATAAACATGTAATACTGTATTGCGTCTATACTTTTGGGACAGCACATTTTTATATAATTTAATGTACATTTTATAAATTCAAACCTTTGATCATAATTTATATGTTTATATCAGCAAAACTGTTTTTATTTATTATCTATCTCACGAATTTTAATTGTACCTTATTACTTTTTATGTTAATGCAAATTTTATTGATTGTCTAAACTTTTGGGACATGGTGTTGGTGTATACTTATAGGAAACATCATCAAATACTTGTACTTAGGCATAATGAAGATTGTTTGCTCATGATGTCAAATTGGGAGTGTATATATGGAAAATTATTAAATATATGCTCTTTTTGATACGGAAATAGCTTATTGGATATAACGTATTTTAAATTTAAAATAAAAATATTATACAAAATTTATTAGCACTATTTTTACTTTTGCTGTAATTCGATGTGAAATTTACAAAAAAGGAGGAGTTTTTTTTTTTCTTTCTTTCTTTTTCGTTACTTTATATTTATTTTCATTAAATAACTTATGAAATATATCTGTATATATATATAAATTACGTGTCACGATGTTTGTCCGGGGTAAACTCCTAAACTAAGTAACCAATTTTAATGAAATTTTGCACACTGTGTGCAGTTTGGTCCAACTTGAGAGATAGGATAGTTTTTATCTCAGTTTATTGTCACAATATTGTTTTATTGCAATTATTTGTTAATTATAGAGCATTTCCTCGTGACGTCTGGTGGTTGCAAAAAAGCGCGCTCGACTTTCCCGCGCCCCGCCCACCATTGATACTATATTGGTGATCCGCCATCGCTATGCTTTTCCCAAGCCTTTTTGCCAACCACTCATAAAAGTTGAGATGTTTGTTTACAAGCAAGGAACTGCGCTATAGACATTTGTTAAAGTTGCTCCAAAATATCTGTGAGTTCCATTAATTTAATTGTTGCAAAAAATAATAATAATAATAATAATAATAATAAATACGAGTTCATTTTCTTTCGACATAAAAATAAATACATTTAATCAAACGTGAACGTTAAAAAATTATAAAAAGTTAAATTATGCATCTCACGAAAATTGACGTCATAATCAATTTAAAGATTTTATACACATTGATAAAGTGCTAATGTAGTTCTATCATAGATATCTGTATATATATAAAAATTACGTGTCACGATGTTTGTCCGCGATAAACTCCTAAACTAATGAACCGATTTTAATGAAATTTTGCACACTGTGTGCAGTTTGGTCCAACTTGAGAGATAGGATAGTTTTTATCTCAGTTTATTGTCACAATATTGTTTTATTGCAATTATTTGTTAATTATAGACCTTTGTTAAAGTTGCTCCAAAATATCTGTGAGTTCCATAAGTTTAATTGTTGCCAAAAAGAAAAAATACGAGTTCATTTTCTTTCGACATAAAAGTAAATACATTTAATCAAACGTGAACGTTAAAAAATTATAAAAAGTTAAATTATTCATCTCACGAAAATTGACGTCATAATCAATTTAAAGATTTTATTCGCATTGATAAAGTATGTAGTTATACACAAGCGAAGTGTAACGTCACTGACCGCCTGTGAAATCAAGAAAAAGATTTCTTATGTTAATCACCCATTGTATTTTTTATAAAAAATTATTAAAAAACGAGGAAAATTATTTCCGGATTTTAATCCTCCCCATATTTTTGTATAGATATGTATTATTTATCATGTGCATACGTTAGATTGAGTTATTTTGCTGTCAAATTGACAAAATTTTAATTTTAAATTTCAAAGCTCTGTCGTCCTTGGAGTTTTTCGTATTTGGCGATCAAAAACGTAACACGAAAATATACAAGCTAGGTGTATATTTTCGTAATATGTATTGTGCGAAATATTGTTTCATATTATTCATTACTCTCTTAATATAAGTTGTTAAAATAACCATGATTTTTGAAAGGAATTAAATGTGTGCGCCAGATAATTTCGCGATATTATTTTTTTTCCGCCAAGGATGATAGATATGAAATTTATTCCGCTGCAACATGTTAATATCTTATGTCAATTACATTATGTATATGCTACAATTTATTTCACGTGACACGTGTGTTAAAAATTTATTTACGACATAACCTTGCTTTTTCAATTTTTGTTGCAATTTTTGTTGTCTGTATCACTTCGTTTTCTTTAAGAAATTTTTGATCTATACATAACGTTCTAAATAAAAAGTAATTATTTCAATATTTTAAAACTTATTTAAAAGTCTGTTTTATTTAACATTAAATTTTAAAAGTTAATTTAAAACTTATTTAAAAGTCTGGAAGAGTTTAAGTCTGTTTATTTGTTTTGTAACGCTAATCTATATGATCGATGTTCGAAACTTTAGTTAATTATTTCTCTTATTTTTCTTTACTTTTTCTTTAATAACTTACCAATTTAACATTTCTGATTAAATTTGTGATTTATATATGTATTTTGCATTAAATTTTGACTCATATTTATTGCTGAAAATGCGATCGTAAAATCTTGCAATTTTCTTATCTTAATCCTTAATGCTTTCCTTCTAGATTAACTTGAATTTACTATTAAAATTTTAACATACTCAGAATCTTCTCACCACTTCGTTAAAATATATTAATCTTTTCAGTAATATATTAATCAGTATATCCCCACAACGATATTTGGCGATTTTTTGTTGGCGATTATGGCTAAATCATAAATCTATAAATCATAAATGATAATCTAAATCATAAATCAAAAACATAAAATAATAAATCCAAAATAAACAACATATAGGCTGCCATATTATATCACAAACAGTCCAGAGCGACATCGTTATCGTTCAAAACGGCGCCAAAGAAAAATCGCCAAATTCAGCTGTGGGGATATACTGAAGTTATAATTATCCGAATATAATTACTGAAGTTATATTATAAGTTATAGTTGTGGGTAACAACTATAGTATTTCCCCACAACTGGATTTGGCGATTATGGCTAAATCATAAATCTAAAATAAAAGCATGCAGGTTAACATATTTCATTGCAAATAAAGAATGACTTCGTTATCGTTCAAAAAGGCGCCAAAAAAAAAAAAAAAAAAATCGCCAAATCCAGTTGTGGGGAAATACTATATACTTTATCAAATTATCAACGTATTACTTAGCCGCAGCAACGCGTGGCCGGGTCTGCTAGTATAAAGTATATTTTGCTTGCAGCATGAACCTAATGATTAATTTTAAAACGTTACTTTTCTTTTAGGGAACGCCAAGCTCTGTGGCGAAGGATTCTACTTTTGCTCAGATAATGCCTATCCACCTTGTATCAAGAGAAAGCTGGTCTGCGATGGTAAAAAAGACTGTAGGGATGGATCTGACGAAAGTATTTGCGACAGTAAGTAAATGTTTTTCATTTAAAGCCTAACTAATGTACAATCCATGGAGTTAGGCACAAATATTTTTCTTGTTTAATACACTGATTTCCAAAAGTTTAAATAGCAATATGTTTTCTGGTTTTCTCCTTTTGTGCATAACAGATTAACATGTTCGTTTTCTTCTTTTGTGCATAATGGATTAACATGGAACAAAATTTACCGATATTTCTATTACGTGCATTTAATCATCGTTATACTATATTCAACAAAATTAATTTAACACACATTTTTAAAGTGCTTAAATGTAGAAATGGCGTAGAAAACGGTATGAATCCATTTAATAATTAATTTAATGAATTAATTTCCCAAAATAATTCCGATGAAATGTGTATTATGCATGGTAATTACTGAATATGTATTGAAGATATATTATAGTTACTTTGGTGCATAGATACATACATATACGTACGTGCATGTATAACGATATATAACTATAGACAGATATAACGAGGAATTAAATCGGTAACCCCTCTCAATTATATCTCATTTTGAAACGAGTTAGTCATATCTGTATATGTCTATTGATATGCAGGGAAGCCATAATTAAAGTAGCTGTAATTAAAAAACACATTGAGACGAAAATTTTTGGTAGAAAATTCAAAAGATGCGTTCAAAAATTGTGGGGGAAAAAAAATCTATATTAAATTTTAAAATTTTCTGCTAGGGGGTGCATTACATTTAAAATGCTTAAAATGATATGCAATTATTAACTGTAGTCTATTTTAACATTTTCTAAACCTTACGACATTTAAAACTGTTATTTTTACATTTTGCAAAGGATTTTGCGGCAAAATTTTAGAAATAACAGAGTGATTAGCCGTTCATTTCCTCTCCTTGGCCAGCTCGTTCCCCCGATCTTAGCTCAAAAATCAGTGTGATTTTTGGTTATGGGGCCATCATAGAATAATAATAGAGGAAGAAGGAGCACGCCAATAGTCTTAATGCTTACAAACCCCTTCTAGTGAAATGCCAACGAAAGCTACTTTTGCTCCTCTCAATATTGAAGTTTGTTAATAAAGGCTTGTTAATAATCGCTGTTTTTTGTGGCAACACAACAGCTTATGTAGAAACCTTATGCTCCTTCTTCCTTTATTATTATTCTATGGGGGCCATTTAAGAAATTTGATTTATCATGAAAATGTTGTAACTTTAACTGAGTTAAAGGACCACATAACGTTGCATGTGCGACAGACCACTAGATCAGCTGCGATCAGTTCTTGAACAACTATTCATCGGCTGCAGATTTTACAACTTAATGATGAGGCCTACGTTGAAAAATAGGCTTTACACCGCTAAACAGTCTCTAAAAATTAACAAAAATGTCTGTAATAATAAACAAAGATGTTTGTATTGAAATTTATAGCTTATTTATACAGTGCGTTGCAAAATTGTAGAACATCACTGAAAATCCACCCTATCTAAGGTTTTGTAAATGTTTTGAAAAATATGTTTTATAATGAAGATGTGTCATAAAAATATACATGAAAAAAAATATGGTTTCACTAAGTTTTAGAAGAATGCATATTTATTTTCAAACAAAAATTTTTTTTTTTTGTCTTGTTGCAAAGTTTTAGGACATATAAAATAATTTAAAACAAACAGCATAAAATATATTCACATAAATAAATTTAATAATCAGCACGTACCCAAGAACGATTTATCACTTGAAAAGGACGAATTTTTATACTTTCACATACGTTTGACAAGACATTAGCAGCAATAGAATTTCAAGATGCATTAATATCATTTTTCAACTCCTCTACCTCATCATATTGTTTATTTCCTGCATAAATGTCTCGAACTATCATCCCCCATAGATTCTCTACTGAGTTTAGATCAGGAAAGCAAGGTGGCCAATCAAGAGGTTCTATCTTTCCCTGTTGAAAAAATCTTTTTGCTTCATCACTCTTGTGGCGAGAAGCATTATCTTGCAGAAAAATTAATTTCTTTCGTCCAAATTTTCGAAGAAATGGTAACATAGCATTTGTGAGTACTGTTATGTACTCCGAACTATTCATTCTATTGGATATAAATTGGATATCAAACTTTCCTGAACAAGAAAAAGGAGCCCGAACCACCACGTTACCGCCACTAAAATTTCCCTTCGAAAAAAAAAAAAGTCTTTTTTTTGTCAAGTATTGCCAGTATTCGTTAAATCTTTCGGGACCGTCTAGATTGAACTTTTTTTCATCTGAAAAAATGACTTAAAACAAAAAAATGAGTTTAAAATAAAAAATAAATATACATTATTGAAAAGCTTTTTTTTTTTTTTTTTTTTTTTGAGAAATTCAATTTACCAATTTGCAATCCAGATCCCTTTTCTGGCGGGCAAATTCCAGTCGACTATCTTTATGACGATGTAGCAATTAAGGTGCGTTATAGTGTAACCCCGTTTCCTATGACTAGCAGTAAAGACGAATCCAAACGCTTGGAGGGGTGCCAAATAGACCGACTGGTGGCATTTACTAAACATCCAGTCATTAGGGGCTCCCTTATCGTTTATTTTCTCTCAAATCATCCCTATTTTAGCACTGGACTCGTTGAATCCGGACTTGCGCAGATTCTCCCATGGTCGCAAGAAATGTGTTTAACCCTCGCTTTCCCAAGATCAAGGCGTTACTGCAGAAAAATTGCTTTCGGGTGTCGCTTTGTCACATTTGGCGAAAATCACCAGCACCACGCCTTTTTGTATCGTTTAGAACAAATCGCCGTGCAACATTCCACTAGTTACGTTTGCTATCTCTGGCGAATAAGCGCACTTTTTGAATGAGGCTGGCTTAACTAAATTTCAGCTTCAAAATGGGGTCAAAATGACCTCATCTTGGGAAAGTGAGGGTTAAAGAGTATTCGTTTGTTCATGTGTGATAAATGAATTTCTCTTAAGGCTTCTCAAAATTGTGGTTTTGTGAACATCTAATTTCAATTCACTTTTCATTTGAGCCAAACTTTTCGTGGAATTCCATGGTTTTCAAGCAATTGTTCTTTCATCTCGTTTGGAAAACTTTCTTTTACGTCCTGAAGAATGTTTTTTGCTATAAGCATTTGGGTCTTTTGGATAATATTGAATTACGTGGCAAGATCTTTTGAGGTTTTTAGATATGCTCTTTATTGACACATTTCTCTTGCGTAACTCTTCAATTTTACCAGTTCTTTTTCTGTAAGCCTTTTAACTCTTGGCATTTTCTAAAAAGTACAGCAACACTATAAAATTAATTAATTAATTATAAATATTGACATAAATATTGAAAGCCAAATGTTTCAATTTTCTTTTTTAAATTTTGCAAATTTGTTTAAATTTAAAATTCTTAGTATTCAAAATGCTTTATTAAAGGTATGAATTTATATTTTAATAGATTTCGTTACTAGCGCATTATAAATATTTAAAAACTACAGAAAATCGCAGGTGTCCTATAATTTTGCAACGCACTTTATTTTACTTTTTGTCACACACACACAGCCTAGCGGAATTTTTTATTTCATTTTATTTATTTATTTTTCAGAATCGTTGAGCGCAATTGTCAATATCCATGAATATCATGAATTCAATTGTCTATATGCAACTTCCCTAACAGCACATTTTCTCCAAGGGATATCCTTAGAATATCCCAAGGATAAAAATACATCCTACGAACAACCTCAGGATGTACTAGGGATGAGTGTGCTGTTAAGGTTTTCGACTCAGTTTGCATGATAGCTTCAGCTACAAAGAGCGATGATTAGGCCAAGTTTAATTATAGTCACCCTGTGCATATACTTATAAATATACTAGCTGACCCGACAAACGTTGTTTTGTCATATAAATTATTTCTAGAGAATATTTTGCTAGAAAAAAATAACTAACTTATTGTAAGTGTGTAAGGATGTGGTATATAAGTGGAAGATGTATGAAGCGCTGTGAACGGTGAAAGAATATAAAAATAACAAAACACCAATCATTTATTTTTTAATTTATTAAAATTGATTCTTTAAAATTATATACATATCGCTACTTATAACAATATTACTAAAAATCAATATCAATCCCTTAATGCAACAGAGTGTACAATATTTTCTGTTATCCCATCTTTCGCCAATACAAACAAACTGGATGGTTTGCACACTCGAGAGCCACGTATAATTGTCCGTGTGAAAAACATGATGTGCTCAAATCTAAGCCACAGACAGACATCGTTTGGCCCTGAGACTTATTGATAGTCCTGAGATAGTCATTGCAAATGCCAATCTAATTGGAAATTGAGGGCGTTTAAATTGAATTGGCACATCTGTGGGTATAATAGGGATTCGCAGTAGTAATATATTTTCACCTCAGAATTTGTCATTTAAAATGATGGCTTCGATAACATTTTTCATTAATTTTTTTATGACTAATCGCGTGCCGTTGCACAACCGTGGTGGGTTCAAATTACGAAGCAAAATAACCGGAGATCCAACCTTCAGTTGTAAAATATGCGGTGGCATGCCTGGTAAATCCAATGAGTTTAAAAACTTTGTTGGATAATTTACAGCTTCTGTGGCATCGCAAACTGTATCATTAGATTTGCATGACACCAAGTCTCCTGGTAACAAATGTTGTATCTTGAGATTCAATTCGTTGATGTCCACATTTTTTGCTGCTAAAATTGCTCTTTCTGTCAGCCACTCATGATTTGGGTATCGTCTGTGTACATCGGGAAATATCTGGTCAATAAGAGCATCTTGAGAATCAATGATTGTGCAGAAATCGGTCGGTACTTTTATGCATCCAGTTTCATCTGTAGTAACTTTTCCATCACCGATATCTAACAATTGTTTTGAGAATGTTTCAGCGGATGGATCTTGAAGCTTTTGAACGCACAAATTTACTTTCAGTTGTACTTTTCCAACATTACGCCACAATGACGATGATTTTAAGCACGCGTTGATCTCATCAGCGTATGTTGAACGCGGAATAACGGGAAGTGCTTGTCTGAAATCACCTGAAAAGAGTAACAGAGTGCCGCCAAATAGTTTGTCGTTGTTTTTTATATCTTTCAATGTCCTGTTCGACGCCTTAATCGAATGTTTGTGTGCCATAGTGCATTCATCCCAGATAAGAATTTTACACTATTTCAGCACTGTGGCCATGGACGATTGTTTTTTTATGTTGCACACTGCGTCTGGGTTATTTTGAATATTTAGTGGCAGTTTAAATAATGAATGAGCTGTTCTGCCTCCATCCAATAAAGTTGCCGCAATGCCAGATGATGCAACAGCCAATGCGATGCCATTATTTGATCGTATTTCGGCGAGAATTAGCGAAATAAGGAATGTTTTGCCAGTTCCACCTGTTGCACAAAAAAAAAAAAAAAAAAAAAAAAAAGAATCCACCTTGTCCTGCCAAAACTGCGAGCTTCTTTGTTCTTCATTCATTAGTGGGACATTGCGAGCAACAATCGCTGCCATTTCTACAGTATTATATTGTAGTTCACGATTCAATTCAGTGCTTATTAAATCAGGTACATTTCGATTTGTTGAATGCATACCGAAATGACTGAGTGGTAAGTTGGCAGTGGTAATGCAAAGATTTTCAATAGCAATCAATGCTTCGTTGTACATAGCGTCACTGAATACTATCGTTAGATCGTTGCACCGTGAACGATGTTGATGCAATATATCATCAGTCATTGAATCTTTGTGATTATCCCATAATGTCTCTGCTCGATCCGGGAAACATGTAGTCAATACTATAGCGAATAGTAGACGAATTTGTTTTGCTGTACAGTTCAGTCCTACTTCAGCAAGCATACACTCCCACTGGTTGTCGTTTTCCAGCAAGCCGAGTGCAAGGCATGCATCTTTATACGTTGGATACTGTTGTCCATTCACTTTACGTAAATCTTGAAATGACAAACGGCCGATGACATTAACCAATAACAGTCGAAGATAAAAGCACTCAGTCTGCCTTGGATTGACTGTAAATACTCGTCTCAAGGTGTTTGATTTGAATAAACCGGGACATGCATCAATCGGCGTGCCTTGCTTGCGGGGCATCCATTTTTTTGTTGGAGCCCATGTGAAATACCGTGGTACTTCTGAATAGAGTAATGTCCGTGCAAAAGCACCAAAAGCATCCGCACGATTACACAATTCAAAAAATTCGGTGAGTGTAGTTTTTGGTGGATTTATAGCACGATCAATTGCTGTCTCGCTCGTGAAATATACGCGCTGGCCATTTTCAAGATGGACGGCTAAATGAAGAACTGCTGGATCCCGTTCATGAATTGGGAAACCAAAGATACGCCAAACAGCTTCATTGGAGCTGACGTACCGGCCAATTTGGTAAAGTGTTATTTCATCGTTGTTATTCACCAGAGGAGCATTCACATTGGTATTTTCAACTCGAAATACAGCCATATCAGTGCCTTTATTCACATACTTGCAAATGTATTTGATGTTCTTCACTGAACTGCAGAACTGAACATTAATATGAGCATTGAATGTTTTGCTCAGCAGAGGCGAATATGGGACCACCCAACGGTTATCAATGTCAATATCTATGTTGTTGACATAGATGACCGCCATAGATGATAAGATTGTCCGCCATTATCGGGATTTCTTCGACGATATATTGGATATCCGTCAACATTTGTGATCGTGAAATTTTTCGGAAAACTTTTAGTACATTTTCCATCTGAACAAATAATAATGGCCAAAAAATTCATTTTTCATTTTAACATAAAATAACTCCGTCGGATATTCACGAATTTTTTAAAAGAATATACCATTTTAATTAATTTTAACATTTTAACAATATTAACGTTGAAAAAATATTTTAAACACTTACAGTTAAAAATTCATTTTTCATTTCAACATTAAATAAATTCTGACATCGTGTTTACGATTCTAAAATATTAACTTTGAAAAAATATTTTAAACACTTCGTAAGATATGGTTACGATTCTAAAAATATTAATTTTGAAAAAATATTTTAAACACTTCGTAAGATACGGTTAAAAATTCATTTTTCATTTCAACATTAAATAAATTCTGACATTGTGTTTACGACAACTCACGCCATCTAGGTGGAAAAGTTGTTGAAAGAGTTGGTTAAAAATTAATTAAGAAAGAACTAATTAAGTTACAACTTTCATTTGTAAATCTAAACCATTCTCGAATCCACCTGAAGACACACAAAAAATTTCATTAAACTCAGTCCAGCCGTTTAGGAGGAGTTCAGTGACATACACACGCACAAAAGAAATATATATATAAAGATAAATAATTTAACGAAATTAAAGCATGGAAAAATAACAATAATGTGTATAAACATAACAATAACAAGTATAAAAAACAATTTTTTAAACACTAAAACCACTCTGAAATATGCTATCGTACCATACCCTCTAAAACCTGTTAGATGTAAATACCGACTTATTGAATTTTTTGACTTAAAATAGCCTTTATCATGCATGTTGGTGTTCAAAATTTGTTTAATATTAACATTGCTTTTAATAGTTTTATAATTTTATGTTTATGTACTCCGCTGTCATTTTTTTTAAATAATTAATTACATTGAACTATCTTTTTGTATAGAAATTTGAGCTGCTTTTGCGCCTATTTTATACAAATCTATTTTCATTTGATAAATTAAAGTTATATATGTGTGTGTGTTTGTATGCATGTATGCTTATGTATGTAGAAGAGAGAGAATTAATAATAATAATGATTTTTCATTTAATAAATTAAAGTTATAAATAAATAAATAAATATATAACTATACGTATGTATGTATGTATATGTAGAGAGAGAGAGAATTAAAAATAATAATGATAAATATTAATAAATAAAATGATCTCCTCATTAATAAGTAATGCAAATGGGACGTAGAAGTTCCTGATCTGTAGATCCACTAGTTGTTTCTTAATATAGTAACTAAATAATAGCAGGAGACTTGGCGTTGGGATATTTAAACAGGAATAAACTACTACGTCAGAAACGCCAAAGAAAAATTATTGAGGTGCATACAGCTGTTTCGGTAGCCTAAAGCTTACCGTCATCAGTGCAAAAAGAATTCTGAATCTTGAGAAGTGCTCGTATATATAGGAGAGGGACCGGATTTAGTTCAACCAATAGGAATACGGAAGAGGTGGAGAGTGTGGCCAATAGGAATTAAGGAATGTGTAGCTGTGTAAACAGTAGAAAAATTAAGGAAATGTGGACTGAATGTAAAATTTCCAACAATCAGACAAATAGGGGACAGCGAAATCACAATTTACAAGGTTTTTAAAATTTTTATAAATATGAAAAGCTTCAAAGAAATCGAGTTCATGGATGGATTTAGGTCTGCAAATTATTTTAGCTGAATTAAATTTAAAATTATGATTTTCCTCCCAGCAATGTTTAGAAATAGCCGATTTATTGGTTTCTTGTTTACGGACGTAATTCATATGTTCTTTTAGACGAAATTTAAGACTGCGTTTAGTTTGGCCAATATATGATAAACCACACTGACAGGAAATACTATAAATGCCCCAAGAATTATGCATATCAATAGGATCTTTTAACTGAGAAAAGGTGAGTTTATTGGAAGGCGAAAATATTATTTTAAAATCATATTGTTTGAGAATTTTAGCTATGGTTTGACTGGATTTAGAAAAATAGGGTAAAACAATACTGATATTAGATGTGACTGATTTAGTAGACGAAATACGAGGGAGTTGTAATTTTTGGATAGCTTTGGATATCGGCTATTTCTAAACATTGCTGGGAGGAAAATCATAATTTTAAAATTCATTCAGCTAAAATAATTTGCAGACCTAAATCCATCCATGAACTCGATTTCTTTGAAGCTTTTCATATTTATAAAAATTTTAAAAACCTTGTAAATTGTGATTTCGCTGTCCCCTATTTGTCTGATTGTTGGAAATTTTACATTCAGTCCACATTTCCTTAATTTTTCTACTGTTTACACAGCTACACATTCCTTAATTCCTATTGGCCACACTCTCCACCTCTTCCGTATTCCTATTGGTTGAACTAAATCCGGTCCCTCTCCTATATATACGAGCACTTCTCAAGATTCAGAATTCTTTTTGCACTGATGACGGTAAGCTTTAGGCTACCGAAACAGCTGTATGCACCTCAATAATTTTTCTTTGGCGTTTCTGACGTAGTAGTTTATTCCTGTTTAAATAGTAACTAAATATTTGTATTATATATAAAAATAATTCATATACATTTTAAAAATTTTAAACATTAAAATATTTCATTCTGATTTTCCTTTCTCAACTCTATTTTTTTATTTTTTTCTTCCTCTCCTTTAGAATGTCCTGAAACCTTCGACTTCTGCATAAATGACGGAAAGTGTTCTATTATTGACCGAAAACCTATTTGCCAGTAAGTAAAAATGAATTAATTTTTTACATTTTAACGGTTCGTAATAGTTGTAGAATGTTAAATAAACATATAAAATTATGTCATTGCGTAGCAAATGTGTATGAGTACTATTTCTTATATCGTTAACTTAATACCTCATTGTTATATTTAGTAGTTCATGCAAAATGTACCGTGAGTATTTTCGTTTATATTTTGAAAATAAAACTGAGAATTGCAAATAACTTCGGCAATTTTTTATTTGACAGAAAAGCATGCTGAACACTGAAGATTTGTATCAATAATCTTGCAAACTGGTAAAAATAACAATTTAAAAATATTTATGAAGCTTACAAAAGCTACCATTTATCAATTCACACTGAATTAAAACAATTCGACGTGATATCACATGTGTAATACTATTTTTGACTTATGAATTAGACAATACTAAATTAAAGAACTGGTGTACAAACAATATTTAAACTTAAAAACTTCTTCACACGTCATAAAATTAATGAAAGCCCTTTTCGAAAGGACGTGGCTTTTCTTTTTCAGATGCAAAACATGTGTTACTGCCTTGGAGGCAAAAGCAAGTCAGTCTTACTTTTGCCTCCGAAGCAACAGCACGTTTTGCACCTGAAGAAGAAAGGCCACGTCCTTTCGAAACTGGTAGGTCTTTCATTAATTTTATGGTGTGTAAAAAGGTAATAAATTCGATCAATATAATTAAGATAAATGGATTTTAGTGCTATAAGTTATATGCTTTTAAGCTTAGTCTAGCGTAAATTTACAGTATTTTCTTGCTTATTTTTACTTTCCGAACACTATATTGAGGAAAGTATCGTAATCATGTCAAAAATTCGAATTTGAGATTTTGATGTTTCTATACGTTTCGAGGTCCCCTGAGTCCCTTTCCACTAGTTTTACGATGATCTATGTGTGTATGTATGTGTGTGTATGTCTGTGAGTGAACACGCTAGCGTCAAAACGCTTTGTTCGAATAAACTGAAAGTTGTTACGTATATTGTAAGTCACCATAGTACGAACCTTATTGATTTTGGTGAATCTAGCACTTATAGCTTTTTTACAGGGACACCAGGAAAAATTCTTTATCATTATCGCCTATGGGGCCAAATTTTTAAAAGTGCGATAGCGTCTAAACGCTTTATTAATCTGAGCAAAAAATTTGCACACATGTTATAGGTCACAGTTGCACGAATGTAGATTTTGGTGAATTTAGCACTTACAGTTTTATACAGGGACACAGAGAAAAATACTTTTTCATTAGGGCCTATGGGGTCAAATTATTAAAAGTGTGATAGCGTCTAAACGCCTTATTAATCTGAGCAAAAAATTTTTACACATGTTATAAGTAACAGTTGCACCAACTGTATAGATTTTCGTGAATTTAGCACTTACAGTTTTTTTTACAAAGAAAGGGACACAAAGAAAAATTCTTTATCATTATGTCCTATGGGACCAAATTTTTAAAAGTGCAATAGCATCTAAACGCCTTATTCAATTGAGCTGAAAATTTATATGAATATTATAAATCACTGTTGCACTAACTATAAGCATTTTGGTGAATCTAGCATTTATAGGTTTTTGCAGGGACACAACGAAAAATTATTTATCATTATGATCTATGGGCTCAAAGTTCAGTAGCTTTAAATAAAACATCGTGTAATAAATGGAGAAAAATACTCAAACGCTCTATTATGGTTTTCTCTCTTTTGTTTGTCTAACAACTCCTTTTTCTTTACTTTATCTGCAAAACTGTTAATTACTCAATGCTCGGAAAGTCGAGTGGAGTCACTCCAGATTTTTTTTTTACTATCTTGGCTATTTAGTTATTTGTTGTTATATTTTTTACCTGTTTGTAATTCGTCTCATATCCGCAACAAGAGCGCTTATCCCGTTAATGCCCGAATTAATTTTGCAAAATATTATTAGCTGATTATTTCACTTGTAAATTAATATAGACAAGTGACGGTAAAATATGTTAACTTAAACAATTCTTCTGATAGTTTTAAATTTAAAGCCTATCCTAATTTATTGACGTTTAGTGTTCTAGCGAGAAAACTTCGAGATAGAAAAACTTCGAGATAACAGATTAATTTCTTATTATATGTTGACAAAGATCTCGAAAGTAAAGTATTATAATATATATTGTTACAAAATTGTAAATAATTGTGTTTATTTTTGTATACATTCTTTCAAAGAGGTTTAGTAAGTTGATAAAGTACTAATTGTGTGCATTTCTAGTCGTTATAGCGTTGAAATAGCCTTATTTTCCCTTAAAAACGCATTAAAAAGCCCCAATAAGGCAGGTAATGGATTTGGCGCCAAATTTGGCGAGTTTTTCCCA
Organism: Salticus scenicus; assembly: GCA_963930645.1. NCBI lineage: Eukaryota > Metazoa > Arthropoda > Arachnida > Araneae > Salticidae > Salticus > Salticus scenicus. The sequence goes on from OZ005653.1 coordinate 247,419,231, forward strand.
CCTTGGCGATTTTTTTGGCGACCTTGGCGAGAAAATCCTTATATGGGATATACCAAATATGGAAGCTGTAAGCTGATTGGTTGACCACTTTCTAGAGTTTTCTCGAAAAATCTGGATTCCATGGAACAGTATATAAGCCTGTTTTCTTCGCCAAGGCCAGTCAGAGTCAGTTCAGTTTAGTCTGTGATCAGAGCCTGTCAGCTTGCATTGAGCCTCTTTGAAAGAGTCTTGCCTTAAGTGTTATTGCTATACAGTTTGTACTGTGGATTTGCTATTGACAGCTGCTGTTCAAGCTGTGTTTACTAGTTGAATTGAAGCTGATACTCGGTTTATAGACCTGTATTTCTCTGGAACTTTCTGTGAATAAATTACTGAATTTTTGTAAGTTTTGCCTTTCATTCTCGGACAACTCACGAACCCCCAAGTACGCAACATTTCTGGTGTCAGGAGCGGGGTTTTGTCTGTGAATGGTGATAACTAGAGCTATGGAACAAGAGATGAAAAAACTTCTAGAAAGCTTAGCTACCCAGATGAATGAAATGAAAGCCGGACAGGAAAAGATGGAAACCGGATTGATAGAGAAAATGGAAACAAGACTGGAGAAGATGGAAACCGGATTGATAGAGAAAATAGAAACAGGACAAAAGGAAATGAAAGCAGTTCAGGAAAAGATGGAAGCCAGTTTGACCGAAGAAGTTAAATCTAATCAAGATGAGATGAACAGGGAGCTTTCAACGGTGAAAGAATCAATCGAGGGTAAATTAACGGTGATGGAAAATAGAATGGATGGAATAGAATAGAAAGTTATAAAGATAGAAGAAAATTTTGAAGAGAAAGTTCTAAAGATAGAAGAAAATTTTGGAGAGAAAGTTTTGAAAATTGAAGAAAATTTTGAGGAGAAAGTTTTGAAAATTGAAGAAATTTTTGAAGAGAAAGCTATGAAGATAGAAGAAAATGTTATGAAGGTTGAAGAGAGTGTTACGAGGATAGAACGGAGTGTCGAGGAGAAAGTTAAAGACAATTTTGATCAGGAACTGAAAGGAAGGTTTTCAGAGATAGAAGGTAAACTGAAGAGAATAGAAGAAGATCTGGAGAGAAAAGTGGAAGAAAAGTTGGAATCCATGCCCCAGGAAACTGAAAAGAAAGAGAGAAGAATCCAGAATCAGGAATTTATTAAGCTATCTACCTACGATGGCAGTTCCTCCTGGCATGTGTATAAGACGCAGTTTTCAATCGTAGCTGAAGCTAACGGCTGGGACTCTACCGCCAAGTCAGTCCACTTAGCAGCAGCATTACGGGCAGATGCAGCTGAGATACTGAGAAATGTTTCTAAAGAAGAAAGGAACGACTTCGAGGCCTTGACTAGAGCACTGGAGCTACGGTTCGGAGAGAAGTGTTTTAAGGACTATAGTCCCCTCCAGCTAAAGTCCCGTTACCAGAAAACGGGCGAAAGTTTGCAAGAGCTGGCAGTGGACATTCAGAGACACACCTAGCATTCTCAGACTGTCATGCTGACACTCGAAACGACTTAGCTCTTCAGTACTTTATCGATGCTGTTCGTGATCCAGAAATTCAAAAAGCGCTGAGACTCTCCAACATCAGCGACGTAGAATCAGCTTTAGGCTATGCACTTAGGATAGAGGCAGCCCAACAAGCCTCCCGTAAAGACCGCCATACCATAAGAGCAGTCTCATTAAACGATACGCCTGCTGGTGAAAATGAAATGAAGAGAAGTATCGAAGAGATCTTAAAGAGATTGCGCAGCCTGGAGAATAATAAGGAAATAAAGGACCGGAAGATAAAGTGCTGGGGCTGTGGAGGGGATGGTCACGTGAAGAGGAACTGCCCTGTACGACCAACTATAGGAAATCACCCGTCTTCACCATCACTACAGGGAAACTAAGAGGAGGCCATCTCGCGGGGCGGAGGTCGCCTGAAATTAAAGAGCCCCAATTTACAGTATTTCATGTTTCATCGATGAGTGGCGGCGATAATGGACTTCACGTCTACGGCCAAATTAACAACACCACCTGTCGGATGATTCTGGACACAGGAGCCAACGTGACCATCATTAGAACGGATTTGGCTCAAGAACTAAAAGAGAAGATCATCTGGACGCCGCCCTGTGTTAAACTCCAGACTGTGACCGGAGACGAAATCAAAATATATGGAAAAATGAACTTGACCATCACTTTTGGGAATGCCAGTTACCATCATGTGGCATATGTGGTTGATATAAGAGATCCTTTAATCATTGGAATTGATTTCCTGAGAAAATTAAACTTTCAATTGGATTTCAAGAATAATGAACTGCATTCGAGTTCGGAAGACATCGCTGTGTTCAACACTGAAAATCAAGACATTCAGACAATTTGCCAGATAACAGCCAAGTCTGAAATTTCCATCCCTCCACACACAGAGACAATAGTTTCAGGAACACCACCTACAAAGCAATACTTCCGCTATGGACTGATTGAATACCCGAATACAGACAATAGCTCAAGAGGAGTTCTGGTAGCTTCATCTCTAGTTGATCTCTCAAAGAGACTAGAGGAGCTAGACTCTTCCTGTGAGAGTCGCAAACATCAGCGATAAGGTCCGGACAGTGAAGAAGGATGAGGTGTTAGCAACCTGCACTCCTGTTACATGCATCAACCGCCCCACGCAATCAACCGAATCCAAGTCTTCTGAACAATTATTAACGGAATTACTCAAGAATGCAGAGTTAGGAAAGGAACAGAGGTGTGCTGCGGAGAAGCTACTCCAAGAATTTAAAGACCTTTTTTCTCGAACACCTGAAGACGTCGGGAGAACGAACATCACCCAGCACAGAATTGATACAGGAAATCCTCCTCCAATCAAACAACATCCAAGAAGACTTACATTTGCTAAACAGGAAGAGGTCACTGAACTTCTAAATGAAATGCAACACAATGACGTCATCGAGCCATCAACGAGTCCTTGGGCCTCTCCCATAGTACTGGTGCGAAAAAAGGATGGTTCAACAAGATTTTGTGTGGATTATCGTCGTTTGAATGACATCACGAAGAAAGACAGTTACCCTCTTCCCAGAATTGACGACACATTAGACACACTTGCTGGCAATAAATGGTTCTCGACTTTGGATCTGAAGAGCGGTTACTGGCAAGTAGAGTTACACCCTGATGATCGTGAGAAGACTGCATTCACCACGGGACAAGGACTGTGGCAATTTAAGGTTATGCCATTCGAATTATGTAATGCACCTGCCACCTTCGAACGCCTGATGGAGACAGTGCTGAAAGGACTTTCCTATGAAGCCTGTCTGGTGTATTTGGATGATATTATCATCGTGGGGCGCACCTTTGAAGACCATCTTCGAAATATCCGAAAGGTGCTGGAGAAACTCAGAATGGCTAACCTAAAGTTGAATCCAGGCAATTGTAACTTGTTCCGTCGTGAAGTGAGCTACCTCGGCCATATCATCTCTGCCGAAGGTGTGAGAACTGATCCTGAGAAGATCTCTGCAGTCGAGAACTGGAGTCGCCCTGAAAATGTACACCAACTACGAAATTTCCTGGGGTTATGCACTTACTACAGGAAGTTTGTCAAGGGTTTCTCAAATATTGCCAGACCACTCCACAAGCTGACGGAAGCCAAACAGAAGTTCCTGTGGACAGATGAATGTGAAAAAGCGTTCAAGCGACTTAAAGAGGCCTTAACATCAGCGCCTATCTTGACGTATCCACAGCCCGACAGACAGTTTATACTTGATACAGATGCCAGCCATGAGAGTGTCGGTGCTGTTCTGTCGCAGGAAATTGATGGTCAAGAACATGTCATTGCCTATTGGAGTAAATGCCTGTCTAAACCAGAGCGAAATTACTGTACCACCAGGAAAGAGCTACTCGCCATCGTAAAAGCCGTAGAACATTTCCATCATTACCTCTATGGCAGAAGATTCCTGCTCCGGACTGACCATGCATCTTTAACGTGGTTGCTCCAGTTCAAGAACCCGGAAGGACAGATTGCCAGGTGGATACAACGCCTGCAGGAATATGACTTCGATATACGTCATCGTAAAGGGACTCTACATGGTAATGCAGATGCCTTGTCACGGAAGCCCTGCTCGGAAAGCTGCAAGTACTGCTCTAGAGCCGAACAGAAATACCTGCCGATAAATCCGGTTGCCTGCCAAGTTACTGTCTCAACACCATCAGAACAAGATCCCGATCCATGGAGTGACGAAGAACTTAGAAAGCCCAGTTGGAAGATCCTGACGTAAAGCCAATATTACAGCTGAAGGAGACGACCAGCAACAGACCTACCTGGCAGGACATTTCCAGATTCAGTCCCATTACGAAAAGTTATTGGGCACTTTGGGACTCTCTTCATATCAGAAACGGCGTATTATACAGAAAGTGGGAATCTGATGATGGGAAAAGCTTCAGATGGCAGATTTTATTACCAAGATCAAAAATTCCAGCTGTTTTAGAACAACTGCATAGTAGCTCTACCGGAAGCCATTTTGGGGTAATGAAGACTCTGCAGAAAGTTCGGGAACGCTTCTACTGGTGCAAGGCAAAGGAGGATGTGGAGAAATGGTGTAAATCCTGTGATGCTTGTGCGGCACGTAATGGCCCGTAGAAACGAAGTCGAGTGCAACGGTACGAGGGTTGCTATTTATATTTCTGGCCTTGGCAACAGTAAGTGTTGCTAGGCGACCGCAGACGATTTTAATCGAAAGTTTGATATTTTTAAACGTAAATTCAGCAGACGATTTACCATTATAGCTTTATTTGTGTTGTTGACAGTAAATTGAAAAGTTCTTCTCTTTCAAAAAATGGAATTTAATCGTGAAAATTTTCGTGCGATTATTTTTCATAACTTTCGACGTGGATTGTCAAGACAAGAGTGCTTCGATGAACTTAATTCTTTATACAGCGATAAAGCGCCATCCTACAGCACTGTAAAAAATTGGTATAACGAATTTAATCGTGGTCGATGTTCGATCCAGGACGAATCCCGTGCAGGTCTTCCAAAATCCGTTGTTGTGCCAGAAAAGATCGATGCTGTGCGTGAACTGATAAAGCAAGATCGTCATGTGACATACCGTGAGATTGAGGCGTCTTTGGACATTAGTATGACTAGCATCAATAAAATATTGCATGAACATTTGAGCGTAAAAAAAATTTGTTCGCGTTGGATTCCGCATAATCTGACAAACGCTCAAAAAAAGGCTCGTGTTGATTGGTCCAAGGAAATGTTGGAAAAATACGTTCAAGGTACATCAAAGGCTGTGTATAACATCTACACAGGTGACGAATCATGGATCTATGCATATGAGCCGGAAACAAAACAGCAATCAACTGTATGGGTCTTCCAAGGCGAGGCAAAACCAACAAAAGTTGTTCGAGGAAGAAGCACATCGAAACAAATGATTGCCTGTTTCTTCGGCATTAACGGTCATGTGGCAACAGTGGCGTTAGAGCAACGCAGGACGGTCAATTCTGAATGGTACACGACCATTTGTTTGCCAGAAGTCATCGGAGAAATTCGAAAAAAGCAGAAGAACAGGCGAATCATTCTTCATCATGACAATGCGAGCTCTCACACATCGACTCAAACAAATGCATTTCTGACTGAGCGAAAGATCGAACTGATGGGTCATCCGCCGTACAGCCCTGATTTGGCACCCAATGACTTCTTCTTATTCCCACACATCAAAAATAAATTACGTGGACAACGATTTTCGACCCCCGAAGAAGCGGTTGATGCATTCAAAACGCATGTTTTGGAGTTACCTCAATCGGACTGGAAAAAGTGCTTTGAAAATTGGTTCAAACGCATGCAAAAGTGTATTGATCATCATGGAGAATATTTTGAAAAACAATAAAACCAATTTCGATCCTACATATTTGTTTTTTCATTATTAGGCCAGAAATATAAATAGCAACCCTCGTATAACGTGGGAGCACCATTTGAACGGATTGCAATCGACATCTTGGGTCCTTTGCCACGGACCTCCAGTGGAAATAAATACATCCTCGTCGTGATGGACTATTTCACCAAGTGGCCTGAGGCATATCCCATTCCCAATCAAGACGCATGCACAGTCGCAGAGGTCCTAGTGCAGCAGTGGGTGTCAAGGTACGGCACGCCCCTACAACTTCATACCAACCAAGGTAGGAACTTTACCTCTGATGTTTTCAAAGGACTGTGTCAACTACTTGGCATAGACAAAACCCGGACAACACCCTTACATCCCCAGTCGGACGGCATGGTCGAGAGGTTCAATCGTACCATCCTGAATAACCTCTCTCTTCTTGTATCAAGGAACCAGCAAGATTGGGACTTGAAGTTGCCATTGTTCCTGCTGGCTTATCGAAGTGCTGTCCATGAAACCACCGGCTATACTCCAGCCCAGATGCTCTTTGGACGTGAACTTCGTCTCCCATGTGATCTCCTGTTTGGTTGTCCACCCGATGCGTCTTCATCGCCAGAGGAGTACATCCAAGATCTCCAGGCACGATTTGAGGACGTACACAACTTTGCTCGGGAGCGAATTCACATTGCAACGGAGAAAATGAAGACAAGGTACGATCTAAAGGCTACGCAACATGAGTTCCAGGAAGGAGAGAAGGTCTGGTTGTGGAATCCTGTTCGACGCAAAGGACTCTCTCCCAAGTTACAGTGCAACTGGGACGGACCATACACAGTCTTAAAAAGGCTGAATGATGTAATGGTGCGGATCACTAAAACACCTTCATCAAAACCGAAGGTGGTGCACTATAATAGGCTAGGCAAGTACCACAAGTAACGGTAATATTAAAATTAAACTGTAAATACTGGTAAAATTTGCGCATGCGTAATGTAAATATTTGTATATAGATACTTGTACATATTTGTGAATTTTGTAAATATTCCTCACTTGATTTTTGTTTCTGCTTTGTCGTTATATGCAACTTAGTTTTGTATTTGAGATTGTGTAAATTTGGTTAGTTTCGCCTCTTAACCAAGGGTTGCACTGCCCGGGACGTGCAGTCCTTGGGAGGGGGGCAGTGTTACAAAATTGTAAATAATTGTGTTTATTTTTGTATAAATTCTTTCAAAGATGTTTAGTAAGTTGATAAAGTGCTAATTGTGTGCATTTCTAGTCGTTATAGCGTTGAAATAGCCTTATTTTCCCTTAAAAACGCATTAAAAAGCCCCAATAAGGCAGGTAATGGATTTGGCGCCAAATTTGGCGAGTTTTTCCCACCTTGGCGATTTTTTTGGCGACCTTGGCGAGAAAATCCTTATATGGGATATACCAAATATGGAAGCTGTAAGTTGATTGGTTGACCACTTTCTAGAGTTTTCTCGAAAAATCTGGATTCCATGAACAGTATATAAGCCTGTTTTCTTCGCCAAGGCCAGTCAGAGTCAGTTCAGTTTAGTCTGTGATCAGAGCCTGTCAGCTTGCATTGAGCCTCTTTGAAAGAGTCTTGCCTTAAGTGTTATTGCTATACAGTTTGTACTGTGGATTTGCTATTGACAGCTGCTGTTCAAGCTGTGTTTACTAGTTGAATTGAAGCTGATACTCGGTTTATAGACCTGTATTTCTCTGGAACTTTCTGTGAATAAATTACTGAATTTTTGTAAGTTTTGCCTTTCATTCTCGGACAACTCACGAACCCCCAAGTACGCAACAATATTATTATTCAACTTGATTCAAATTAGTATGCCTGCGCAAAAAGCAAATATAGGTGCGACGAATGAAAAATCATAAAATGGCTATCCAAATTGTGAAGTAATAATTAGTAGTAGGCACATAAAACTTTCAGGGATCATTTAGAGTGACGCTATAAACTGTCACTAAAAAGCAGAAGTCATTCCAAGAAAACAAAACATACACGTGCCGTTTTATTAGCTGTTCTCAAATGAGGACACTGGGCGCTAACGGGTTAATAACCCGCAATGCTTAATAACTAATATTAAAATATATTTTATTTTTATTTTATTTTATTATAATTATTTTTTTACATGTTTGTGTATGTAACAAAGTACCCGAGTGAACTACTTCTAAATATAAAATTTCGTGAGTTAACTATAACGTAGTTATATACCATAAGAACTTTTCTTATGAGATGTAACTATCACATTTTATGATGGGCTTTAGACAATAATTATAAATAAGTAAATATGATTACCTTCAATAATGTAGATTAATGGCCATTCATCTGTACGCAAAAACTCTCAATTATAGATCTCAGATTATGTAATTAAACTTGAACATTAGCAAAATTATGTAACAATTTTTGCCTAGTTCACGCTGACACATTTTCATTTTATTATTTAAAATAAGTGCATTAATAATAACAATTTTTAATTTTCTTTCATAAAACATTGAATAATGTATACTTGAGTAAATCTGATAAGTTGCAACCATATTTAAAGAGTTTTACATTTTGATTCTCATGTCCACTTTTTTGTATATTTGGCATGCATTAGTTTAGAAATATCAATAAGTGTTAGACAATATGTACTCTGCAGTATTAGCTATTATTATTATTATTATTATTTTAAATAGGTGCGAAAATGAATATTTGCAAAATCGATGTGCCAGAAAATATCTTGAAATTGACGTTGAAGATCTAGCTAAATCAACTCGTAAGTGTACTTTTATTTTTATTCATATTGCATTTTTATTCATGTTGTTTAAGCAAAAAATAGTCTATTAATTCGTATTACTGTACATTTTTTAACTTATTGCATTGCGCAACAATTTCTATCTTTGAGGTCAATACAGACCTTCATGCAAAATTATGCAGCTCTGAGATCAGTTGTCTGCCTACAAAGCGACGGAACTACACACATGCATCTTTTATTATATATATATATATACATATAGATAGATGTTGGCAATAGTTCTGTACAGTCCCATTCCGAAGCAGGACACTTTGGTCACGCCGTTTTGGTCCCGTCACTTTGGTCCCGTCACTTTGGTCCCGTCGTTTTGGTCCCGAGGATATTTTGGTCCCTGGCCATTTTGGTCCCGAGACATTTTGGTCCCGCCAATTTTTCGCTATTTTTTAAAAATATATATCAGTTATTAATATGAAAGCATATTCATTGATACGGAAAAATTGGATTGCTTTTAGAATGTCTTTGATTAAGGAATATCTTACAGATAAATATATAAATTTTCGAGATTACGATTGAAACCTAGCTATTGAGATTCGGAGAATTTTGTACTAATTTTTTACAAACATTTAATATATTTAAACTTTTTTTTTTTTTTTCCTTTTTAATGCAATTGCACTTTTTTTTTTTTTAGATTTTTTTCATTTGATTTCGATTTAACTTACCTTACTTCAATTATAATTTGATTTTTAATTCACTATTAGTGACAAAATTTTTTGATTTTATAAGTATTGTTAACAATAACAATAGTACCTTCTTATTAAAAAATCGCTGTCTGAAACTAATAGGCCCTCAGTCCTAAAAATGAATTATCACCGTGTTCTGAGCTTTTCTGAAAGTTAGTTAAAAACTGATGCAAGATTTGTACTGGTAACGCTGCCGAAGACAGCAGGGACCCTTAACAGTTGGCTAAAAGTATTAAAAAATTGCATTTTCACCGTGTTCTGATCTAGTCTGAAAGTTTTAAATGTCTAGCTAGTCGTGAAGTTAGTTAAATAAATTTTCTGTTGAATCACATAAACGCTGCTGAGGGCAGCAGCAGGTATCGGAAACAGTTGGCTAAAAATATTTACAAAATGCATTGTCAACGTGTTTTGAGCTTTTCTGAAAGTTTCAATTTCCTAGCTAGTCGGGAAGTCAGTTAAATTGCATGATTTCTCCAAACCGTTTTTGAGTTATTACCGTTTTTTGATACATGATGGCCAAAACCTATGTATTTTTGGCCACTATGAAACTAATTTTCCTAAATATCTCCAAAACGGAAAATCATACAAAGTCCAAAAAGGGAGGTGCACAACTAGATGTTATAACAAACCTATGTACCAATTTGCAACTTTCTACGACCAACCGTTTTTGAGTTATGCGACATACGGACACACACACAGACACACATACATACAGACGTCACGAAAAATCGTGTAAAGTCGCTTATATCACTAAAAGGAGAGCTCGTGTTAAGACGACACTTGCAGGTGTACAACTAAACATCATGACAGTCACACGTATAAATTAGAAACATTCAGCGATCATTCGTTTTCGAGCAATGTGAAATACAAAATCCATTTCGCAAATCGGGATTACTATACTTCCTTATACTTTGTATAAGGAAGTAAAAAGAATCCCCATTTGATTATATTTATTGATAAAGTTTGAATTAATTTAAAAATAATAAAATACAGAAAAATTTTGTTTAAAAAAAGGGAAAAAGAAAGAAAGAAAACCTTACGATATTAAATATAATTTGCTTTTAGAGGCAGAATGCTATTTCTTTCGAAGAACTAATTATTGTCCTATACTCCCATCATAGACTCTTCTTCATAAGCATAAGCGTGGGATCATTTATTAAGTTTTTGAACTTACATATGAATTTATTCATAATATGTGTGTGTGTGAGAGAGAGAGCTACGTTTCATTCGATTTGATTGCGATTTAATTTTTATCATTAATCTAAGAGGAATTTATTCCAAAATTTGTGTTATATTAATAATAATAAAATGCATGTTTGTTTGTCTGTGATGTTTAATTACGTTATCCATGTATATATGTGTATAAATTACTTTTCTTTCAATTATAATGATTTTATTTTAAAAATGAAAAAATATAAGTAGTCCAATATTTAATAAACTGTGCGCATTGCAAGCATCAATATTCAGAAAATGTTGATGTTCAATTTTTTTTAAAAATCTTTTTAGTTTAATATTATGTTTAAAATAAATAAATAACTATATCTGTCTGATATGTCTCTACGACTAAAAATAATTCCCGCATTGAAATCGCTGTAGCACCTTGGTATTCGTTTCACACCTGTTTCTCCCACAGATAATAAAGAGGAATTTCACTGTTTTGTTTCAGCGCATTTGAAAAAGAAAAAAAAAAGAGGGGGGGGGGGGGGAGGGGTTAATGGAAATTTTCTTAAACAATATTGTAAGGGATTATAATGGAATAAAAATGCTTTTCCAATTCTGTGTGATGTGTAACTATTTCCTTTGTTTGACAAATATATCCGGATTGACAGAGCAGAAAATGACTCAAGTTTAGCAGATCTGTACAAATTAATACTGAGATCATTATTTAGGTTCCTCGCATCTTTTTTTATTATCATGTATTAAACTCTAACATTTAGGAGATGTTCAGATAAAACATCGATTTCCCACAAATTTTGTATTCGAACACTCAAAATTTGAATGTGATAATTAAGAGCCGCATTACAGCGTTTTTTTTTTTTTTTTTTTCTTTTTTTTTTTTTTTTTTTTTTTTTTTTTTTTTAAACCTTGTATTTTATTTAAACTGAAATTTTGCAGACTTAGATAAATTAACAATGCTTAGATCTTCGCTGACTAATACCTTTATCATTCAAAATTCGATCCGATATAATAAATTTTCTGTTCTATGTGTCCTACAGTTACATCATTTTCAACAAAGATTGAAGATATTCAACTCTCCAATTGAAAACATTCGACTAAGTTCTCTTTTGCCCGAAGTTCTCTCATGTATTTGCTGTCCTTTTTTCCTCTATCAAAGAAAACAAAGAAAAAATCTAAATCTTTAAATTTTAGACATTTTGTTTCAGTTTTATTTGTTACTTCAACTTTCTGTTCCAAAATAATAATAATGATGATGATGATGATAATTTTCACTTTTCCTACCCCCATGTTTTCAAGTCAAATGACAAAAATTCGAAATATGAAAAATAATTTCGCTTTTTTTTCTGTAATACTTTGATTATTCCTAATATAAGGACCAAAACGTGGGACCAAAATGGCGGGACCAAAACGGCAGGACCAAAACGGCGGGACCAAAATTTCTTCGGGACCAAAGTGGCGGGACCGATTCGGCAGGACCAAAGCGGCGGGACCAAAGTGTCATGTACCCGTCCCATTCAACTTACTTTGATTGACCAAAAAAATGTGGTTGAAATAAGAGTCACTGACACTGCATCATCAGATAAGCTATGTCTGTAAACACCCAGGGCGCGAACTATGCATTCATTTTGATTATGGTGACAAAAAATTTTTTAAGGTTATATCAACAAAAAAAAAAAAAAAAAATGGTTGATTTAACAAAATTTTAACATTTCAACAAAATGTTTGTGTGTGTGTATATAAAATCCTGATGTTCCATGTTCTACATGGGCTATCTTTAATTCTCGTTTGTTCCCCACCAGTTAGCCGGGGTATTTAATTAATTTATTTGTCAAAATGGTGATCTTGATTTAATAACCGGTCTTCAGAATTTTTCTTTGGCCCATTTTATATCAACCGAATACACCACAAAACCATAAACAAATAAGAATTTCGCTTAGCTTGAAGATTTGAATCTTATTTTCAGTCATATATGTACGCCAATAAAAAATTATAACATGTCTAGATTTTGACAAAATGTATTATTATTTTTTATTTAGAAGCTGGAGCCGGAATGATAGTTGGTGTTGTTATTGGAACTATTCTAGTCATTGCTATCGGTTTTATCATCTGGTACAAGCGCTACACTAACGCGTAAGTATTTTTGAATTGTATTATAACTATTTCATAAGTGTATAAATCAAATATACAAAATAGACATAGAAATGTAATAGAAAAAAATCTTATTTTTTGAAATGTAAAGATAACTTTAAATACTGAATAAAGCCTGGAAAAAAAATCCTTTTTTACCCCAGTTAATAAGTTTGGAGAACTTTTTAATGATGTTTTACATCATTTGCATGTAATATCAAATTATATTTTATTAAAAATGTGTAACTTTTGTTTCTAGGGAGAGAGCAAGGCTGCCACATGCTGTAGATAATCCCGTATATGGTCTGAATTTGGACACAGTAAGTTTAACAATGCATTTTTATTTATTTATTCATAGTATTTTCATTTCCTTGTTATTTTTAACAATGTAGCAAACCAAAGGTATGAATATATGTATGCATTTATAGTCAATTAGAAAAGAAAAAAAAATTCATTTCCACTTGTTTTACACACAAACTGTCATAGAAAGCAAAACTTTTGTTGAGCTAAGAATTATATCTTCTATAATTATTCATTTCATATGAAATGAAATTAGGGAATACTCTTCATATTTCAATGAGAAATTTTTTAATACTCATAGCAATACCCAAATTTTTAATTAATTTCGAATACTAGAGTAATATCAACTAATTTCGAATAATGGAATATTTTCAATCACCAAATTTCAAGCCTTTCAGTCATGAAGTTTAAATATCATATGAAGATGTAAAATGTTTAGCTGTTAATATTATATTCATTTTTAATTATTCCTGCAATATTTTTTATACCATTTTTTAAAAGAGTTTAATATTAAATATCTTGCCATAAGTGTATTTTTTTTATGCGTGATATATGAAACACATGATTAATATGTGAAAGGACTGTAAACTACTTTTGTACTACTAAATTTGTCACTTAAATCAATCACAGTTTCAATTCTTAGAACTTTCTATATGTACATAATTTCAGCTCATTCGTTTTAATTTTTAATTTTGTTAAAAAAATAATTAAAAAAAAAACCTCAATGGATTGTATAGTCATTAAAAAGTGGTCATTTCCACAAAAGTTATTTATGAATGTAATTCAGAATTTTGCTACCATATTTAAATGTTAATATTAGAAATTCTGAAGTATTCCAATACAAATATTTGCACAATTGGAAATATTACATAAAATCCACATATTATTGATTTTCGCCTACCATTTACATAGCTTTCTATATCCCGATTCCTATTGGCTACACCTTCAGTTTCTTAAATTCCTATTGGCTGTTATTCCGACTCTGAAATTCGCTTCCCTTTTATATATTAAAGCAACAATCTACCTTTCCACTCTGCACTGATGACGGTATTCTTAACGATACCAAAACTGCAATTTGATTTTAATACTTTTTAAATTGGCGATTCCAGTATATTTCTCTTCAACGTCAAGTTTGTTTATATATATTCCAATATCAAGACGATCCCAAAATGTTTATATATAAACTGGAGTTCCAGAAAGACTGACATACTACATTTAATGTCACGTAGATTCTCTTGGAGCATGTGTAGAACTGTACAACACAATGTGGCATGAGCTCCACTAATGTGCGAAGGTATCTCGAATGCAGTCCACAATTGCTGAAACTGCGAAGTGATGAATATCTCGGTTGTATATCACTGTGTAAGGCTTTCCAGATATACGTAATAATATACATGTCGAGGAACTTCCGGTGGCCAACGGGCGACATTAAATTTACTTAAGAGAGTGTTCCTGTATCAACTTGGCAGCAACTTTCGAATTGTGGAGTGTCACGTTGCTCTGCTGAAATTACAAAAGGCTCATCGGAATGCACATATGACAGGAAAGTTTATAAGCGATCGAAAAGGATGCTTGCATATCGGTTAGTTGTCGAGTTCAACACATACCAGGAGGTCAGAAATCAAAACAAATACACATACTCCATACCCTGCCCTACATCAACATAAACAATCCTGTTTGCATACGAGATCCGAGATTTCAGAGCGTTTTCTAGATATGTATTCACAAATGGTCACTAGCCCGATACAGCTAGCAATGAATCCTGACAGTTCTTCTAGTCTTTAACTGTTATAGAACTGCTAACTACGCTAGTTTATCCGTAATGCTATTAAGCCCAGCCTTTTTTTCACATCAGAATACTTGTAGAGCAATAGTCTTATTATTTAATCATGAGAACATATTGCTGAATATTACTCTACTCTACAACTATTCTGGTGTGAAAAAAAGGCGGGACGGGGGCCTAATATCATTATGGATAAACTAGCATAGTTAGCAGGTCTACTGTTAAATGATGATGCTGCCAAACTCAGGTAGAGAGTATAGTTTTGTTCCTTAGAGCTATGAAAAGCAATCGATATGATCCTGATACCAAATACCAATATCATATCGTTGCGCAATTCACGCAATGACATTTGTTGGTGCTCTAACACTGAAATGTTAGACCTGCTAACTACGCTAGTTTATCCGTAATGGTATTAAGTCACGCCTTTTTTTCACACCAGAATAGTTGTAGAGCAATAGTCTTCTTATTTAATCATGAGAATATTAAATGTTGAATATTACTCTACAACACTTCTGGTGTGAAACAAAGGTGGGGCCTAATACCATTACGGATAAACTAGTAGTTAGCAGGTCTACAGAAAAGTATATAGTCTATCAGGCAATTTTGCTCAATAATTTCTTTAAACGATTCTGCTGAACTATCGATGGTTATGTTCCCTTTAGGATCTTTTTCCATTCACATATATATTAGAGAATTTATGTTTTCCGGATTCTTTATATTTACTATAGACTCTTGCAGTAGCTGAACATGGAAATCCGAATTTTATTAGTACCTATTATTACTAAGCATACATTCAAAGTGACTTAAACCGCAATAATCTATCAGTACTACAGTAGAAGCTGGTGTGATAGCTTACTGAACTACGGCATTGATCTCAATGACTTAAGATAAATGGCTGCATTTGTCTCTTGTACATACATACGCTTTTAAAATCTTTTTCTGGCACTTAAGTTTACACATATATATTAAAAGTACATTAATCCTATTGCGGTGATATATATATATATATATATATTTTTTTTTTTTTTTTTTTTTGCGTCTCACTGCATCAATTTGGTAATTCGTTTTGCTTTCATTGATTATTTGTATTTCCAGAAGCATATGTAGACAGTAACTATCAACCGCAATTTAGGTAGAGTTCATAAGTATCGTACTAAAAATTCTGTTTCGATTTTATTTTATTATTTATTTTTCTATCTACGTTAGTTTGATCGTAATCTATTTTTATCCTTTTATAAAATCTATCCGAACGAAAGCATTATGAAATACAAAAATCTAGCTAGTTAAAGTCCATTTAGTTGGTTTCAAACTACTTTTGGTAATTCAAATTAATTTTTCAATTACTTTGCTTGAAAAAAGAAAATTAAATAAGAATAGTCAAACATTATGAGTTACATTTGGAGAGTTGTGTGATCAATAATATATATAAGGTATCCAGGGGACTTTCAATTTTATCGAAAACTTTTTGAGTCAGTTTTATTTAGCTAAATCTTTTAACAAAATTGTTTAACATATATCTTTTGTAACATTTTAACATGATACAAAAACTAAACGCATGAAT
This sequence comes from Salticus scenicus, assembly GCA_963930645.1. Lineage (NCBI taxonomy): Eukaryota > Metazoa > Arthropoda > Arachnida > Araneae > Salticidae > Salticus > Salticus scenicus. Next base: position 247,435,531 of record OZ005653.1, read on the forward strand.
TGAAACTTTTAAGTCAGTGTTTGAGTTAGAATTAATTCTTACATTCCAGATGCACTTTTGCATAGTTCGTTTTTTCATTTAGAATCTTTAACTGACTTTATATTTCAAAAAAATCTAAAAAATATTATCATACTTTTTACTCTTGAAAATTTTCTTGCTTTTTGTGCACTTATTCTGTTTATGTTTTGATTATTCATACGGTGATTTCTTTTTTTCCAGCTTACTTTTGGTGAACTGAATTCGCATATGCCAGTTAGAAATGTTGATGTAAGTATATAATACAAAATGTGCATGTTGTAGTTAATTTATTGAAATATAATATACTCAAGGCTTATTTTTTTCACTATTTTTTGTATGATGATTTACATTGTTTGAACAGTTTAAAATGCTGCAAACATTCGATTTTATATTTTGTCACAATCATGATAAATGCAGGGAGAAAAACAGGATGTGAAAGAAAAATATACCCTGAATTTCGCTCTCTCTCTCTCTCTTTTTTTTTTTTTTAAATAAATAAGTAACATTAATACTTTTTAATTAATTCAAAATTAACATACTATTTTTCACATTATTTAGCATGCTATTTTTTAATTAATTCACTAAATAATTTTTAATTCCATTGTGTAACATTTTCAATTACTCTATTTTTCATCAATGAATAAATAAATAAAATTTTCTCATTTATTTTTATTAAAAAAAATAAATAATTTTTTTTTTTAATAAAGTTTTGACTTTTAAACATATTTTCAGGTATATGGTAATCACAAGATCATCATAAAAAAATAATAATAAATAAATAAATAAAAGGATTTTAAATGTTACGTTGCACAAAAACACACCAAACACTTTTTTTTTAAATATTTTCTTATTTCTTTTCTATTAAATATCATAAACAAATTCATTTTTATGTTTCAAATTTTTATTCGTTTTTATGGCCTAATGCCGCTATTGCATACAAAAATTTTCACACAACTTTTATCTTGAGCCAAATTTTGCTCCAATTTCTGGAGGCCGAAAAACAAAAGAGAGTTGCAAAAATTAAGTCAAAGATCATCCAAAAAGAAAAAAAAAAACGTTTTCAAGGTGTTCAATACATGCCAAGGTGCAGCTATTTATCGTTCTTTTCCGGGGCCTACGCAAGAAGTCTTCGTGTAAAACAAAGAAAACAACGAATGACTTCACGCCGCCGGTTCCGTCTTTTCTCGGTGCGTTTAACAAGATAGCATCTCATTGGTTCATAATGGGAGGAGGAGTGGTTCGTACAAACAACTTTTTATGACTAGCCATAAAAAAATTGTTCATACTCCTAACTCCTATTACATTAGCGGCGATTTGAGCCAACAAAATTGGCTCAAAAGTTGTGCGAAAAACGGCTGTAAGTAATAGAAGCATTAGGTTATTTTTAAATTTAGTTTTTGCGTGTCAACCGGACCATAAAAGTGTAGTAAATGAGATAGTAGTTGTAAGTTTGTGTAGATAGGCAGGTTCATTCAACAAAGGTCTTGATTACTTCTTAAAGTAGCTTCTATAAAATAAATAAAAAGTAACTTATTGTAGCCCTCTGTAGAAAAAAATAAATAAATAGATTTTTTAGTACTATAAATCATTTTCCGATCAAATGTTTAATTATGTGTATGAAAGGATAATGTTTGAAATGGAAAATTCCTATAAACTCTCTTAAAATAAATAAATTAATTCACCATGTCAAGTAGGTGGTTTTTTTTTTAATCAATTTAAGTTAAAAATGCAATTCTTTGAGCTAATTAGTAGCTTTTTGTTTAAGCGAACTTGAGTTATTGATATTTATCGATGCTTGAGTTATTTCTGCTCATTCAACCCCTCGTAAGTGGCAACATCGCTCTCGCTGCAATGCATTTCTTGAGTAGAACATTTATTATCGTTTGGTGAACTCCTAGGTGGTCCCAAGTGAACCTTTCAGCAAGACAACGCATCGATACACACTTCCGGTTGTGCAAAAAAATAGCTTAGATCTCAGAATGAATTGGCCAGAACTCAGTCCAGATCTCAATTTCATGGAAAATATCTGGGGAATCTTCTTACATGACGTCTACAAGAATGAAAAGTAATATTACTCAGCGTAAGAGCTCGAATCAGCGATCGAGGAAGTCTGGTACAAACTCGAACCCGAAACCTTCCCTAATCTCGTGATTTCAATGAAAAATATCGTATTTTATCTTAACAGGTGCATCATAGATTGTAAAAAACTTTTATGCCGCGTGAAATATAAATATTTCGGTTTTGTGCATAAACTTTTGCGTCATCACAATTTTGATTTTTTTAATAATTTATTATTTTCCTTTTAGTCAGTTGTTTCCGGATTCAAAACATAAATTTGCAATCCAATTGTTTAGATACATTAAACGATTCGAAGCATTCCGGTGTATATTTTTTTAATTTATTAAAAAATTTAGCTTCTGCTTAAACTTTTGCGCCGCACTATAGCGATTTTATGTATGTGTGTGTGTTATGCTTGATTAAATATGCGTCTCAATTGTAGAAAAATTTTAGGTAACATTCCGTAATTTGCTACGAATAAATAAAACAACCTTCAGAGATTGTTTAATTTTTTTTCTCCCCCTTAAGAGTTTTCACAAAACACTTCTTTTTCATCACACAGTTTGTTACACAGGTATGATACAAAACAGGATAAATTACTTATTACTTTAGTTAAATCATTTAGTTTACGCTCTACCAGTGGCCCAGAGATTCTGCTGTCGAATATGATAGACAAGAGGAAACAGGTTTAATCCCAAGTTGGACTTTTTGTCTAGCCGTTTGAAGGTATACATGATTTACTCCGAAACTCGCGTAAAAACGAACTAGAACTGCCCTATAAAGACCCACACAGGCCTAGGACCTATCCTGTAGTCTACTAGCTTTAATCTCTCGCCCCCTCCCTCCTTCCCTCCCGACACACACCAACATCACACTTTTATTTTACCTCTTGTCAATGATTATTCTTTCAATTTTGTAAATTTTCAGCTATGTAGAAAGTTTTTAGAAAATTTAATTACTGGAAAAATTTTACAACAATTAAAAAAAAAAAATCTTATTTACTATTTAAATGCATTCATGGCGCAGTTTCGTATTAGTTAATATTTGGATTTTTAACTATAAAATAGTTACATATGCTAAAAAGTCTTAAAATTTTTAAATATATACCGCAACTAATTTTTTGTTCTTTTTTACAGGGAGCTGGTGCGACGGCAATTGAAAACCCACTTTATTCATTCAAGTCAGAAATCAAGTAGATATGAAATGTGCTTCAAACTCTCTTTTCATATCATTGATACCATATCTCATTGTTATACAATGCTTTATCTGAATATAAAGACTTTGTAAATATTCATATGTATAAAGACAGAGGAATATTCTTCATTGTAGATTAAGCAAAATATTCCATACGGACATCATATTTTCCGTTTTTCGTGTTAGGATAGTATTCATGTGTATTGTAGTATGTCTAAATAAATAAATTATTTTTTAAAAATTGTGTTACTTATTTTCACCTGTATTTGTTGTAGTATACATTAAAATGATATGTTGAATCTCATCATTATAAATTTTTTATCCTTATTGGGGAAAATAAATAATCTGGTGTGTCATTCACACGACTTTCTCTTACCCTGAAATTTACTACTATAAATACAGATTGGAGATTAAGGGGTAAGATAACGAGTATTATTATGTGAACCTGTGTTAAAACAATTCAAATTAGGCTTCTGAACAGCTTTATTTGACAAATAATTCTAAGTGGGGGAGGGGGAGGGCTACCGCCCCCCCTAAACTTTCCGTTTCATTATTGTGCCTACATTTATATAGAATTCAAACCTGTTATTTAATTCAAAAGTTTAGTTTAAAATATTTAGACAAACATATTAACATTAAAATATAACATTTGGATCGCCTGAAATGATTTGTTTTTTTATTTAGTCTAAGAGTATTAGACAGAGATCAGATAGAGTCAGACAAAGATCAAACGTTAAAAACTTGACTTCGGTATTCAGGAAACCTCAAAACGTGTAAATATACAAGAAACCAAGATATGAGTATTTAGCTTAAAAAAATACATTATTTACCATACGGTTATGAGGAATTAATTTCAATTTTTGAGCGCAGCTTTTCTGGACATGGTAAAATATTATAATAAAGCAACTAACAATAAAAAAGAACGTTATGGTTTAAATATTGGCAGTCCTGTATATCTTCTGAAGGTTATGTACACATCATATTGTGCACATAAATATAATCCTATATTAATTAGACACAGCACCACTTGAAATATGCTTGCATCAATTTTTTATGTATTTCTCACTATAATCTAGTTCTTTTGTGTAGCCCTGTAAACGAATAGTGAATGATTTCCATACCATATTCTACGTGAAACAAGTTTTTACGCATATAAAAGATATATATTCGTTTCAATTGGTTTAGTGCAGTCTATAGAAGTTTAAACTCTACTTACCTGCAATTTCTCCCATAGACGTAATGTATTTGAATTTTCTTTGGTGTCCCTGTACATGAACCATTTGCTTGATCTCAACGAAAGTTTAAATGTTGCATCCCTATATAATACACATTTAGAACATCAAGTTTGGACTTTCTGCTATTATTTGTTTTTGAGATATTCTTATAACACACACGCGGACACGCAAACACAGAGACAGACACACACACAGAGACCAACCACTAAAAACATGATTTTTGGATTCAGGGGACCTCTAAATATATAAATATAAACTTGACCCCAAAACTTTTTGTACCGTATATATGGGTAAGAGATAGTAAAATAAATAAATAAATAAATAAATAAACAGAAGGGCAAAGATGGGTCCGACTAACGACCCAATTTCATGAATATCACAAAATATAAAAGTCAAATAAAGGTGCATCTGTTAGACTGTTTCTTTTCTTTTTTTCTTTAATATGTAACGATTTTATGTCTCACGCACGAATAGGCTTCAATATTCAACTTTACATAACCATAAATTAACGATGTTGTCAATCAACACCCTTTAGGTCAAAAATTCACTTGCCGATTTTGCAGGGGAATATTTAAACCAAACATTTAAACATGCGACAAATATGAATGTAAAAGTTTTGTTTATATATATATTTATATTTTATAGAATAAATAATAATAACAATAAAATAAACAAGAGATGTGATGTCTGCTAATTTCCATACCACTATTCCCATTATGACATCTTTTTCATATTTTTACTTTCTTCTATATTCAATACGAGTAGAAGAAAGTATTGGATTCGTAAAAGTTTTCTGTTATGCAGCGATTTGCACAGTTTAAGGGAAGGTTATATCTCAGGAACTACTGCACAAAAATGCATATAAAGTCATACATAGATACAACTTGATATAAATTAGTGCCTACAAACTTTGTGTCAAGAGCTCACTAGGGGGCGCTGCTATGTAGCGATTTCCACAGTTTTAGGTAAGGCTATATCTCAGGAATTGCTACATAAAAATACATATAAATTTATATGTAGATGCATCTCAACATATGTATCAATTTTTGGGGTCAGCTGCTCAACAGGTGGTGCTGCTGTGCAGCGATTTTCATAATTTAAGGAAGGGTTGTATCTCAGGAACTACTGCACCAGATTGCATAAACATTTAATGTGGATGAAACTTAAGTTACTGCGAATCAACTTTTGATACTAATTGCTCAATAGGTGGCGCTTCTATACATCGATTTCCTCAGTTTAAGGGAAGACTATATTTCAGGTTCTAATGCGTATAATCAAACAACACTTGATATGTGAGAAAGCCATTATGAGACATTATGCCAATTCAGTTCGGATGTATAGATTGCGCTGCTATATTGCAGCTTTATTGCAGCTGCTATAGTGCAGAATGGGAATGTTATATTTCAACTTCTATGGAATTTTATAGCACGAAATTTGGTACATAAGATAACCATTATGGAAACGCATCTTTTTAAGATGTTATTTAAACCGTGTTTCTTTAAATATTTAGTGTTAGTTTTCTCTAAGATGAAAATTGCCTGCATTCATCATGGTAGGTAATTTTAATAAATAATAGTTTTTGTAAATTATTTGAACTGAGTGAATTTATATAGGAAAATATAGAAAAAAGTCTTGTGGTGGCCTCAACATACTAGTTTACAACAGTTTTTACGATGGAATAGACTAGCGATTATTGTTTAAATATAATGGCATAAAATGCACAGAAATGGCACCTCTGATATAGTATGTGCTGTTTGGATCAGATCCTAAGAATGTTTATAATATGTAAAGTTTTAACAAAAGCAAATATAATCTAAGAGACAAAAAAAAAAAAAAAAAAAAAAAAAAAAAGGCCGCACTGCAGAAAAATTGACTTAACCTTTTGTGTTTGTAATAACTTAAAAACAAATAAAACTGATTGAAACAAATAAAACTGTCATGTTTGTATAATGCAGAAGTCATAACATGATACCTATGTACATTTTTGATTTAATAATTCGCTATATTACACTCTATGAAGTATTTAATAAAAATCTACAATACATAAAATTTTCTTTATAAACTTAATATAATAAACATATACTTTGTATTCTATTATGATTTATTTTATGAAATAAATACGTTATATTTTAATATGCGAAATAAATTATTTATTTGTTAGATCTAAACAATTATTTGATAAAAATATGTATTCTGCAGTGGATACTTTCATCTTTATATGGAATTACTGCTTTAATGCGCAACGGCATAGTATTTTACAGATTTTTAACATGAAACTCAAAAATTTCACTGTGCCAAATAGCATAAATATTTTCTTCTAGTTCTTGCAAAGTTGTAGGCTACAAATTTCGAATCCTCACCCTCTTTTAGACTAAACATTTTCGAGCGGATTTAGATTAGGACTATTTTCAGGTCTAGTAAAGAAGAAATTCTAATCGTTGTTGCACTGTATTTAAAGAAGTTATGTTACTAAACAATTTTTCTGAATTCCTTCTGTGTTCTAAATGTAATATAAATTGATTTTTTAAGCACTGGCTTTTTAACTTGCGGTCATTTCGATTGGATGAGCAACGTGGTGGCTGTCTAAAGACGAATTTGCAGTGTAAATAGCCAAAAAAAATTATATATTGCTAAAAACCAGCTCACCAATATTTCGTTAACATTTAATCATTTTGACATCCCGCATATTGAAATATTTTTTGATTTTCACTCTGTAATTAATATTTTTTGTGGTATCGTTAAATATTCTTGCGATTTTTGAAACGCTTTTTAAAATTACAATTTTTCGAACAACTGTATCTTGTTTTTAATACTTGTCTCCCCCGTGGCAGAAACACGGCGACACGGCGACACGGCGACAATGTCGCAGAAACAGAAATGTTCTTGCAGAAAGATTTTACTTAAGTCAAGTAAATTTTGCCATTGTGTTAAAAGAGAGAGAGAGAGAGAGAGAGAGAGAGAGAGAAACTCAAAGAATAGTTTATAAACTGTTCTGCAGAACAAATTTTCGTTTCTGCAGATACGATCCCCTCAATTCTGAATCCATGCATTAGCGATTCGTGATGCGGGGATATAATTAACAGTGAGCAGCCCCCGCTCATCACTCTTGGAGCGATGTAGAGCGCTTCTAAGGGGACTACTCGCAGTTTATTAAAAAACTCAAAAGAAAAAAAAATACAAAATTCGTCAGGCATAATCCGGCCTAGAATCGACACTTTTCACTGGTAACCCCTTCACATCGGAACTTCATTTTCGTGTCTCCAAACTTTGTTTTCGTGCCGCGCCTGCCGCTCGTGTCGTGTGTATTTATTGTATTGCAAAAAGGTGTTTTTTCGAAAGAAGGTGGCTTTGTGACCATTTTCCGAATTTCATATTTCATGCATTTTCAGATTCATGCATAATAAAATAGCTGCGTCCAGTGATTTTCTTTCTTTCTTTTTTTTTTTTTTTTTTTTTTTTTAAATAAGTGCGTGATTGCTGCTGTACCGATTTTCATATATTTTCTGATTTACGCACGAGAAATTAGTTGTATCTAGTGATTTTTTTCTTTAATGTATGCGAAGCATGTATACGTGCGTGGTAGTACAGTCGGTAATAAAAGTGTCCGAACACTAGAAAAAATTCCTATATAAAAAAGTACACTTCATACAGTTTTGTTAAATAAATGCTTATCGAATCATGTTCTTACACTGACTAAGAACAAGATGCGACAAGGATTTATTTAACAAAACCGTATGAAGTGTACTTTTTTTACATAGGAATTTTTGCTAGTGTTCGGACACTTTTGTTACCGACTGTAAATACATGTAAATTTTTAAAAGCTGCATTGATTTTAATGTCTGGTTCAACTATGCAATACATTTCACAAATATATACAGAAATAAGACGATGGGGAAATTTGTAACGTCTGTAGATACAGGCTGTTCGCACATTTTTTAGACGATTTTATTTCGCAGTAAGAAAAAATTCGTTTGCATGGAGAATTTTATTTTCACAACAGTTATGATTTTGGTAGTTTTATTTATCTTCTGATATTTAGAATTTTTGTTTAGATGCAAAAATGCGCTTTTAAAATGGCAGTGGATGGAAGGATAGGTTTTCCGCTTTTTCCAAAGATAGTTTTTAGTGAAATCTTTATGAAAAGCATTTATCAGGAGGAAAATGGAAAAATGTTGCAACAACAGATGAATCTTGGGTTTATTTAAGTGGTTGCAATAAAAAAAGGTCAATTTATTATCACAAAAGTGGAGAAAAAAATTTGCTACATGGCTCAAAGCATCAAAAGAAAGTTTTTCTAAAGGATTTATGATTGCCACTGGTTTTTCATACAAGCGCAAGTTAAAAGCAAAAAAATGTGACAAAAATGTCAAAATCAACTCTAAATACGCTCAAGAACATATTTTAATTCCAATTTTTAAAAATGAAAATCCAGATCTTTATCCACAATGCTATCAATCCGTTGAACTGTATCAAGACAAAACAAGCAGCCACACATCACAATCCGCAATTGCTTTTCTAGAAAAAAGTGGAACAAAAAACGGGAATTAAAACCATACCCTTCACTGACATTCCTGCTAAATCTTCTGATGTATCACTGTTGGATTTTTGTGTTTTTCGACTCTTAAAATCAACATTATCCAAACACCGACCTACAACGCTTTGTGGACTCTGGAAAGCCGTTCAAGAGGAGTAGAAAAATATACCTCTTCCGATATTATAAAAAGCATTATTATCATAGAAATTATGATGTCGAATGTTAGTTAAGAACAAAGTTACCAAACTGAACAAATAAAACTCGAAATATGAGTGAAATTGCTTCAGTACACTCCATCAAAATCGTCTAAAAGATGTGCGAACAGCCTCTGTATACGCAAAATAAAAAATGAAGCTTCAAACCTTGCTTCAAAAAATAGAAGATTAAGAAATTAATCTTAAAAATACTTTATTGATTTATAGCATTTTATATGTAGTAAAAGATCTTAGCAATAAATATTAATGGGTATCTTAAGTTATAAAATTGATAGCTTTTCTAATTTTTTTCTTTACTAATCATTAATTATTTTAATTGCGATTAAAATTCTTAGCTTTAAATTTTGTTGTTTAAGCATATGAAATCGTTAAAAAAAATTATTAATTTATTTTAGAAAAATACTCTTATCATTAGTTTCTACAGCTTGTTCATTTCATTTTTTAAACATTTGAATTTTTAATTTTTTTTTTTAATTTTTTTATTATTATTGAAATATTGCAAATTAAATAGTTATTTTGAATAAAAGTCAAACCAAAAGTTTTGTTGAATATATATATATATATATATATATATATATATTGTAAGCAAAGGGAATTTTATCTATTAATAGTTGTTTTGAATAAGTACTAATTAAATAGCAAATGCTTTTATTTATTTATTTTTATTTACTTATTCGTATAGATATCAATATCAAATGTTACTTTTAATTGATTTCTATTTAATTCATTCATCTGTAATCATTATTTTCTGTTATATACATTATCCATGAAATCTGTTATATTTCCCATTTCAACATTTCCTTAAAAATTAAATGTTTCACTTGCCTCAATCTTTATGAAAATATTTCGACTATGCTTTTTCTATAATTGTGTTACTTAGATCTTGTATTCTGTTTTACTTTATGTATTTAAATGATGGTATAATTATACATTCTGAATTCTTTAATGTCAGATCACATTTTTCAGATTTCAAATACACATCTTTATGCTATTTGTATATAATATAAAAATGAATCTTGTGTATTTGAATGTTATCTTGCATTTTTCTAATAATCTCAAAAACTATAAATGTTGTAAATTATTTATATTTCATTATGATATTCACTATTCTATATTAATTTTTACTTTTAATTTGTTGTATTTTAATTTTGAGTTCTGTATTATATTTTATGTCGTTTGGTTTGCACCTTATGAAATAAGTGCATTTGTGTATTTAAATATATATATTTAATATAAAAAAAGTAATGAAATTTTAAAAGTATTTGTAACATTTGTTTAATTTAGACATTTCATGATTTAAATGCCTTAAAAAATTTGCAGATTATTTTTTATGTGTTACTGCATTTTATGTTTTGAATTCATTGAATATTTTATACACAATATTGTGAACAAAAAATCTGAAGCAATTAAGATCAACAGATTTATTTTCACCTTTCTTAAAAAAAAAAGAAAGAAAGAAAAAAAAAAAAGAGTATTTTCTTGCAATAGTGCAGATATGTGCCTAGTTAAATTTTAAATATATTCGTTATACTGAATATTATTTACAATTTAAAAATAATTTATTTTGAATTCATAAATGTTAACTTCACAAACTATTTCTGCAGAAAGATTTTGGTGTTGATGAAGCTTGTCGCAGAAAGCATAATAAATTTCTGCCACAGGGCTTGTCTCAATCCTAAATTGTACGTGGAACATAACATAGTAAAATCTGTTCGGAAATTTACCTTTAAAACAATGAAATTAGTGATTGCAGAAAAGGAAATGGAAAATATCCAAGTGCGGCTTTTTTTTTTTTTTTCTGTCCCTTAGTGTAGGTATATGTTGTGAAGCAGTTATACTTTCATTTTTCTGTGGTTTGTGCAAATGAATCAAGTAATTAAAAAACCCCCAACTACTTAATTATGCTTAACTGCATCTTTTACCTAGGAAATAATATTGTTTTAAAGTTATTCATGCATGAAGAATTTATTACACATTTATTGTCAATATCGTTTACCTGAAAAACAATATTCTTAAAGTTATTCAGTCGTGAAGAATTCCACATTTTACAATAATATACCAATGTAATTTTAGTTATACAAAATAAATTCAGAAACTTCTAATTTAGATTCATCTCTTTAACATCAGAATTATAAAATGCATCCAAAACTGTGTGTATTTTATTTAAAAATGAATTTAATATATACGAAGTAAGTAAATGAATGCTTATTTTATTGCACAAATGAAAGAATTTTTGTAAAGTGACAAAGCATTATTTTCAAATACAGAACAGTATTGATCAAACATTGAGATATATTCTGTTTCATTAACGACAATTTCTCACCCCCCTTTCTCCACAATCTCAACACCTCTGATTGATAACAATGCCGGTTGTTATCTCTTTTAGGTTTTTTAGAAAGAATACCTATTAGCATCTGAATGCCGGCAAATCTTTGATCTTTGCTTTGGGGGTGTCTGAGCTATTGTGTTTTGGATCATCTTGTACATGCTGACAATGAAATGATAAGAAGTACGAAAGTAATAAAAGGCCTGTGACAACTTGGTTTACTTACACCTGCAGTGTGCTTCTTTTGCGTTAAATTTCATGAAACTTTTAAATTTTTAGTTTCTTTTTTAATCCAAATAAAAATTTACAGTTTTCGAGTGCATGGTAGTGACTAGTAGAAAAACTAGTGGACCGTGGAAACGGTTTGACCATGGCTCTCGTGCAGAGCTTCTTCATCGTTTTGGCCCTTTTTGGATTTTATGCATCAGGTAAACAATGTTTATAAAGTGATTTCTACAATTAATTTTCAATTTCGTATTATAATGATTTTTTTTTTTTTTTACCCAAAGAACATTATTATTATTATTAAGGTTCGCACAGGTAATGAAAATTTTGCGATCTGAAACAGACCACCTAGGTCATGATTTAAAGTACAGACTTACTATTATTAAAGTTCATGCCAATATTAAAAAAAAAATTATGATCAGAAAAAGACCACCTAGATAACGATTTAAAAATATTATTAAAAAAAAAATTAAAATTCACGCCAGTAATAAAATTTTTGTAATGCAAAAAAGACTACCTAGTTTATAATATATAGTACTTTATTATTATTAAAATTCATACCAATAACGAACATTTTGGTGATTCAAAAAAGACCACTTGGGTCCTTATTTAAAGAAAATTATTATTATTAATATTTACGTCAGAAATGAAAGTTTTGTTATTCGAGAAATACTGGTATTTACAGGTTAAAAAAAAGCAGGCAAAAATTGTTTCGGGTCAAAATATATAAGCACGCCACTTCAGCAAAGAAAAAAAAAAAAGGAAGGATGTTTTATACACATGAATTTCCGAAATGTAATTATTTATCTATTTATCATTATTATTATTATTATCATAACTGACATTTTTATAACTATCAAAATATATTTGTTTCCATTTTTTAAAAATATCAATGGAAAAGAAAGGAAAAGAAAGCTGCATTCATGGGTGTAAATTTGGCTATATTTGTTGACAATTGCAACCATATCGCCATGTTGGCCTGAGCTCTAATTATTTTTAATATTATGTTATTGTTGTTATTATTATTATTATTATGTACGCATGTCGTTTAATAAATCAAATGTAAACACCTTAGATTATAAATGTTGATATAATTTCCTAAAATTCCAGAATAATTTATGTATCTACCAAGTAATATAAATGACCTTTAAGTCTCTCTATAAGTATTGAATAAGCAACTAGTGCTCTAATCTTTTATAAAATTTGCCATTTAAACTACTTCACGCAATAAATATAGTATTGAAAGTTCGAAAGTAAAAATAGATAACTCAATAAAATATTTAAAAAAAAAAAAAAATATATATATATATATATATATATAGGGTGTTCCAAAAGTCCCCCCCCCCCCCTCCAAACTCGAAAATGAGTTAGAATTGTGAAAAATGGCGAAACGCGTATTCAATGAATTCAAGAGAGACCTCTTTTGGTGAAAAAATTTTGGGCTGGAGGGGGGGGGGGTGGAAGGGCTAGGGAGGCTACTAGGGAGGGCAGCTTTAAAATTTCGAATAGGAAGGTATGTCTTGTGATACATCCCAGGAAACGTCTCTTCAAAACAATGAATTTTACATAAATAGTTTTGCCCTACAATGATTATTAAAAGAGATACATTAGTTTTTAGACTTTTGAAATGTGGGTTTTATACTTATGTACACCCTTTAATAATCATTTCAGGACAAAACTATTTATATCAAATTCGTTGTCTTGAAGAGATGTTTACAGGGATGTATCACAAGACTTACTTTGCCCAAAAAAGTTTGGGCCCGGGCAAGGGGGTGGTAGGAGTGCCGCTTGGGAGGGCAACTTTAAAATTTCAAACAGGAAAGTATGTCTTGTGATGCATCCCAGGAAACGTCTCTTCAAGACAATGAATTTGACTTGAATAATTTTTTCCTGCAATGATTGTTAAAGGGTTATACATAAGTAAGTATAATAATATACCTTTAATAATCATCATAGGGCAAAACTATTTATATCAAATTTATTGTTTTGAAGAGACGTTTCCAGGAATGTATCACAAGATATACCTTCCCATTTGAAATTTGAAAGTTGCCATCCCTAGCAGCCCTCCTAGCCCCCCTAGGCACAAGCTTTTTTCACCAAAAGAGGTCCCTCTCGAATTCATTAAACACATATTTCGCCATTTTTGACAATTCCGACTCCTTTTCTAGTTAGGTATTGGGTGTGGGGCTTTTGGAACACCCTGTGTATACGATTACATTTTTTTATTTTTAAATCTCATTTGTAATTATTAACAGAGATAAACTCTAACTCTCAAAGAAAAATAACTATACAGTTTAAATAATCAAACTAAGTTTAAGGTTTTATCTTTATAAGTATATATATATATATATATATATATATATGTGTGTGTGTGTGTAAAATGAATTATTTTGATTAATGTTTTATCTCAGTTACTCCTATTTTACACAGATTTACAATATATTTATAACTTAAGCCTTCCCTTTTTTTAGTTCTTTTCATTTTTTTTTTAATATATTATTTTTTTTATTATTATTAGTACTTATTATATTTCATAAAAATGTTCAGACAGGAATCTTTTTCTGCATTATCAAAACTATTTTAATCATTTTTCTTTAGAAAATATTTCTTTTTTGTCGACATCGACATTAAAGGCATTAAATTCTGTATACATTTTATAAGTTCCTTTTAAATAATTTTATTTAATAATTTTTACTAAGTTTAGTGTGTTATTTAAGTTACTCTAGAAAGTTTGTAGATATAAGTACTATACTTTTTCTCAGTTTTTATATTCTTTTCATTAGAAAAAGTTTAATTCTACTTTCATTAATTAATAATCTATATATATAAAAGAGCAGAGTCTCTCTCTCTGTGTGTGTGTGTGTGTGTGTGTGTGTGTGTGTGTGTGTGTGTGTGTCCGCTATAGAATCCTAGGCCGTTTCACCGACCGGGACAATATTCGGCACGGTTAATGTTTATGACGCGAGAAACACAACGCCGCAAGCGACTTTACAAAATTCGCCATTTCTGGAATTTTAGAAATTCAGCCCCCAGGTGGGGCAGTAAAGGGGGGGGGCTATGGAGCAAAAACAAATAGAAATACAGTTAGGCCGTTGAAAATTGGTACAGATAGGTTTTAAAGGCCTGCAAGTCGAATGGGGATATTTTCGAAAGTGTAAAGTTATTAGGATGGGCAAGAAGGGGGAGGGGAGAGGGGGGGGGGTAAAAAAGTAAAAATAGAGTTAGATCGTTCAAAATTGGTATATAGAGGTTTTCGATACTTACAAATCGATTGGGGATATTTTCGAATTTGTAAAATTATTAGGAGGGGCGGTAAGGGGGGGCTATGGGCAAAAACAAATAGAAATACAGTTAGGCCGTTCAAAATTGGTACAGATAGGTTTTAGAGGCCTGCAAGTCGAATGGGGATATTTTCGAAAGTGTAAAGTTATTAGAAGGGCCGGGAAGGGGGGTGCGGAGGGGCAAAAAATAAATAAAATAGAGTTAGATCATTAAAAATTGGTACATAGAGGTTTTCGATACCTACAAATCGATTGCGGATATTTTTGATTTTTTAAAATTATTGGAAGGGGCAAAAAAGTAAAATAGAGATAGATCGTTCAAAACTGGTGCATGGAGGTTTTTGATACTTACAAATCGATTGCGGATATTTTCGAATTTGTAAAATTATTAGGATAGACGGGAGGGGGGAGAAGGGGGAAAATAATAGAAATTAGAGTTAGAGCATTTTGGGAATTTTTTCCGAAGACAGTGAGAACCCGGTGCGATATTTTTCCTAATCAGATTTTGTTTCTCTTTTTTTTTCACGTGATGAAAATTAATGCAATTCTAAGAATTTAGTAATTATAGTGATTCATTTCAAAATAGGGACCAGCGAAGCGGGCGTCTCCAGCTAGTATTAATATAATTTTATTTCAACATCATTGTTTCATACTTTCTTTAAAATATGAAATAAAATAAGATGTTATTATTATTATTTGCATTAACTAAAAGGGAAAGACTTATAATGAAAAATTTAAGTTTTATTACTTCCATTACCCTACTACCATAGATAATGGAAGTATTGTGTTAGGTCCAAAAATTCGATATCGAGATTTCACCTGAGTTACACGTTTTGAGGTGCCCTGAGTCCAAAAAAGTGGTTTTTGGCAATTGGTCAATGTGTGTGTATGTGTGTATGTATGTATGAGTGTATGTATGCAATCATCTAGCTATCATACCTTCGAAACTAATAAAGATAGAACTATAAAACTAATAAAGATAGAACTATAAAACTTCAGAATTGAAACAGATCTGGTGTACAGATAAATTTTCCAAATTTTGGTGAAAATTGAAAAAAACAGATGTTGAACATCGGAAACGGAAGTGGGACCGTAAGTCTGTATCTCAAAAACGGCTAAAACGATTTTCTTCAAATTTGTTATATAAACACTCTATTAGATGTCCTTTCGAATGATATAGTTGGTTAGTTCAGGAAAATTTATAGGCATGGCTGTACGGATTTTTTTCAAACTCGCCAAATTAACTCACTTTTGAATATCCTTTTGTACAGTCGGTAACAAAAATGTCCGAACACTAGCAAAAATTCCTATGTAAAAAAAGTACACTTTGTACGGTTTTGTTAAATAAATCCTTATAGAATCCTCTTCTTAGAACTAAGAAGAGGATTCTATAAGGATTTATTTAACAAAACCGTATGAAGTGTACTTTTTTTACATAGGAATTTTTGCTAGTGTTCGGACACTTTTGTTACCGACTTATGTAATTATTATTTTCCGGTGAATAATTGAGTTTTGGTAAAAATTGGTATCTCAAAAACGGCTCTAACGATTTTCTTGAAAATTGTTATATAAACCCATTCCTTTCTTATGTATTACGTGGTTATTAGAGAAAATTAACAGTCATCCTGCTTAGTAGGTCAGTTTTAGTTCTCGGAAATTGGTGTTTCAAAAAATAACTCTACCATTTTTTTTCTTATTTTTACCTCGCTATATGTAAGCTTCGTTTTATATGTCTTTACACGTGTATAAAGTTTCTCTTACTGGAAAAAAAAAATATGTTTGTTTCTACTTCTTTAGAGTCACTTTTATGTCTTCTGATCACATTATCTCCAAAAAATGCACATAATACGTGTAATATTTGGTAATGGAAGTCGTATGGTTGTTTCACACCAGATTTTTTTTTTTTTTTTTTTTTTTTTTTTTAATTACAAATCGTAGCAGTGGGAGGTGATGGGTAAAGGGATAAATGAAATTGTCAATGTGTATAAGAAACAATGAAAGAGCGAATTTATAATATTGTATACAATCTTAAAATTTCTATACTTATTATATGAATTCTATTAAATCTTTTATTCTTACTGTAATTAATAATTTTTAAAAAAGCATTAAAACGTACTTCACAATATATCTATATCTATATCTATATCTATATATATATATATATATAAATATCTAAGTTTAAAAGTTAATCTAAGTTTTTTTCTTTATCTGTGTTAATACGATAAGAATCTACGTTATTATTGTTCCTTGATATTATTTCTTTTGTTCGATATGCAATCCTCAAAATTATTTTCTTGTTAGTGGGCGGAACTCTTTATTCTTCCCATTGTTTTCTGATAAAAAAAAAAAAAAAAAAAAAAAAAAAAAAAAAAAGATATGGGCGTTAAATATCTGTAACTTTGATATTAAGAATAATCACGTTTCTCCTTAATAGAAAGTGATAATTATTACATTTTTAATACTGTTAACGTTATGCAATTACGTTTCTGGAACGTTATTGTATCGTTTAAACTTTCGTCATTTTAACCCTCGTTTGCCTATTTCTTCTCGGCTAACTCTGTTTACAGAGTTAAAACTTTTTTTTTTTTTTTAATATATAGTTGCTTTCAAATAATTTGTTTTATTAACTGTATGAAGTGTCACGTCATAAGCGACTTAAACTGTTTTAGGAAAAAATATTTTTGTCACTCCAGAGGTAGCTTAAAGAGATTTAGGGAAAAATAGTTTTGTCACATCAAAAGTGACTTAAAGAGTTTTGGGAAAAATTAGTTTTGCTACGCCAGAAGTGACCTCATAGAGCAAAGGGTTAATGTAAATAATTACATTTTAAATCATTAGATGTAATTTAAGATGATCGAAGAGGTTTTCTGGGAAACACCTTTGTACGAGACACGCATCTTCCCCAAATAGCTAAATACAAACTAAACTGATAGAATACAGAGCAGATACTTACAAGGAAACATTCAAAAGGTGTCGTCTTCAAAAAACATTGAAAAACATATATGGGATTCTACTATTCATAAAACACCAGAAAGTGAAAATATTATCTGCTGAAATGAATTACAGCGACCACAAAAAATTATCAAAATTAAGCATTTTTGGCGATTTAGCGCTTAGGCGATAAGTTTGCTAGCACCGAGATTGCCGTGTACGAACAGAACCGAGTTTTATCACTTACAAACTTTGAATAAACACCATAAAATGCAATAAACTCGCAACAATTGTTTCGGGTCGAAAAACCCACGACCCTTCATCAGGCGAATAAAGTAAGCACGAGTGCTGCAGTCAAAGCGGCAACGCAAATAATTTTTACAACGCCAGTTTTGTGGTGTTTTTTATTAGAACCGTGTTTTGTTCCTCCGCCAAGTACTCAAAATCAATCGTTCACAGCGTGAAATCGCCAAATATGCTTAATTTTGATAATTTTTTGTGGTAGCTGTAATTCATTTCAGCCGATAACTTTTGACTTTCTGGTGTTTTATGAAGAGTAGAATCACATATATTTTTTTCAATATTTTTTGAAGACGACACCTTTTGAATGTTTCCTTGTTAGTAAATGAAGAAGAAGAAATTCTGCAAATTATAGGGGGATGGGGAGAATGTCCTCGTAAAAGAACATCTTACTTCCCTGTAGCAGAGTGTATGAAATCCAAAAACCTAAATAAAGAAAAATATGGAAAATAACACATAATTGCATTAAAAAAAAAAAAAAAAAAAAAAAAAAGAAAAAAGAAAGAAAGAAAGAAAAATGCTTGTTTTTATACGTATGCTTTGAAAAACTATCTCACCTACACTGCAGGGTTATCACAAAGCGAAATTTGAATACCACTATTTTTATATAATAATTTTCGACTTGACCAATCGTTGATATTTATTTAAAAAGTTACTATATAAAAATTGTGGTATATAAATTTTGCTTTCAAAGGACCCTGTCCACTGGTGTGCAAAATTAAAACAATAGCATGCTTTTTTTTTTTTTTTTTTTTCGTATAATTTTTAAGCAAATCAACATGTGAATAAAATGTTGGATGGCATGTTTGTTAATCATTAAACAGATATCATATAACATTGGTAATATTTTTAAAACTTATATTAACCTTTTCGCGACCGCATGTTTTTGTCTTTTTGACAGTAAGGTCCGCCTGTGGGCGTTATTTCCCCAAGTTACAATATTTCAGAACAAAATTTTCCATATTCAGATTCATATTACAAATGGATATACAGTATAATTATACTCTTTCTAATCAAAATATTTGTATCCATAGTAAATTGGTTGTGCAAATATGAACATTGTGTACATTCTTAAGAAATAAATGACATAAAATTTCAAAAGAAACGCCCTCTGGCGGGGTTATAAATTTTCAAATGACGTGAATCTGCGTCAGCGGTCGCGAAAGTGTTGAGTCATTTATTCTCAAAAGTAAGCATTGGAAGAAATGAAAATAAATAAATAATCAATTTCAGAAAAAAAAAAAAATAAATAAATAAAAAAGGGTGCTTTAAAGATAGTTGAAGATACACACACCTCCAAATGTTAAACTAAAATAGGATTTTTCTTCCTGTACTCACATTTCTTTTTCTATGAATATTATTTTTCAGTGTACTAATACCTAAAAAATAGTAGGTGCCAAGTTACTACTAACGGAAAATCAATTTCATATACCACGATAAAGAAAAAGGTAAAACTCTTCCTATTAAATTGCAGATAATTATTACAAAAGAATACATTGAAAAATTTCCGGTATTAAGATTATGGACAATCCGTAATAACTTGGCACCTCTGATATTGTATTAAATGACTTATTAAATAGTTCTGAAGTCTTAGAAAGTATTGTTTTTTCTACTGTCTCTGAATATTTTGTAGCAATTTGAACAGATTTCTCTACTTTCATAATATAAGTTATTTTTCAATAATTAAAAGCCATTCTGTTCTTAACATTCTACAAGCTTGATTTAATTAGATTTTAGTTCATCCATGAAAAAGAAAACAATTGTAGAATAAACGTATGATAAATTAACCAAACATTTATAAATTCAATAATGAGTTTACTCAAAAAATACAAAAATATGCAATTTTTATTATTTAGCTTTTAAAATACGATTGCGCATCAACAACACTGAGAAAAAATTCTGTAATTGACATCTAGAATCTAAATTGTGGCTCTAGAAAAAATGGTTCCATGTCATCCTTATAAATTCTAGTCCCCTTAGAAAGCGAGTTCTAGAAGCCCCTATTAGAATTCTAGAGCGTTTGCCTATATTCTCGAGGGCAAAGTTATTTAACACGTTAATCGCCACGATAATATCAGAAAAATTTTCACATGGGCCATGGTAACTTTATTAGACAATTTAGTTAAAAATGCGTGTTAAAAATGCGTCAGGCACATATGACTGACATGGCGATTAACGTGTTAATAATTACTCGGCGTATATCATATTCCTTTTAGGGTTATTTCCTAGTTAAAAATGCGTGTTAAAAATGCGTCAGACACATATGACTGACATGGCGATTAACGTGTTAAAAATCTCTGCAAATAAATGAGACTACAAGAGGCGGGTTTCTGCAACTATAATCTTGGTTTATTACCAAATTCTAGAAAATCAAGCGAGAATTTCTCGCAATATAAATGATTCAGAATATTTAGTGTATTCAGATTATTGTTTCACCATCTAGAAATGTGTACACTAGAAATTCTTGATAATTTCGTCTATTCAGTTTATTGGCGTGCCTTATGCGCATAGCTCGGAAATCTATATTTCTAGTTACGGGGTTTAGAAAATGGCCACTTATTCATTCTAGAGACAGGCGGTATATTTTTTTTTCTCAGTAAATGCACTGTTAAAAATTTCAACAGAAAACTCTGTGCAATCTATTATCTTAAGTCTTACGTAAAATTACAGAGAAAAATAAACGGAGATGTTAAAAAACTTATTTTATACGTTCACTTTAATAACTAATATTAATTTAATTAATCATTGGTGAGAATATATTTCGGACTAAGAATGCATTTTCTAAAGTAGAAACAGTCATTTTTAATTTTAATTAAATAATTAAATAATAAAATTAAGTAAAAATTCAGAATAAAGATTGAGAATCTCGATTATTCACTTTTAACTAAGAATTACTGTAAATTTACAGAGACTCTGCATAAATATTTACAAAAATTTTTAACAGTGTGTGTCGCAAAAATAATCATTTATATTATTGAAACGTTACTTTTAGCACATTAATTTTCTGTTTTTTCATAATTATCTTATTCTACAAAATCAAATTGTATAGAAAAATAAATAAATAAATAAAATGAATGAATGGATGAATTAAGATATAAATTCAAAAGTTAAATTAAAATTCTATCCTAAACAGAATTTCATTGAGAACGATAGGCCTAATTTTTATTTATATATTTAGTAAAATTTTCCACACAAAGGTGCGTGTTAACTGTATACACACACTTGTGTAAATTCCCGTTCTCATACTTTTACTGGAAAACATTGCGTCTGTAGTTGCCTAGCTTCTCGTTGTACAAAGTTTTACCTTATTTGAATTATATGTTGTTGTCATCACAAAATTTTTTTCTATATTTTCCAACACAATTCACTCAGTACAAATAATTTATTTAAATTATTATTTGCTAAATATATTTTTCCTGATGAATGCACACGATTTTTTTTTCCGTAGATGTATTTAATCCTAAATGTCCAAAGAAAGTTGATTTTACAATCTACAAGATCTTAAACTAGTATGATGTGATGTGACCACCACAAGACTTTCTTCTATATAATTTTTCACAAAATTAATGCAATACAAAATATTTATTCAATTATTAAATTATTTTCCATTATAAACGCAAACGATTTTTATCTGACAGAATTATAATTATTAAATGCCGAAAGAAAGTGAATTTTTTGCCAACATCAAAAGAAATGATTTATGGTTCAACCATTCGTTTTAAAGGTATTGACGAGATCTTTTGAAAGGCACCCATATTGAAATTTTACACCTGGGGAGTACTGCAGGTGTGAAGCGATGTTTCCACATGAACAAACTTTTTTTCCCTAGTTTACTACTACTGTTATCAATAATTCATATTACTTTTATAATCACACGTTAAAAATAAAAGGACAAAATTGACTAGAAAAAGGGTTGGGGGCATTAAAGCTATTGTCCAGGGTTTGATACGACTCGCCTAGAATGTTGTGGCCACCACATGATTTTCTTCTATATTTTTCTATGCAAATTTACTTAGTAAAATTAATTTATTAAAACCATTATTTAATAAAATTATCTTCCATGATAATGCAGTACGATTTCCATATTAGAGAAGCAGTATAACACTAAATATCCAAAAAAAGTTCATTTTATTCTCAATATTATATTTTTTTCTGTTAAAAATGAAAAAAAATCGAGAACTTTATTTTAAATTATCGCAGATTGATGGTTCAACCAATCATTTTAAAAGTATTGGCGAGCTCTTTTGAAAGATACCCATCATGAAAATTTATTCCCCTCGAAAGGTGACGGTTATGCTCCTACATATGTAAAAAATTTTCCCCAGTTGACTATCTCTATTATAAATAATTATTGTAAATTTCATAATGATTGTTAATAAATAATTCTCTTTATGCACATTTATACAAAATTTTGTCCTATACCACCATGTTAAAAATTTAGAAAAAACGGGATGGCAACGCAACCTGTTAGACAATTTTTACCAAAAGTTGATAGGCACTAATTTATGTTAAGGTGTAACTACATACCAATTTGTATGAAATTCTGTGCAGAAGTTCCTGAGTAACAGTTGCCACAAAAATGTTGTCACACACACACACACACACAAGCACACAGACAGACAGGCTGACATTTTCTAAAAATGGTCAAATCGTATTCTACAGCTCTCAAAATGTGTAAATCCATCAAAAATCCGAGGTCGAAAATTTTTACGAATCCTATACTTTCTTCTATTGAATATAGAAGTAAGTAATAACTCTCTTTATATACATACATTTATACGAAATTTTGTTCTATACTGCCATGTTAAAAATTTAGAAAAAATTGGATCACAGCACCACCTGTTGAGCGATTTATCCCGAAACCTAATCAGCTGTAGTTTATGTCAGGGTCCAACTAATACCAAGTTTCGTTAAATTTCGTTCATTGGCTCGTGAGGTACAGCGTCCACAAAATTTGTGATGCAAAAACACAGACAGACATTTTCTAAAAATAATCGAATCGTGTTCAGGGCATCCCAAAACGTATAAATCCCTCAAAAACTGGAGTTCAAAAATTTTCATGAATCCAATACTTTCTCTATATATGCATATAGAAGAAAGTAAAAATGCACTTTTGGTAAAAAAAAAAAAAAAAAAAAAAAAAAAAAAAAAAAAAAATCGATAACTTTGTTTTAAATAATCGCAGACCATTGTTTCAACCATTCGTTTTAAAGGTATTCACGAGTTCTTTTGAAAGATACCCATATTCAAAATTTGCAAGCGTTACTCCTACATCTCAAAAAAAAAAAAAAAAAAAAAAAAAAAAAAAAAACTTTTTCTAGTTAATTATTATAACGTTTTTAATTTCATAATTATTCGTTAAAAATAATTCTCATTGGGTATATATTTAGGAATTTTTGTTCTATACAGCCATGTTAAAAGTTTAATAAAAAAGGGTTTGCAACTCCACCTGTTGAATAATTTTCATCAAAAGCTGACAAACACTATTTTATGTCAAGATGCAACTACATATTAATTTGTATGAAATTTTGTGCAGTACTTCGTAAGACACGGCTTCCCCAAAAGTTATGTCACACACACACATACAGATAGAGAGATATTTACTAAAAATGGTCAAATTGTGTTCTGGACTTCTGAAAACGTGTAAATACGTCGAAAACACGAAGTCAAAGATTTTTACGAAACCAATACTCTCTTCTATTGAATACAGAAGAAACTAACATAGCTTGTAAAATATAAACTAATATAAAACTAATATATATGTACATACACAATCACTGTGCATAATTATCAATATTTTAATTTTTAAGCAAAAAATAAATGAAAAATCTGATGTGGGCACCACATGACTTCCTTATACACTTTTAGAAATATACACATAATGTTAAAAAGCATTGTCATTGGACCCAAGACAGATGGCTAAAAACATTAACTTAAATAAATTTTCTGTTGAATCATATAAATGCTGCTGAAGGCAGCAGGTATCCGAAACAGTTGGCTAAAAATATTTAAAAAATGCATTATCACCGTGTTCTGGGCTATTCTGAAAGTTTCAAATGTCTAGCTAGTCGGGAAGTTAGTTAAATAAATTTTCTGTTGAACCATATAAACGCTGCCGAAAGCAGCAGTGACCCGAAACAATTTGTTAAAAAATTTTAAGAAATGCATTTTAACCATGTTCTGAGCTTTTCTGAAAGTTTCAAATGTCTAGCTAGTTGGGAAGTTAGTTAAAAATCTATTGCAAGATTTGTCCAGGTAACGCTGCCGAAGGCAGCAGGGATCCGAAACAGTTGGCTAATAGTATTAAAAAAATGCATTTTCACCGTGTTTTGAACTATTCTGAAAGTTTTAAATATCTAGCTAGTCGGGAAATTACTTAAATAAATTTTCTGTTGAATCATATAAATGCTGCTGAAGGCAGCAGGTATCCGAAACAGTTGGCTAAAAATATTTAAAAAATGTATTGTCAACGTGTTCTGAGCTTTTCTAAAAGTTTCAAATGTCTAGCTAGTCGGGAAGTCAGTTAAAAATCGATTGCAAGATTTGTCCAAACCGTTTTTGAGTTATTACCTTTTTTTGATACATTTTGGTCAAAACCTTTGTATTTTTGGTCATTAGGAACCTAATTTTCTTAAATATCTCCAAAACGGAAAATCATACAAAGTCCAAAAAGGGAGGTGCACCATTAGATGTTATAACAAACCTATGTACCAATTCGCAACTTTCTACGTCCAACCGTTTTTGAGTTATGCGACATACACACACACATACAGACGTCACGAAAAATCGTGTAAAGCCGCTTAACGAGAGCTCGTGTTAAGATGACACTTGCTGGTGTACAACTAGACATCATGACAGTCACACGTATAAATTGAGAATATTCAGCGATCATTCGTTTTCGAGCAATGTGAAATACAAAATCCATTTCGCAAATCGGGATTACTATACAGTCGGTAACAAAAGTGCCGAACACTAGCAAAAATTCCTATGTAAAAAAAGTACACTTCATACGGTTTTGTTAAATAAATCCTTGTCGAATCCTGTTCTTAGTCAGTGTAAGAACCTGATTCGATAAGGTTTTATTTAACAGAACCGTATGAAGTGTACTTTTTTTACATAGGAATTTTTGCTAGTGTTCGGACACTTTTGTTACCGACTGTACTTCCTTATACTTTGTATAAGGAAGTAGAAAAGAAAGATAAGCGTACTGTGTCATTTTTACTTTCTTTTATATGTATACACCGTGTCCCTAAAGTTTAGACAATCAATAAAATTTGCATTAACATTAAAAGTAATAAGGTACAATTAAAATTCGTGAGATAGGTAATAAATAAAAACAGTTTTGCTGATATACACATATAAATTATGATCAAAGGTTTGGAATTACAAAATGTACATTAAATTATGTAAAAATGTGCTGTCCCAAAAGTATAGACACCTGTAAGTGTTTTTGGTTTTACATTTATAAAAATAACTGAAAACTTACTTTTAATATTGAATTGTATTGCCACGACACAATAACATCAAATACACGTTGTTCAATAGAATTAATTAAGCATCGCATTACAGAAGGAGATATTTCATATCACACTTTGACAATTGCACTTTTAAAGTCATTTACACATGTATATTGCTTTCCATTTTCATATATTTTACGAGATATTATCCCCCATATGTTCTCCATGGGATTCAAATCCGGACTAAATGCTGGCCAGTCTAATAGTGTGATATTGTTTTGCATAAACCACGTTTTCGTTGATCTGGAGTTATGGATGGATGCCCCATCTTGTTGGAAAACACAGTCCAGTCCTGCTAGCAAATCCATAATTGGTAGTAAACTGGTACGTAAAATATCCTGATAATCCTCTGATTTCATTTTTCTGTCCATAAATCCTAGAAATGTTTGCCCGTTGAAACAAAACCCTCCCCAGGTCATTACGGATCCTCCACCTTGTTGCCTGCTGAAACAGTTCTTCTGTTCTTTTCTTAGGTCATACCAGTAAAATTTATAACCATCAGGGCAGGGTCGTCCAAATTCCATTTCTTTTCGTCATTGAAGATGACAGAAAGCCACTTTTCACCGTATAACATGTGCTTCCTAGTCCACTTTAGACGTGCATCTTTATGTCTCTGCTTTAAGCAAGGTTTTGCTTTCATTCTCATGAAAACAATGTGCTTCGAAGCTCTAATTCTTCTGTGTACAGTACTTTTTGAAATTCTGAAAATTGATCCAATTGCGCGCACAGATAAATTATCAACTGAAGCCTTTTTTAACATAGGCGTAGCCAGCTTTCCGAGCGGGGGGGTGCCCAAATTTTAAACTAAAAGTTACAATATGAATACATTATGAACATAGTGCGCATATGTACAGTCGGTAACAAAAGTGTCCGAACATTAGCAAAAATTCCTATGTACAAAAAGGACACTTCATACGGTTTTGTTAAATAAATCCTTATCGAATCATGTTCTTAGACTGAGTAAGAACAGGATTCGACAAGGATTTATTTAACAAAACCGTCTGAAGTGTACTTTTTTTACATAGGAATTTTTGCTAGTGTTCGGACACTTTTGTTGCCGACTGTATGCATATGTGCGTTTTAACACATGTATAAAAATTACACAAGTTAGCACATGTACGTTTTAACATATACATTAAGTAACTTTCTCTTAGAATAAATAACTAGACTTGGCGCAGAACAGGAATATCAATATTTACACAACGTTAAAAATGCCAATGTAAAAAAATGTTAAATGTTAAATGCAGACTGCAGTTTCGGTAGCGTAAATCGATGCAATTGGCTTTCTTTGAAATATGATTTGATAAAGTTTGGACTTTCAGAGTAGGGCCGCTATCCGTCTAACAGAAAAGGAACAAAAGTTTGAAAATTGATTAAAACATGGAAAGAATCTTGCATAAAAAATATTAAATGGTGTCGAATATTTGGTTTCAGTACGAAACCAATGAACGTTAAAAGGTTAAATAAAATTCATAAACCTTAAATTATAAACGAAATATTAAAAACTAAACTACGAAAAAACTTATACAATGGAACTTAAATTGCTCACGCAAAGTGATAAAGTAGAATTATAATGACATGTTTTTTTTATTTATAATCTCATTTCATTTCTGTACCAGTTTCAAATTATGAACCTATACATATATATATATATATTAATTAAATATACTTATATTAAATTAATACAGTCTTGTAGCTACTTTTTTTTAAATTATTATTTTATTCGTTCCCATATTTATGAATAACATTTATTTTCTATGTTTTAAAACATTGTTGTATTGTTGTAGTTGTGATGTTAGTTTCAAACAGAATAGTACAAACGGGTACTGTGATCGCTATAAAATTAAAGTGATACTTATTAATAAGATTGTAATAAACTGTTGTGTGTACCATAATATAAAAATGTGATGTGTGTAAAAGTCGCAAAAAATAAAATCAGCATTAAATAAATGTATCGAATCGGGGAAAGTGTAGAAACACGCCACAGACCGGACCAAGCGCTGACCATTAGCCAAATAAATTTACGAATTACCACTGTACATAAGAATTCCATGAAAAATTGCATAAAGTAAAATGAAAAAATTAAAAGGGACACATAATGTATCAAAATGAAGGACAGATAAAAAACTAGTGGGGTGTCTTATTATCCAACCGTGCACTGCCCATCAGCCGAAAATATTGTCTAGCAACCACCACAATTCAAAATTGCATACATAATCGAATCCAGAAACATTGATTAAAATAAAATAGCACGAAAAATCATCATGACATAATGTCGGAAATTTTCTACCCACACAAATAAACGTCTTTGCTATTTAAAAAATTAAAAGACTAAATAATGGAGCATATTTTGTGCATACCCTTCTTTGATGTTTGTATTTTCTGTGTTGTCTTGAACTTCCTCTTCAAACTCTCTCTTATTCTTTGGTTGGAATAATTATCAAGTCCTTCACATTTTGCACATGATTCCAGAACTGTTTTTCGTTTCTTTAAGTCATTCAAAACAGCTTTAATAGAATTATACACCACCTTCTCCAGATCCAGGATTTTCAGGAAAGAGGAAATTGTTTTATAAAATCGCATGAGACGAAGGAATCCGAATAAATATTTACACTGTAGCCTAATTTTTAATAATTTTTTTTATTAACTACAAATACAAAATCGTCTGTTCATAAATACATAATTTTTTTTCAGCAATAAATCGTTTGTCAAAGTTCAAAAGTAATGCAAACGATTATAAAATGTTTTATTATTATTGAAGTTGAGGAACAGCTTTTGAATAAGGTAAAAAAATTAAATAAATAAATAAAATGTGGCAGTTTAGTCACAAAAATGAGATATTGTATACTTGACCGACCATTTCTGAGGTGCTTTAAAAAAGTTGAAAATTGTTTTAGAAACAATTTTGTTTGGCATGTATTTTTGTGAAGGGGAAGCATGTCTATTGCATCCTTTAAAACCCTCTGTTCGATTACTCTATCTGCATTCTTGAAACATTTAAGGCTTAAATTAAAAATATTTTTTAAATGATTCAAAGAACTTTCACCCACAGTAAATTTTTCAAGAAAAGTCTGCTTATGATATGATTTACAATACTAATTTGAACTTTCCAGTGTTGTCTTTTTTAAAAAAAATAGCAAATAATACAGGCCAACGAAGAAATTTTTTTCTTCAGGTTGATATGCTTTTCTGCTATATTTTTGGATGCTGTTTAAGGAAAATTTATTAAATTTCCTTCATGTACTGTTTTGTAAAAAAAAAAAAAAAAAAAAAAAAAAAAAAAAGGAATTGTTTGAGCTTAAAGCTCCATTTTTTTCGACTCCCATCTAAATTATTTCACTTAAAATTTAAGTGATGTGAGTGAAGAACAAGGAGAGCTGTTTCATCAAGACATCAAAGAAATGGAAAGCAGGTATCAGAGACGATACATTTTTAACATGTTAGCAGAATATTGTTGCATGTTGCATAGAGAATTCCCCTCCCCCCCTCACACACACACACACACGCACACACACGCACACACAAGACCCTCAAGCCTTGCACAAGGTAAAATGCTCTAAAGGGAAATTCGATGTGAAGAAGTACATTTAAAAGATAATGTGTAAATAATAGCCTATTTCAATGTATATTTTATATAAATTGTTTCGAATTTGTTATAACTTCTAGACGAGTTCTTCCGATTTTCATCCTTACTTTGTGAAAATTTCTTACGTGATAGGGAAAAAGAAATCATTTCTGAATTCAGATTATCAAAACACATTAGAGACATCCAATGCAGTACATAAAAAATTTGAAAAGTACGATTTCGCAGACCAGTGTAATCGGAAAAAAATTACCCGCTAAGTTATTATGATTCCAGACATGCATTCAAATCAACAATTACTAAAAAAAATTATTTTTGTATTCAAAGAACTTCAAAACCTGAAATTATTGCAAATATTTAGTTTCGGAAATTCGACCCCGTAAATAATACCTTGTGTAACTCATGGCAAGGGAAAGTAATTATCATTTTTAAACGTTTTTACTGGACGCAATATAATTTGGTATGAATGCTTTTAATCGAACCTAACTTTTCTTACAATTCTTTTATACGAAAATTATTTTGTATCAATAAAATATGTTAGTTTCACTATGTTTAGTTCACTTTAAAATTGTTGTTGATGAACCAACTAGAAAATATGATATGTACCAAAAAGAAATGACAAAAAACTTGACTCTCTGTTACGGCCACGAGTTTACATAAACTAAATCATTTTATCGCCTCTTTTCCTGTTTTTCCTTGAAGAAAAAACAAACTACTAATTTCATTTCAATTTTTTGTTTACCAAGAAAAATAACTTTGCAAATTTTTGTAAGAAATGTGCAAGTAAATTTGGATTTATGAACAATTTGGATTATTCTTTGAAATATATTTTACCACCATGTTTAAGAAAGTGTCTTTCTATTGCATAGAATCATTGGTATTAGTAATAACAATTTTTTTTTTTCTAACCTTCAATTTTTTTTTCTGTTTACAATATGTTTTTGTTAAATATGCTGAATGTGTGTGTGTGAGCGGGGAGGTGCCCGGGCACCCAGGGCACCCCCCCCCCCCTGGCTACGCGCATGTTTAATAACATTCTATCATCACGTAAAGTTGTTTTCTTTGGTCCTCGGATTCGCTTTCGAGTATTCCATGTTCCACCTGATCTCAAAACTCTATAAATACTGCTTAAGGATCGCTTAATTCTTCTCGATATTTGTACAGGATTTTGTTCTTGTGCTTTAAACTGTGAAATCTTAATAATTTCATCTTTAGAAATTTCTTTAGAACGTGGCATTTTTATCAGAATACGCAGGAAACGTCTTTTTCAAATCACAAACAAAACAATACATTGAACTCATTAAATTATTATGCGAAAAATATAGTAGACGATATTCCAATTAAAGGGGAAAAAAATGTCTGCATTCATAGAAGCAGACGACAATAAAAATATTTTATTCTGAACAAACTGTAAAAGAAAACATATAATGCTGTATTGTGTCTATACTTTTGGGACAGCACATTTTTATATAATTTAATGTACATTTTATAATTTCAAACCTTTGATCATAATTTATATGTGTACATCATCAAAACTCTTTTGATTTATTATCTATCTCACGAATTTTAATTGTACCACATTACCTTTTATGTTAATGCAAATTTTATTGATTGTCTAAATTTTTGGGACACGGTGTATACAGAGAAAGTATTGGATCCGTGAAAATTTTCGAACTGCAGTTTTCGATGGATTTACACGTTTTGGGATATCCTGAACACGATTTGACTGTTTTTAGAAAATGTCTGTCTGTCAGTGTGTCTGTGTGTATCACAAAATTTGTGGACGCTATAACTCATGAACCAATGAACCAAATTGAACCAGACTTGGTATTTAGTTGAACCCTGACATAAACTGGTGCTGATTAGATTTGTGGAACAATTGTTCCACAGGTGGCGCTGTGATCGCATTTTTTCTAAATTTTTAACAAGGCAGTATAGGACAAAATTGCGTATAAATGCATAATGAGAGTTATTTTAAATGTGTGATTGTAAAATTAATGTGAATTATTTATAATAGTAGTAGTGAACTAGGAAAAATAGTTTGTGCATGTGGAAGCATCGCTTCCCCACCTGGGGGGGGGGGGAAGTACACCCCCGGGGGGAGTAAATTTTCAATATGGGTGTCTTTCGAAAGATCGCGTCCATACCTGTAAAATTAATGGTTGAATTATACATCTGTGATAATTTAAAACAAAGTTATAGATTTTTTTTTTTTTTTAATTGGCAAAAAACTGACTTTCTTTCGGTATTTAATGACATAATTCTGTCAGATAAAAATCGTCTGCATTTATAATGGAAAATAATTTAAT
The DNA here is from genome assembly GCA_963930645.1 of Salticus scenicus. Classification (NCBI taxonomy): domain Eukaryota; kingdom Metazoa; phylum Arthropoda; class Arachnida; order Araneae; family Salticidae; genus Salticus; species Salticus scenicus. Next base: position 247,467,257 of record OZ005653.1, read on the forward strand.
AATTTAATAAATAATTTGTATTTAATGAATTTTGTGTGAAATTATATAGAAGAAATTCATGTGGTGGCCACATCATACTAGTTCCTTTTTGTAATCAGTTATAAATTGTTTATTTTAATTTGATGCTGAAGAAAAATAAATTTTTTACTTAGTTTATTTTGTCTGACAGAAATAGGCTCTCGCATTGCCAACACGTTAATCGTTTCATACATGCACAAATAAATAAATTAGTAAACCCTAAGCTTTTTTTTTTGTTTTGTTTTCTAAGTAATAGATATAAAATTTTGCATAAAACAAAAATTTAATTTAGTACAACAGGACTTAATTTAATCTATTCTTCCATGTAAAGGCATGAAGCAACTGTGTTTCATGCCCTAGTATTGGTTACTATATTCATTTCTTAAAATTTCTTTGGTATAGCATTAGTATAAAAGCCCCTTGGCCGCTTTTAAATTTCTATTGTTATTTTGACGATCGATGCATTAAAATAGTTATCGCAATTGCATAAATTAAGATCTTGGCGAGAACTTCCGAGGTACTTCAGTGCCAAATTTCAAATTTCGCCTAGGGGTTCTATATTGATGCTCTTTCATTTCTTTAGTTCTATTTTTCGCAATTTCATTTTAATTATATATATATATATATAAAAAAGTTTGCACATTTATTAATTTATTTATTCGACATAAAAGAGAAATATGTTTATTTATTTATCAATTTGTTTTTTTCTTTTTAATAACTTTAAAGTTAAAATGAGGTTTTTTATTTAATATTTTTTGAACCAATTATCCGTTTGAATTAAAAAATGCGGCGTTAGTTAGATTTTGTCCTGATTAAAAATAAGTGTACCAGTTTTTGATAAAATTTAATAATTCGGACTAAATATCTGGATAGGTACAATGACAAACTTTCAGCTTTATATATTTATATAAAAGCAAAAGCACGTTCATTCAAGGTGATAGATAGAAGCAACGAGATAAATAAATTAGAGTGCTGATTCAGTGGATGAAGGATTAGCTTTCCGTGGTTCAAGATGAATCACGTGACATGCTCCAATAGGTTGCTGTGTTTGGCCCTTAATCGCTATTTTGGCATTTAAAATATCAGTTCGAGAAATTATCATTATTATTAGGTAACATGACAGTCCTATGACTGAAATAAATTGTTTTTAAAATAATTTTACACATATTTCACATTTTAATAAATAATAAAATACTTTTTTTTTCATCGTTTCCCAACAAAGTTTAAAAGTGTTTATAAAAGAAAATTAAACTTTTAAAGAGCTAAATTTAACAACAAATAATAATTTTTCAACTATTTTTAAGCATTTTGTCGGTGAAATAAAAAAGAAGTAAAATCAAAATCAAAATGATTTAGAACAAAAGAATATTGACCTACGTAAGTAAACAAAAACATTGGCGGTTATGATTTTTGCAAAGAACAATCTCCAAACCGTTGCCATAGAAATTTACTGAAAAGTTGTTACCAAGGGAACCATCGAATACGCAGGTGCAAGGAGAGCATGTCACATGACTCATCTTGGACCTTCTCAAGGGTTACCATTTATCACTCTACTTTATATATCTCGTTGGATAAAAGTTGATAAAGACACCGTCTGCGAAAAAAAAATAGTGCGACCTGTCGTATTAGTAAATAAATAAAAATAAAATAGTGAATAATAATAAAAGAATAATAATACATATATTAACCCCTTTTTTCTTCTAGATTATTTTTCAAAATTTCTTAAAATTTTACTTTTAACTAACAATGTAACATGTTGATGAAAACTAAAAATAACAATTCTTAGGTTTATCAATTACTAAAAAACCAGTCGTTAATGAATTGTTGCGATTTTTAATAAATAAGAGAAGTTTTTCAAATTTAAATGGCAACTAAAGATCGCTGAAATAGACACACATACACACACACACAAAAAAATAAAAATAAAAATAAAAATAAAATAAAATAATAATAATAAATATATAATATATATATATATATATATATATATATATATATATATATATATATTTGTAAGATATGCAAAACACATTTTTTAATTAAAATCCAGGCAATATATTCAGGTAATATTTATATACAGTCGGCAATAAAAGTCTTCGAACACTAGCAAAAATTCCTATGTAAAAAAAGTACACTTAATACAGTTTTGTTAAATAAATCCTTGTCGAATCCAGTTTTTAGACTGACTACGAACAGGATTCGAAAAGGATTTGTTTACCAAAACAGTATTAAGTGTACTTTTTTTATATAGGAAATTTTGCTAATGTTCGGAGACTTTTGTTACCGACTGTATATACTGTATATATATATATATATATAAATGACCTCGGCTTTAATTCCTTAAAAATTTATCTTTAACATAACCAATTACATAGATGTGTAAAATAAATAAATAAATAAAAGACATAATTTTATGACATCGATAAAAAATTCAAAAAATTTAGTTTAAAGAATTATTAAATTTAAATTTTTATACAGCTTCATGCGAAATTATTTTGCAGGGTTACTCAAAATATTCAGATATATTGTGAAATAGGAGTGGAAATGGCTTGGAAGTCATTTTAAATTGTTTATGAAGATTTTTCTTTTACTATTATAAAGTTTAGTACACAAGCCTTGTGTTTTTATTACAATGTACATAGTTATGCAAAAGCAATCTATTTTATTTTTTCACTTTAAAAGCATAGGAATAAATTTAATTTTTTGAGATTTGTAACCTCTATAATAAGAGTAAAAGGTTCAAATATGGCTGCTGATTCCTGTTTTGGGACTCACAAAAGAATTTGATACATTGCAGTCTACCATAAATATTTTTAAAAAGCATTTTTAATATTTTTATATTGAAGAAAACATAACGAATCTTGCGAGTAAAAGTTAACGAATTTAAAGTATAAATAACTCAAAAGGCATTTTCAGTTGTGATATGGTTTTATTTTAATTCTAAATTTTTAGTACATTGCATGTGGCATATTCTACTTTTAGTCTGATATATAGGGCTACACAAAATAAACTTATTTTAAGCTTTCTTTCAAAAGTAAAGCTGAAAATGAAGCTTTTTTGAAATTTCTTCTTCCGTAAAGCAAACAAATAGCAAAAATAGCATCACTAATTTGTGAACCGAGATCGACAAAGGGATTTAGATACATTACGGTCTGTAGAAGGAATTCCTTTAAAGCCTACTTTAATGTCTTTATTTATGATTATTATATTTTGTGCAGTAGCCCAAAACATGGGGATTTTAGCTTGTATTAACCAAAGAAAAAAAAAAAAATCTTACAGTGTATGGTTGGTAAGCATTATGAAGATGAAGGTAACCGAAGATAAAAGAGTTTAGCTCTTTTTTTTTTTTTTTTTTGTCACCAGTATTCTCCTACGAAAATTTCTAACCTACAAAATCAGAAAAATAACAGTAAAAATATGATAAAAATTTTTGTATAGAAATACAGGTGGCAGAAAAAGCGGAACTTTTTCATCCCTGAGTGCAACTCAAAAATAAAATAATCAGTTATATATCAGTTTATAAGTCGAAATTTCTCGAAGGGCGATTTTAGTTGTGTTTTGTGTTTTTAAATATTTGAAATAAATTTGAAATGTTAATGGCTGAAGATGTGCCAAGTAAGTACAGCTGGAAAGCGTTTTATAATCTATGTAAACAGCGTGGTTTTTCTTTTTTGTTTAACATAAAACGTTACTTTAAAGCTAAATTTTTATTGTTGAAGTTGTACACTATATACAATATTTAAGGCAATTTTATGTTTGTATGTGGAGATCATTTAACAAAAATTATTTATTTATTTAAATAAGAAAGATTTACTTTTGTATTTTTACAGCACAAAAGGGGGTGTATAAATGTGACTTTGAACAACGTAAGATCTGTAGTTTTCTGAGCAATGATCGGAATAACAGAGAAAATTGGAAAATCGGAACAGGCAAAGCCAATTCTGCGGACACAGGACCATCAGTTGACCATACTTTAGGAAATGGTGAGTAACAAGTTTTTCTTCTTTCTTTCTTCCTTAAAATAAATAAATAAATAAATAAATAAAATAAAATAAAAATTCTCTCAAAGACACAATTTAGTTTTGTACAGAGGACAATTAATCTCAATCTGTAAAATTTTTATTTTTATTTTATTTATTTATTTATTTTTTTTTTTTTTTAAGGGGGTATTCTGGTCTAGAAGCCTGAATTTTAGGCATTTTTTAAAGTAAGATAAAAAAAAAATGAAAAACATTTTTACTATCCATTTTTTTATATGTTTTTTATTGACATTTTGAGAATGTAAAAAAAAAATCACAAAAAAAAAAAAAAACCAAAATTCGCCGAGATACAGGCCGATGGAGTTGGGGCTTAAAAAAAAACGGTGCGTCCTGGTTGACATGATTTCAACCCTTGTAGTGATCTAAAACAAAAAAATCAAACAAATTCTTCATTAATAAAGATGTCGCTATCGGGTTGACCATTTAAAAAAAAAAAAAAAAAAAAAAAAATGACAAAATGGCGTCGACTTGAAAAAAAAAAAAAAAAAAAAAAAATTACCCGACTTTTTTCGACCTTTTCGAATTTCTTAAAAATATTGAAAATCAAAATTTTTTAAAATCCAAGGCAGACGCGATAGAGAGTTGTATAAACAAGATATATACCAAATTTCAAAGCAATCGGTTCAGTAGAACTTGAAATATCATGTCAACCACTTCAAAAAAAGTAGTTTCGAGAAAAACGCGTTTAAAGTTTAGGAAACAATTCTAATGGAATAACTCTGAAAATAATATGTTATACTCACTTTGCATCAATCGGCGATCCCAGATCCATACATTGGGCCTTCCTCCTTCTCATAATTCAGCTCTTGAGAAGTTCTTTCAGTTAATCGAGCTGTTCTACTTTCTTTTGAAGCAGCAGAAGCTCGTAGTTCAGAGCGGTCAATTCTAGCTTCGTTTCGCCTTACAGCAAATGCATGAGCTTCAGTACCAACGGTGATGCCCATAAGTTCCATTATTTTCAAGATCGGTAAAAAACCTTCATTAAAAATAGCGACAGCTAGATAATTTGCAATTTGAATTGTATGAGTTCCAGCGTGAATATGCTTCGGAGCAAAAGTCCATATCAAAGAATTCAGTGATTCATTATTATTTTGTGTTTCGCACCCCAAACATCGATGTAATAAATCATCAGATGATAAGCTGGTATAAATAGGCTTTATTACATCCAAAACTTTTTCATTCAGGGGGGGGGGGTGTTCATGGACAAAGCTCTTAAGACGTCACAAAATCGGCTGTATCTCCGAAAATAATTCGAATTTTGAAAAATCCTTTTAGGATCATATTTTTGAAAGTATGAAACCGAATTTGTAACGATAGGACTGATAATTCTAATTTATTTTGAAACTAGTATACAAAAAACTCCAGATTTAAATTAATAGTCCTCTGTCCTAAAAAAAAAAAAAAAAAAAAAAAAGGAAAACTAATAAATCAGGCATTGGTAAATTGAAGCCGGGCTCGATTTCTCTCTGAGAAAATGGGTTAAGCGCCTGTAAGCCCATTTATTTGACAGCCTCGAAATCAGCTGCCCTTTGAAATTAAAAATTTACTACATATCTTCAGAATTCACTTTCTGTACATGGTAGAAGAGAAAACACAATTAATGATTTCGTCTCAAACCTCATTTTTTTATGAGTCAGTTCCTGACTTCAACGTATTAGTCAGTCTAAGTGTGATTGCACTGAGGTAAAAAAAAAAAAATATGTATATATATATAAAATTATACAGACACGACATTATTTTATTACTTAAAACATGAAAATCTGACATTGACAGATTTTAATTTAGTGACAGAGGCCTACTGCTAAACTTGTTAATATCGACAAATTCTTCTTTAGTTAATTCGTGACGATCTAAATTCCATGATAAAGTTTTCATTAAATCAAACCAATGTGTTTCAGCTACAGATACTGTAACAAATAACGTTGGAAGTCCAAACTGTCTTATAGCCGCAAAACAACTTTTTTTGCTCTTTTTCCCAATGAGGGGGAGGTGTGCCTTGGGGGGGACTCATGTCAAAGTTGTACCTTGGGGGGGGGACTCATGTCAAAGTTGGGCCTGGGGGGACTCATGTCAAAGTTGGGCCTTGGGGGGGACTCATGTCAAAGTTGGGCCTGGGGGGGACTCATGTCAAAGTTGGGCCTTGGGGGGACTTCATTCAATAAATTCCCATTCAATAAACCGACTGAAATAGGCCCTTAGCACTATTAAGAGTGACCTATAAAAATTCGACAACTGTACCGACTGAAATAGGCCTCTAGCACTAAAAATGATAGACATTTATAAATAAATTATGGTTCTAGTAAAAATAATTCCACGTTCTCCTTAGAAACTCCAGTTCTCTTTACTAGTGAATAATTCTAGAGATCCCTATTAAAATTCTAGAGCGTTTTCCTTTATTATCGTGGCCAAACTTATTTAAAACTCTCTGCAATGCAAACGAATGTGAACACAAGAGGAGAGTTTTAGTAATTATAATTCTAGTTCATGAATCAATTCTAGAAATTAAGCGAGACTTTCTTAAAACAAAGCTAGGGAAAAAAAAAAAAAAAGATTCATCATAATATAAGGTATCATTTCACCATTGACAAAAAATATTGTGAAGACATTTTGGTCTTCTTTGATGCCTGAAACCTAAAGATATCGCAATTTTTTTTTTTTTTTATTCTGGATAATTTACAGACAAAGGCCTGATTTTATTAATATAATTAGATTTTCACATTCATTTGGTAAGTTATTAAATTTCCATACAAAATATCTTATTTTTTGAATATTTATTGTTTCCTTGGATTTTTTTTTCTTCAATTTATGCAAGTACTTTCTTTCGGTTATTTGTAGAATCATTCTTTTATGCATGGAAAAAATTCAATGTCCCTCTGATCATATTTCTGCAAACCCAAATTTTTTACAAGCTTTACTTCTTTTGTTATTAATTTCTGAAATTTGTGCGAATTTATGAGGCACCCAGTATGTGCTCTTTTTATTAAAAGATCATTAGGGTTACATGAGCTCAAGTGATTAATAGAATGGGGTGCGAACCCTCTATACCTTCATTTAGTTCAGAGGCGTTATTTAGGGAAAGCAGGGGTGTGTGACCGTCCCTTCCTGGAAACTAGAATTTCAGTTATTTTCTTTTCATTACTTTTCTTTAGCTCCTACTTTTATGAAAATAAATAAATAAATAAAATAAAATAAAAAATAATGCAATAAAAGATAATGCAATAAAATCTAAGTTTGGTAGATTTTTTTAATACATACAGTCGGTAACAAAATTCTCCGAACACTTAGCAAATATTCCTAAGTAAAAAAAGTACACTTAATACAGTTTTGTTAAATAAATCCTTGTCGAATTCTGTTCTTATTAAGTCGAAGAACAGGATTCGATAAGGATTTATTTAACAAAACTGTATTAAGTGTACTTTTTTACATAGGAATTTTTGCTAGTGTTCGGAGACTTTTGTTACCGACTGTACAGGGTGATTACAAAAAAACTACCCCGATATATGAGACCATAGCTACCATACCGTTCCGAGAAACTGAATGAAAATTTGGTGGAAGGTATTTTGAGGTATGCGCTCAAGAATTATATAAAAAACAACAGTTAAACTCTAATAGTTACGGTTACAGTGAGAAAATTTCGAAAATTTCAAATGGCAACACCTACTTTTTTTTTTTATTGAAATGTAATCTGCATTGCCAAAAACCATAAATAGCGTTGGAACGGTACCTCTAGCACAGGCACGAAAATCGGCAGCGCTAGCAGGCTAACAAAAAAAAAAAAAAAAAGAAAAAGAATGTTACGTGCCTACCAGAGCACCATTTTCTTCTTTTTAATGACGTCACATTTCATACTGAGCCTTTGGTTCAGACTAAAATCTACTGATTCTGCTTCGAAACGAAAAGAAGAGACCAAGGTATCCTTAATTTCGTGTAAGGCTACTGAATAAAGACTTTAATTTCGTTGTTAGTCGCAAGACGCTGTCATGATGACGTCATCACAGTACGTGAAGAACAAGGCATTGTAAAATGGCAATCAAAACCGATTTTGAACCGAAATCAAAATCCATTTTAGATATCCTTTCTTATACACTTACGTGGTTATTACAGGAAAATTAACACTCATCCTGTTTAGGTAGGGCAGTTTTAGATCTTGGAAATTGGTGTTTCAAAAAAAAAAAAAAAAAAAAAAAAAAACTCTACTATTTTTTTTCTTTCCTATTTTTTAAACTCACTATGTAAACTTTGTTTAAAACATCTTTACGCGCGTATAAAGTTTCTCTTACCGGAAAAATTTTAGGTTTATACTTCGTTTGGTCAATTTTATGTCTTCTGATCACATTATCTCCAAAAAATGCATATAACACGTGTAACAATGGGTAATGGAAGTCGTGTGGTTCTTCACATGAGACTTTTTTTTTCCTCACAAAAGCATCATACGACAGACTTGCTTGCTCTAAGGCAGACTTGATGTTAGCAGTAGAGAGTGAAAAAGTTAAAAAAAAAAAAAAAATCTCTCGATGATCTTGTCGATGAATTTTTAAAAATGAAGCATGGGCGATTTCTTTTATCGCATTACTCAGATAATGTGTATGTGATGTATATGTTTGATATCAATTAAAATTTCTTATTTCATTATTATTGTTGAATATTTTATTTGTTATATCAACACATATTTAATTGCGTGTCAATTAATTATAAAGCAAAAATCTTTCGAAAGATGCATCAACAATGATTTTCAGAAAAATTACCGTTTACAAATTCTGGACTCGTCCCCATCTCCCCCCCCTACCCCCCCCCCCGGTCTGAAAAGAAAAATTCCCCCCCCCTCCCCCCCCAAATAAATTTTGAAATGACGCTTTTGATTTAGTTTGTACACTGGATAATAGCTGTAATCTTTATTATATTATTTTAAAAATGCCTGCTGTGATTAACATTCTTATAAATGTAACATTTCATTTTGCAGAGAACGGAAGCTACGCTTTCGTAAATGTGACAGCGGCAAAAACATACGATGTGAAGCTTCAAACTTCAACTCTAAAATCCGACTACTGTGTACGATTTTTCTACCACATGTACGGTGCCGACGTCGGTGATCTGACTGTTCAGACATTAACAGTGTACAGCAGACGGGTAACCAACTTCTTTCGTCGCAGTCAGACGCAAGGTGACCGATGGAAAGAAGCTTCCTTCTCAGTGACAATGGATCGAACGATGAAAAGTAACGGTTATAATGTAAGTGAAATTTGCTATACTTTATTTAGTCTTGTTATGAGGTTCTTGCTCTTGCTCCACGATTTTAAATTGATGATCGTCAAATAATTCAGTCCGAATAGTATGCTAATCATCCCATAGAACTGGCAATCATTTAGTGCTTCGTTTACTAGACCTAAAAATTAAAAATTTACATTAATCGTCAGTGATGGCAGGTAGATTCTTTAAATTCATACGCCACTTTTTCGCAACTTTCTTGGTCGATTGCTAAAGAAAATAATTTTTTCGTTTGAATTCTTTTAAAGATTTTTTTTTTCTCTAATTGTCTGATTTTTTAAAATATGCATTTAAGTCTTTAATTCTCCGATTTTTATGAAGTATTCGTTTTGATTTCGCTGATTTTGTAAAGTGTCTTTTTAAAGATTATAGCTTTTTGTGAAAAGCCAGTTTTCGAACCTGAATTTTTACTAAATAGACACTAAATTAAGTTGTTTAATTTTTTAAGTCGCCAAATTACTTAATTTAGTAGCTATGCAGCGTATAGCGAGTCACAATAGACCTAATAGATCTACAATTTATTGCATTTCCCCTAAACAAAAATGAAACAAAAATTTTCTTATAAAATGTTTTATTTTAAGTACACAGATTTTAAACTGCTTTTTCTGTTATATAAAGGAGTGGTCATATCTTTATGATATATGTGTAATCTAGCTTCAAAACCGGCCAACTCTTTGAATTTTCAAAATGCGTTTTTTCAGTTTTTTTTCATTTCTAAGTAAACGTTTTTACCATCTGGAAACAAGAAAGCATGCCAAAGCAGATACATTCCTGTGTTATTTGCATTTTAAAATCTCGATGTGCTGCAAAAGCGATCAAATCCTAAGGCTGGTGAGTTTTAAAACCAGTCCTCTCCATATCTGTGAGATCATGATTCTGCTCCATACGACTAAGGCATCACACTTGTTGATTAGGTTAGTGTTATCGCGTTTTCTCTCACCTGTGACTGCTCTTTCTTGATTCACGCTAAGATTCCAGTAATTTAATTTCGTGTTTTCTTCGACAACGGAGAAGTTTGTAGAAGAAGTATCTTTTAATCAAACAAGAAAGAGAAAAAAATGAACCTATGACGTGAAAAAGGGACAAAGTCAAAGTTCAAAGGTAATGTACAATCACTTTGTAATAACATAATAGCATCTTAGTTAGCATATTATGATTGCTTAATCAAATGTTATTAATTTAATAACATACCTATGATGATTCAGCTGGTTATAGCGATGTTTCTATTTAAGTTTGTTTTGAATTCGAAGGATTTTCTACTGCATTAATGAATTTGGTATCGTTTATGATACATTTTCATAATTTTCTAGAGTTATGTTTTGTTATGGATATCAGTGATTTTTATTAGATTTTTTTTTTAAATAAGTTTTTTTTTTAAATTTATTATTTTTAATTTATTTAATTTATTTATTTATTTACTTTTTTAATCATATAACAGAAATCAGTTATTCAAAAATAAAATTGAATTGAACGAAACATTTTGTGTATTTGAAACCCTAAAAATCCAATATTCACATAAAAATTAGCTAAAATTAAATTCTGGTTTGTTGCAAAATCGGCGAACTTAATAAATAAATGAATAAATAAAAATTCTGTCAAAGACAGAACGGAGGACTATTAATTTCAATAAATAAAATTTTTATTTTTAATTTTAATTTATCTCATTTTTTGACTATAAAACTGGCTCACGTATTTTTAAAATGACTGAAATGAATTAAAATGAAGTGTTTCCACCTAAATTTTATACTTCAGTTATTTAAAAAAAATCTAATTGTCGTGTTGAAAAGCTTTTGTCACTCCTGGATTAAAAATAATCGACCCTTTCATTTAGAACCGAATTTGTAACGATAAGACTGATATTTCTAATTTATTTTGGTGTTACACAAAACTGGTCTACAAAAGAACTCCAGATTGAAACTAATAGTCCTCCATCCAAACAAGTTGCAAAAGTGGGGAAATCCAAAATAAAAATTTAAATAATCCTCTCCCATCACGTGCCCCTGCCACCTTATTTCGAGTTTTCAAATATACTACCCTAACGTTTATAAAACTAAAGAGCTTTGGTTCCTATGTTATTTTTGCCAAGTATAGCAAAAAAAATTAGCTTTTTTTTTTTTTTTTTTTTTTTTTTTAATTATTTGGAAATGACCGATTTTGCAATTAGACGGCACATATAATAGTGATAGTGTATGTTCTTAGTTACGTTATTAATGTCTCCAAGTCTAAGTGTATTTGTCAAAATATCACTAAATTTCACACCAGATATTCTGAAGCATTAAAATTAGTAATGAAATGTCAAAAGGTAAAAGTGGATTTGAAAAATGGCGAAACATGTATTTAATGAATTCGAGAGGAACTTCTTTTGGTGAAAAAAGTTTGGGCCCGGGAGGGCTAGAGGGACCGCTAGGGAAGGCAACTTTAAAATTTCAAATGGGAAGCTGTGATACATCTCTGGAAACGTCTCTTCAAGACAATGAATTTGATATAAATAATTTCGCCCTACGATGATTATTAAAGAAGATACATGAGTTTTTTAACTTTTGAAATGTGGATTTTATACTTATGTATCCCCTCTAATAATTACTGCTGTACTAAACTATTTATACTAAATTCATTGTCTTGAAGAGACGTTTCCAGGGATGCATCACAAGTCATAACTTCCCATTAGAAATTTTAAAGTTGCATTCCTTAGCGGCACTCCTACCACCCCCCTTGCCCGGGCCCAAACATTTTTGGGCAAAGTATGTCTTGTGATACGTCCCTGGAAACTTCTCTTCAAGACAATGAATTTTGTATAAATAGATTTGTCCTGCAGTGATTATTAAAGGGGATGCATAAGTATAAAATCGACATTTCAAAAGTCTAAAAACTCATGTATCTCCTTTAATAATCATCGTAGGGCGAAACTATTTATGTCAAATTCATTGTTTCGAAGAAACGTTTCCAGGGATGTATCACATGACATACCTTCTTATTCGAAATTTTAAAATTGCCCTCCCTAGTGGCTCCCCTAGCCCCCCGGACCCAAACTTTTTTTTACTAAAAGAGGTCCCTCTCGAATTCATTAAATACATGTTTCGCCATTTTTCAAAATTCCAACTCATTTTCGAGTTAGGAGGGAGCTGTGAGACTTTTGGAACACCCTGCATATATATATAAAGTTACTGATACTTCTTGAAGTATGTTTTAGACAAATTAGACACACATATAAAACATCAAGTATTACTATATAATTGTATTTATTACAACTAGGTATTTTTAGTATAATTTTGTATACTTTGTTTCTCTTTTCGCGAGACAACTTGGCATATGAAGATGAATACTAGGTCTAAATATAATTCTGAATTTTAAATATTTATGAAAAGTTTTATGTAAAGTGTTAAATCTGGACATTTTCAATTTTCATACAAGGGTACTTGAGCAAATAGATTTTTCTTTTAGAATCAGAGACACCATTTCATTACTATTTACTCACATTAGAAAACATTTAGCATGCATTTTAGCAGTCAATTTTAACACTTTCCAATAAAGTTGAAAACGTGTTTATGACTTCGGTTTGCATGCCTCACCGTTCGTTTGACTGTCGATTTGTCCACGCTCTAACTCCTGTAAATATGAATGGAATTTCTTGAAACTGATTTATGTTATTCAAGTTCACAATCGGATGTTCCATAATGAAAATGGAGTAAATACTATCACTCGTTTGTGTACAGGAACAACCGAAAGAATTCAAAAGTATCGCATTTTATTTGAGGTATTTCTATAAATCACATTTTAACATCTTTATTTTGCTCAAATCTTAAATAAAAATGACATTTATTTTCCATAAAAAAAATAAAATAAATAAATAAATAAATAAAAATAATAATAATAATAAATAAATCCTATACTAGTATACATGGTGTTTCAAAAGTCCCCCCCCCCTCCCTCCTAACTCGAAAATGAGTCGGAATTGGCAAAAATGACGAAACACGTGTTCAATGAATTTGAGAGGGACCTCTTTTGGTAAAAAAAGTTTTGGCCGGGGGGCGGGGGGGGGGGGGTCAGGAGGGCAACTTTAAAATTTCAAATAGGAAGGTATATCTTGTGATACATTCCTGGAAACGTCTCTTCAAAACAATGAATTTGATATAAATAGTTTTGCCCTATGATGATTATTAAGGGAGATACATGAGTTTTTAGACTGGACAAAGCTGTTTATATCAAATTCATTGTCTTGAAGAGACGTTTCCAGGGATGTATCACAAGACATATTTTGCCCCAAAATGTTTGGGCCCGGGCAAGGGGGTTGTAGTAGTAGTGCCACTTGGGAGGGCAACTTTAAAATTTCAAACAGGAAAGTATGTCTTGTGATACATCCCTGGTAATATCTCTTCAAGACAATGAATTTGATATAAATAGTTTTGTACTGCAATGATTATTAAAAGGTATACATAAGTATAAAATCCACATTTCAAAAGTCTAAAAACTCATGTATCTCCTTTAATAATCATCGTAGGGCGAAACTATTTATATCAAATTCATTGTTTTGAAAAGAAGTTTCCAGGGATGAATCACAAGACATACTTTCCTATTTGAAATTTTTAAGTTGCCCTCCCTAGTGCCCCCCCTAGCCAACCCCGGACTGAAATTTTTTAGACCAAAAGAAGTCTCTCACGAATTCATTGAACATGTGTTTCGCCATTTTTCATAATTCTGACTCATTTTCGAGTTAGAAGGGGGATGTGGGACTTTTGGTTTGGAACACCCCTGTATAGTACATAATTGACATTGAGATTTACTGGACTGCACAAATATATTCTGTTGCATTAAGGAGTATAATTGGAAATTATCAGAATTGCATTTTCTTTTTTTGAAACCATTTTTAACATTTTCTAAAAATACTTAAAAGTAATTATGGTTTAAATTAGTCTATCTGTCTGCATTTCTGTCTATCTATCTGTCCGCCTATAGAGTTCGTAAATATTTTCAGAATTTCTTCAAAATGATATATGTTATTCAAATTTCCTATGGGATGTTCCCTATTTAAAAAGGCATTAATAGCACAACCGATTTGTTTACAGGGATATCCAAAAAAATGCCGATGCATTGCGTTCTATGAGAGGCATTTTTATAAACTATATTTAAATAATTTTCTATTGCAAAAATCATAATGAAATTGACACTTATTGTTAATATGCTAAAAATTTTTTTTTTATATTATGCTACGTTTAGCGTTCAGATTCGCAGGGTTATAATTGGAAATTGATGAAATTGCATTTCCGTTTGAATAAAGCGTTTTTAACACTTTTCAACATGTTTAAGACTGATTATGAATTCAATGAGTCTTCTGCTTTTCTATCCTTCTGTCAATCTATTGTGTTATAATGCAGGCAAAGAACGTTAATGGCTATACGATGGAACGAATATGTACAGTTGGAAAGTATTAATAATTTTATCGTGAAATCTAACAGTAGGTTGAAATGGACAGAATTTATTTTTACTTTCATTTTTACTTTCCAAAATTATAGGGCATGAATTTGATATAGCTGTAGGAAATAAATAAATTTTGATATTTTTGTTTTTCTGATATGCATGTATTTCTTTCTAATTTACAAAATGTCTTTCACATTTTATGGAAACGATTTTGAAAGTTAATTTTTGTGAACGTATTTCTCGCGGTGACATTGTTTTTATCTAATGGTCATTAAAAATTCAGTTTTAAAGCGAAGTAACTTGTGCCTAAATCTTATTGTTGATTAAAAAAAAATTGCTTTTCACAGCTTTCCTTTTTAGAAGCTAACTATTCGAAATTCTAATCTTCAATGGCTTTATTAAAGTACAAAACTTTCCGGTAGTCTAAAGTTTTTTTTTTTTTTTTTTTTAAATTAGTAAGAGTAAATATTTTTAAAATTAAAATAAGTCCGGTTGTTAGATTTTTTTTTTTTTTTTTTTTTTTTTTTTTAATTTTATTTTATTTGTAAAAATGTAGAATTTATAGTAATTTCAAAGTAAAATTATGTAAGTAATCTAAAATATTAGAAGATAAATGTATCTTTGGTGTCGACATCTACTGACGATTGTGAATTATAAACGTGGAAGAGAAATTGAATAAGCACATGTATTTTTTTTTAAGATTGAGAGTAGCAATATTTTTAAAAATTAAATATATGACAAGCTACCAGATAATGATAAAGGAAGAAAGAAAAGAAATTGAAAAGTAATGTAATAATAATACTAATATTAATAACATTAATATTAATATATATTAAGAATTGTACAAAAAAAAAAAAAAAAAAATCTTCTTTTGAAATCAATTCGAAAATCAAAAGAAAGAAATTAGACTGCATAATTTAGTGTGAGTTATACATATTAAAGTCACAACAAGAGGGGGTTAAATTTGGAAATAAGTCGAATGAAACTGATTGAAGATGGTATTTGAATGCTTCAAATATTCATTCATTATTAGTTCTATTTACAGGACAAAAAAGTATTTCCATCTGTCTTTTTTCCTCTTTTATTTCATTCCTATTAAAATCTATCCGGATGGGGTAGAGAAACAATGATATAACTTTAAATGCTAACATTTATGTGTAGAACATTAAGAGTTTTTAATGACAAAGTATCTAACATTGCCATCATCATCATCAATGCAATTACAAAAAAAAAAAAAAAAAAAAAAAAAAAAAAAAAAATCAGCTAATAAAATATTTCATTTTTTTTTACAAAGAAAAATTTGGTAAATGTTATACCCTACCTGTTTATCATATTGTAAAATGTTAGTTCAATTTGACTAAATAAATATATTAAACAATAATTAACTATATAAATGAATTATAAAAAGATCTGCTAAACTTTGTTTTTAAATTATTAAAAAAAGCACTAATTTAAATGGCTGTTTTTATTAATAAAAATAAATCTAAGAAGGTAACAGAAATAATTTTTCAAATTAAAATATGCAATAATTCTGCTATCAGCTTGCTTTCAACAAGAAGTGTGTATGGGTGGGGGAGGGTTTTACTTACTTATTTATTTTATTTTATATATTTATGTATTTATTTAGTGCTTTAGAAAAATTTTAAGTGCAAAGAAATATTAATTGAGGGAGATATTGTAGGGATTTAATAAACAGACAGAAAATGAGGTTAATTTTTTAAATGCAATTTCATTGATGACAATGCATGTTAAAGATTTTCATATTAAAAGCTAAATTGTTTTACGCACAAATGTTAACTTTTAAAGGTGTAAATTTGTTTCTCTATCTCATCTGAATTTTGATAGGATTGTAGAAAAAAAAAATACATTCAATGTTCTGTAAGTAAAACAAATAATGAATGTGCATTCATATTTGAAGCATTCATACTATTAACTTTTCTCCAAATTTTAACCACCCATTTTTTATTGTTATTTTTTTTTATATGTTTTAATATTATCATACGTGATTTTAAGTTGAAAGTAGTATAAATCCAACTTTTTTACAAATAAATAAAACTTAAATATATATATATACTAGCAGACCCGACCACGCGTTGCTGTGGCTATGTTATACGTTGGTTTATATTGTAGTAAAATATTCAATATATTCAAATTATTATTTACGAATAAAGACCGTCCTTGATAACATCCTTGATCCTAGAAGGCTTAGCCCGCTTCGCAGGTCCCTATTTTTAAATGATTCACTAAAGAATTCTCAAAATTGCATTAATTTTTATCATGTGAAAAGAGAAAAAAATCTGATCGAGAAAAATGTCGCATCGAGATCCCATTGTGCTCTGCGCGCGCGCATTTATGTTCGACACTCATAATGAATCCCTATATTATCGAAAGTGAAATGACATAAAATAGAAAAAATTCTTCTCTCATCGGTGGAATAATCTGCCTGGACCCACACTCCCTGCGGCAGCCTATACCTGTTCGCACGGCAAGCGAGTTCCTTCGCCCACCGTTCCCGCCCTTCTTAATAATTCTATACTTTTGAAAATATCCGCAATCGATTTATCGGGCCTTAAAACTTAATAATACTAATTTTCAACACTCTAACTCTTATTACTATTTTTTTGCCCCTTTGCCATCCACCTCCCGTGTATTCTAATAATTTTGCAAATTTGAAAATATTTGCAATTGATTTGTAGGTATCCAAAACCTCTATGCACAAATTTGAACGATCTAACTCTATTTTAATTTTTCCCCCTCTGCCCCCCTTTCCGCCCTTCCTAATAAATTTATAAATTCGAAAATATCCGCAATCGATTTGTAGGTATCAAAAACTCTATGCACCAATTTTGAACGATCTAACTCCGTTTTTATTTATTGCTCCTCTGCCCCTCTCCCCCCCCCTTTCCACTCCTCCTAATAATTTGACAAATTCGAAAATATCCGCAATCGATTTGTAGGTATCAAAAACTTCTATGTACCAATTTTGAGCGATCTAACTCTATTTTTATATTTTTTACTTCCGCCCTCCTTCCCGTTCCCCCTAATACCTTTACGCTTTCGAAAATATTCTCATTCGATTTCCAAGCCTCTAAAACCTATCTGTACCAATTTTGAACAGTCTAACTCTATTTTTATTTTTTTTTGCCCCTCTGTCCCCCTTCCCACCCCTCTTAATGATTTTACAAAATCGAAAATATTGGCAATTAATTTGCAGGTACCAAAACCGCTATGTACCAATTTTGAAAGACCTAACTCTATTTTTTTGTTTTTTGCCCCTCCGCCCCCTTTCCCGCCACTCCTAATAACTTTACACTTCGAAAATATCCTCATTCGATTTGTAGGCCTCTAAAACGTATTTGTACCAATTCTGAACGGTCTAACTGCATTTCTATTTTTTTTTTTTTTTTTTTTTTTTGTGAAATCTTGTTTTGCCACCCTCCCCCCCTTGGGGTCGAGTTTTTGTAATAAAAACTATCCTATCTCTCAAGCTGGATCAAACTGCACATGGTGTGCGAATTTTATTATAATCGGTTAAGTGGTTTAGGAGTCCATTGAGGACAAACATTGTGACACGAGATTTATATATATTAAGATATATCTTAATATATATAAATCTCGTGTCACAATGTTTGTCCTCAATGGACTCCTAAACCACTTAACCGATTATAATAAAATTCGCACACCATGTGCAGTTCGATCCAACTTGAGAGATAGGATAATTTAAATCTCAAATTATAGTCGCAATTTTAATTTATTGCTAATTATTTGTCTGTTATTATTTGACAGTCACAATTATCTGTTAACTCCAAATGATTCTAACAGATGTCGATACCTTTCGACTGGGTTGAAATGAAAGCTGAAATATATTTGGTGCTGCCATCTACACAAAGAATCTTCAACTTTTTAACCTATTAATAAATTTCGTATAATTCAATTATTTCCACTTTTTAAATTTTTGGTGTTAGCATAGCCGGCCACGTGTTACTTAGACTGAAGTGTAAATTGAATTCATATTATAATGAAGATAATACAGTGAAATTAATCCTGTTTTTTACTTATTTGTGCTTCATTGATCAAAACTTTATAATTTAATCTGTATATATATATAAATTACGTGTCACGATGTTTGTCCGGGGTAAACTCCTAAACTAAGGAACTGATTTTGATGAAATTTTGCACACTGTGTGCAGTTTGATCCAACTTGAGAGATAGGATAGTTTTTATCTCAATTTATTGTCACAATATTGTTTTATTGCAATTATTTGTTAATTATAGACCTTTATTAAAGTTGCTCCAAAATATCTGTGAGTTCCATTAATTTAATTGTTGCCAAAAAAAAAAAAAAAAAAAAAAAATACGAGTTCATTTTCTTTCGACATAAAAATAAATACATTTAATCAAACGTGAACGTTAAAAAATTATAAAAAGTTAAATTATGCATCTCACGAAAATTGACGTCATAATCAATTTAAAGATTTTATACACATTGATAAAGTGCTAATGTAGTTCTATCATAGATATAGTAATATATATAGATCTCTCATCCCCATGTTATCGTAGAAAGATTTTTGATGCCGAAAAAAGATAAAAAATAAAAGCTTTGGAAACAGCCATTAAGTGGTATTGAAAAAAAAAAAAGAAAAAGAAAAGAAAGAAAGAAATATGAATTTGAAACTGTATCTGGAGTCTTCCATTCCCCTTTAGCAAATAAATTATTCATAAATTTTATTTGCTAAAATATTAGTATGTATTCCCGTGTGTATTCACTCGGGGAAAGACGGCCATATTTTGGTAAAAACGTCGTCTTTTCCCAAATGAAAAGGAATAACTTTTTTCTCCCCAATGATCACTCTATTCTATATATGCTATACTATATCTATGAGTTCTATACGCAAGCGAAGTGTGACTCACTGACCGTCTGTGCAGCCAAGAAAAAGATTTCCTATGTTAATTGCCCACTGGATTTTTTGTAAGAAATTATTAAAAATCGAGGAAATTTATTTCCCGATTTTAATCCTTATATTTGGGTATAGATATGTATTAGTTATCGCGGGTGTTAGATTGAATTATTTTGCTGTCAAATTGACAAAATTTTAATTTTAAATTTTTAAACTCTGTCGCCCTTGGCTTTTTTTATTATTATTATTATTATTTGGCGATCAAAAGCGTAACACGAAAATATACATGCCAGATGTATGCATTGTACGAAATGTAATATGTATTATTCATTGTACGTATGTATGACATGTAATATGTATTGTACGAAATATTGTTTCATATTATTCATTACTCTTTTAATATAAGTTGTTAAAATAACCATGATTTTTGAAAGGAATTAAATATTTTCGCCAGATAATTTGGCGATATTCTTTTTTTTTCGCCAAGGATGACAGAAATGAAATCTATTCCGCTGCAAAATATTAGTATCTTACATCAGATATTTTATTTAGACATTTGAAAACAAATTTGACTTCAAACTATGATAGAATATTTATCATTTTCCTTTTAATTTGTATATTATTAGTATATTAAAATTTAAAAGCATGGTATATAAAAAGTTTTTCTTTTTTTTTTTTTTTTAAATCTTATAATTATTCTTATCTTAATCCTCAATGTTTCCCATCTTTATTGACTTGAATTTACTATTAAAATTTTAACATACTCAAAAACTTCTCATCACTTCGTTAAAATACACTAAACTTTTCCAAAATCTTTTTGTATTTAAAATGATACATGTATTTACTTTAAATGTCCAATATTTAATAAGATTTCCAATTTTAAAGTTTTAAAATATTTATCAAATTTACTTATTTTTCTGGTTTAGCCTTATTGTTTTCCCTTTTATAACTACAGCTGTTGCCCTCTTTAAAATATTTAAAATGATGAGGTCATTTAATAGTAAAATTATCCATTATAGCATATATTATATTTCACTCCTCCATAAAAATTGATTTTAAAATCGTCTGTTTCTTTTATACTTTTATTTTAATAGAATTTTAATAGAATTTAATTTATATATTAGTCATTTTAGCAATTTTATCCAAAGTAGCATTAGAAATAATATATATCACTTCTCCATTAAAATTTATAGGACCCTACAATAAAATTAATTTGTGCTTAATATCAACACTACGAAAATTTTTATCAATCGTTTCCAAATTTTGACCTAAGTTTCAAATCTCAACCCTGTGGGTTTTTACATCGGCTACAACGTTTTCGTCTTTGTTCGTAAATAATAATTTAACTGTACTAAATAGTTTACAGCCGTATAATTCAACGTATAACTTAGTCACAGCAACGCGTGGCCGGGTCTGCTAGTATATATATATATCTTACATATTTTAATCTTAAAATTATTTATTGTTGCAAATTTTGTTTTAAAAAGATCACTAATTTGTATGTGTGGAATGAAAAAGCTGAATATATATCATCTTAAATATGAACAAATCATAGATATAGTAATAAGACATAGATTGATCAGCGAGAGGGAAAAGTGATACCTTTTTTCTCGGGAAAAGTCACTGTAATGGCTGCTTTATCCCGAGTAAATCACACACAGGAATAAACACGGATAATTTAGTAAATAAAATTTGTGAATAATTTATTTACTAAAGGTGAATGAAAAACTCCAGATGCAGTTTCAAATTCATTTTTTTTTCTTTTTTTTCAATACTCTCTAATGGCTGATTTTAGAACGTTTTTTCGGCATCAGAAATTTTTGCTCGATAACATAGGGATGATAGATCTATATATATTACTAGATCTATGGAACAAATAGCCAGTAAAAAATTTTGACCTGTAATCAATTTATGTAAATTATCTATAATACTAAAAATTTGTTTCAGAAAATATTTGTAAATGTTTAAAATAAATTTTAACATGAAATATCGAAAAAAAAAAAATTGTTGTGAGGCTCAAACGTTAATTGCTGCTGCCTTGCTTCCCCGCGTCCAATCACAAGGGATTATTCCTATGGATATGGTAATTCCTAAAGATTTATCATCCTCATGTTAACGAGCAAAGATTTTTGATGCCGAAAAATTTTTTTGCCATCAGCCATTAGAGAGTACGGAGAGTATAAAACTCGGAAATAAAATAGAATGTTGATGAATTTTCAGAATGTCGAAATATTGTGTGGCTTTTAATTGTTCTAATAAATATATGAAAAGAAATGGGATAAGTTATCATAAAAGTAAATTATATTTGACTAAATTATGAAAAATATAATTTTTGTAATCGGTTGCTTTGTTATTTATTATGGTTTATGTACAGTTTAGGGGACTACTTTTTTTTTTTTTAAGTTTGATAGTTTTTAAGATTTTACATTAGTAAATAATATAGAATTTTCAAAATTCTTTTAAATATAGTTAGCTGCAGTGCAGGTAAAGAACATTAACTTTAGTACATAAAAAGAGTTTAACTTTAAATATTAACTAAATTAATAAATATAGTAAAAAAAAAAAAAAAAAAAAAAAAAAAGAATGAATGAAAGAAAAACAAATGAATGAATGAAAGAAAAAAAAAATGAATTTGAAACTGTATCTGGAGTTTTTCATTCACATGTAGTACATAAATTATTCATAAATTTTATTTGCTAAATTATCCATATATTTTCCTGTGCCTATTTACTAAAGCAAAGACAGCCATCAGAGAGTCTTTCTTCGGGTAAAAAGGAATAACTTTTTCCCCCTCGATGATCAATCTGTGTCTTATTACTATATCTGTGATTATTCCATCATCATGGATGAACTATGTAGGTATTGTGAATTTGCTTGCCGCCCAACTAAGTAAGCAGTTTGCGTTTCTGAAGGCGAATACTTTTTTAGCATCACACTATGTAGTTTACCTACCTTGCACTCGCTTTGGCTCAGTGACAATTTCCATCCGTGTTTTTGGGTGCCATTTTTCTAAGCATAACTTTTTTATTTAAATTTGGCAATTAACAACAATTTGTTTGAAACTAATTCTTTTAATGTCTTAAGGGTATTTTCAAAATAATCATTTATGCTGCTTTCTAATCATAACAAAATTGTAGCAGACGATTATTGTTGAAAACGCTAAATCTTTTGCTGAAAATACTAATGGAAGACATAATTGCAAAATCGTTTCCATAAAGTTCGTATAGCTTTCTGTCGATGTTATATATCCAATGAAAAAGCAATGGCCTTTTAATATATTTTTAATCTGTGTTTCTTGACGGGTTTCCAGCTCTTCAGAATTATAATTTTGATTTTTTTTTTTTTTTTTTTTTTCAGGTGATTTTTTATGCAAAGCACAAAACTTCTTCAAATTTTAGGGGAGATATTGCTTTAGATGACGTCGAATTGACACCTGGAAAATGCCCTGATACGAAAAGTATTTATATCTATATCTTTTTAACATACATATACTCTCATGTGATTTCAAGGAATGTTCTAATATATTGATACAGTAAATAAATAATAATAATAATAATAAAATTGTCAGAGATAGAATTTTATTTAGTGTGATAGAACTATTTTGTATATTACACTTTCTTCTTCTTCTTCTTCTTCTTTTTTTTTTTTTTTTTTTTTTTTTTTTTGTCTATTCTTCCATATTAAGGCATGTACGCACTCGTATAAGCCTCCGCTTACAAACCCTTTATTGGGAAAGAATGCATTCATTGTCGCACGACCTCACGTGGTATACTGTTTTGGATTACTTCTTAAACCAAGTTTCATTATTTTTAGTCTTTCGATGTATTCTTTCCCGCTTTCTGAATTAAAATCTACATTAAAATCACCCACTAACAAATAATTCGAAAGAATTAAATTCAAATTTATATTTATTTTTTTAATTAACTGTAAGAATGTGTAAAAAATAGTTTACTCCAATGATTTTGAATCCAATTATTTATAAAAAGATTCAATTAATGAAAATGACGCCAGAAGTAACATTCCCTCCGCATGTAAAAAAAAAAAAAAAAAAAAAAAAATTGCTGATTAGAACTTTTTTTTTTTTTTTTTTTTTTTTAATAAATCTAATTTTTGAATAGTCTGAATTTTTTTTTTTTTTTTTTTTTTTTTTTAAGAATTATAAGACTTTTGTTTAACTTAATTATTTTACTACTTGTCAAGTCAACCATTAACAATCGATTTTTAAAGGTGTAATTTTTTTTTTAAACTACGTACAATAATTGTCTCGTCCTTCAGTAAAAAAAAAAAAAAAAAAAAAAAAAGGAAAAGAAAGAAGAAAAAGAAAATTGTTACATGTTTATTTTGTTGATATAAAAAAAGTATTTATTTATCATGTGCAAAAAAGAAAAAAAAAAAAAAAATCCTTAATACTTCCAAATGAACCTACAGTAGAACCTTGCTTATCCGACTTTTTTTTTCTCTGAATACTTTGTTCAAATTTTTATGTCCCCTCCCCCTACTAAATTATCTTTTTTTCAATATTTTATTCATTTCTCAGAACGGAAGGTAAAAAATTATTTTCTTTATTTCAATACATTTTTTATAGCTGTGACGTTAGTTTCTAACGTTATCCTCGAGAAACTTTAGCTTTTATTAATAAGAAATAATGCAAGGTAAAAGGAAACGGTGCGAACGAAAAACCAGTTTAATCCATAGATATAGTAATATACACTCATGTCCATAAATTAAGGATAATGCTAGCTGAGGCAAATAAAGGTTCAGAAGCAAAACAAACATGACTTATTCATAAAGTCCATTTATTAAACAAAAGATCAAGAACAAAAAAAGTGGTTTCTGTAGGATACCATTTATAAAAACTACGATTTTTGCTCCCTGAAGCAATTACAAAAAATATCTCCCTTACAAAAACTTAACATTACATGGTTGGTATGATGGTTAACCTTTTGAGAGGGGCTCTTACGAAATCCTATGGTGAAGCGTGACAGATGCTGTCACAGCCCCTTTCTAAAGGTTAATACATTGTGTGTCTCTCAGATGATGAAATACAGTCCTTACAACGCCTAGGAATGTTGAGATTATTGATCTGATCTTGGGGAAGATTACTCTATTCAATGAGCAATGATCTCCGAAGTTCCGGTGCACATGTAGGAGGTGGTTGACGGACTACAACTCGTCGAAAAAGCATGTCCTACACATGCTCTATTGGATTCTAGTCAGGTGAGAATGCTGGCCATTCCATGCGGGTGATAGCTTCAGATTGTAGGCATCCGTGTTCAACGTTTGCACGGTGTGGACGCGCATTGTCATCCATAATCACAAATTCTGGGCTCATGCCACCCCTAAACAAACGTACATGTTGCTCCCGAATGATGTCCCGAAAAATTTGGCCTATCATTCTTCCGATTTGAACATGCAGATCTGTTCTGGTGCCCAATATGCCCCCCCCCCCCCCAAACGAGCACTCCTGCCCCACAGTAACTCGTTTAATGATATTGTTTTGGTGGGAACGGGTACCTGACGTTCTACATATGAAAGTCCGGCGTGAATCACACTGCAATCTAAACTTGGACTCGTCGGCAAACATCACACAAGCTCACTGTGCCTATGTTCACATTGCATGTTCTCTACTCCAAGTTAACCGCTGGAACAGTGCATTGCCGTGAGTGGAACACATCTAAAAGGCCTGTGAGCATATAGACCAATATCGCCCAAACGTCTATACACGGTTTGTCTTGAAACTGTGGCACTCGTGGCTGCAGACAGCTGACGAGACAGGTCTGATGCTGTGCTTTATCTGCTTATTTTGGCAGTTACTGCCAAATACCGGTGGTAATTCGGCATTGTAACTCGGGGCCGACAAGTACTGTAACGTCGACTGGCATTTCCATCATTTTGGAATCGTTGGAAAAGCCTAGAGATGACACTTTGGGCGATTCTAAGTTCCCCCGATACTTCTATCTGAGTACGCCCACATTCTAGTCGGCCGATAATTCTACCACGCAAAAAATTATCTACATGCGTCCTCTGTGTCATAACCATTCGGATGTGGCACTGAGCGGCACACAGAACGCTTGTGAACAATTTTCCTTCTTTGCTCCCATTCCTTATCTACCCCCTTCTTACACTTTCGTCATTGTAACATCATATCGGCGTCATCTGATGGCTTCCTACAAATTGCATATTATTCTTAAAGATGTGTGTGGTATTTCTACAGGTGAAATTTTTGCATTAAAGTTTGATTTCAGTGTGAATCTGAATTATCCTTAATTTATGGACATGAGTGTATATAGATCTATCACCCCATGTTATCCAGCAAAAAATTTTGATGCTGAAAAAAGGTTCTAAAATCAGCCATTAGAGAGTATTAAGAAAAAGAATAAAAAGAAAAATGAATTTGAAACTGTATCTGGAGTTTTTCATTCACCTTAAGTAAATAAATTATTCATAAATTTTATTTATTAAATTATCCGTGTGTATTCCTGTGTGTGATTTACTCGGGGAAAGGCAGCCATTAGAGTGACTTTTCCCGAAAAAAAAAGGCATCACTTTTTCCCTCTCGCTGATCAATCTATGCCTTATTACTATATCTATGTTTTAATCTAATAGGAATAAAAATTAATCTGCTCAATAAGGACTCATAGGTGAATATTAAATATAGTCGAACCTCGTTAACGTGAATCTCAAGGGGGATAAAAGATTACTTCATGTTATCAGTAGTTCATGATATCAGTAACTAATCTTCATATTACTAAACTGATCTTCATTCTGATGGGGATTGTGGAAGCAGTTCATATTAAGAGCAATTCATGTTAACAGTCTTCACGTTAACGAGGTTCGACTGTATTCAGTGTACAAACTCTGAATTTATATCTGTATAATCCAGCAGTAATAAGAGAAAAAAGTATTCTGAAAAAAATTTAAAGAGCAGTGAAGAAAATAGTACACAGATTTAAAGAAAAATAAGCTGATATGTTTTATAAATTTTGGACTTAATCGGAATGAGCTGAGTAAATAAATGTATATATATATATATATATATATATATATATATAATTTGTTAATTTAAAGTACTAGCAGTAAAATTTAATGTTTAATAGCCATCGATTATAAAACTGGTTAGTTTCAAACCTACGTAATCAATTTTATTCTAAACTACTTCATGATTTACTATGTATATCATATTTACATACAAAGACTTTATTTTTTTTCTTCTGACAATTGCATTTGATCTAAGGAGTTGAATTGTAGTATCACAATGAATTTTCTAAGTTTTTAATTAAGGTGAATTTCAATTTTAATTTTCAGGAGAAGCAGACCAGCTTTGTACTTTTGATGATTACGATTGTGGTTTTTATTTATCTGACCGCACTACAAGATTGCAATGGTATTGGCAAAGTGCAGCGAGTAGCGCTGTTTATTTCGCAACTAAACCTTCTACTGATCACACACTTGGAACAAACTACGGTGAGTCGAAAACATATTCTTTATTTATTTTTTCCTTTCAGCATTACGGTAGCACACTGTGCTCTGTTTAAAACTATTCTGTTAAGACTGTCTGTTCTGTTAAGACTTCTTTTTTTTTTTTTTTTTCTTTGTCAGCTACAAAGAAAAGAAAAATAAAGTCTTCATGATATTTTATCTAAGACCTGTTTCTGCTCTTGAAAAACTTAACTCTGCTCTTGAAAAATTTGTTTCTGCTCTTGAAACTGGTAAACGCGAAATGCCGGGTTCGATCCTAGGTCAGGCTCGTCGATTTATCCATTCAAAGTTTTCCGGGGTTTTCTCCGAAACTCACACGAATACGAGCAAGGCTCTTAGTAAGACTTTCCGCAGAAGGCATCCCGCCTTGGTCTAGGATCTCGGGTAGTCATTCTCCCTGTTTGTGTGTGTGTGTCTGTTATCAGCATAGACCTATTATAAGAATAGACGGAGCATTCCATTATTAAGGGAATATAAGAAAAGGTGAAAAGATGAAACTACGTCACTGTTGAAAAAGGTTACCCTTTTTGGCATTTATCGCGTTATTGGCAATTTTTTTTTTCTGAATATAAATATTATTATTATTATCATTATTATTATTATTATTAAAAGATTCAGCAAGAAAAACTTGTGCAAAACGAAACATTTGCTGAAGTTTATTTTTACCTTGTTATTAACACTTTCCATCAAAGTTCAAAAATGTTTATAACTTCGGTTTGTATATACTCGCTTTAACTCTCATAAATAATCATGGACATTTTTGAAATCATATAAGGTATAATATATTTAAACTAATTCAATTTAGAGAATTAAGTATAGCAATTATAAACATTTTATAAAAATAATTACTTAAAAAGAACGAAATAATAAAATGTTAAAAAGAGTCTTACCTGTTAAATAAAATCCTTATTTAACATATCTTCTAGGGCTTCTAAAGTACATCTAATTACGATTTCTTACTATAAAATTCTTTTTAAATTCAAAACAATCTAACTTTTAAAGTGAAATAAAAATTTTAAAAAGAACTTTCAAAGAAAAAGGAAAAATATCGTCTGCTTAATAAAAAGCAGAGTTTAGAGCATGGCGAGTAAATTTTAATATTGGTCAGCTTGGCTTCCTGTAGATTAACAGACACATGACCTTTTTATGAGTTATTACAAGAGTGGACGGGACAATGGCAACCTTTTTTAGTGGCAAAGATAACTATAAAAATAATGTCATCACGATTTTGGATTTGTTCCCCACTTCAGTGACCCCAGAGATATATTTCGGAAAAATACATAGGTAATGAATAATTGTGACAACAAATTTTTCCATGAGTGATGACTGTCGATAAGATTAGATATCTTAATTCCAAGCTCGGTATTAAAAATCTGCATCATGTGGGTATTCAAAATTTTAATTGAAATTGGACAAATTATTCGTATGCAAAGACACACAAAAATATTGAAACACGTTTTGAGGTTCCCCTGAATCCAAAAATAAGGTTTTAGTGGCTGGTCTATGGTGTGTCTGTATGTGTGTGGCCATGGGTGTGGGTCTGATATCAACATAATCCAAGGACAATTAGCATTAAATTCAAACTCAGTATTCAAAATCTGTATCACATGGCGATGCTACTTCAAAATTTTCATTGAAATTGGACAAATTATTCGTTTGTAAAAACAGATAAAAACATTAAAAGACGTTTTGAGATGCCCCTGAATCCAAAAATAAAGTTTTAGTGGCTCGTCTGTGGCGTGTACGTGTGTGTGTCCTTGTGTGTGTGTTCTTTTATCAACATAATTCAAGAACAGTTACCATTAAGTTCAAACTCGGTATTCAAAATCTGTACCATATGAGGTGCTGCTTCAGCTTTCACTGAAATCGGACAAATGGTTCGTGTACAGACATACAAAAGTATTGAAATACGTTTTGAAGTCCCTGTCAACCAGAAAATCATATTTTAATGGTTTTTCTGTGTGTGTCTTTGTGTGTGTGAGCCTGTTACCAGCATAACTCAAGAACAATTAGCATTAAGCTCAGTAAAAAAACATTGAAAATTTATATGTGATATGGCGATACTACTTCTAATTTTCAATTGAAATCGGACAAATGATTCGTGTACAAAGATATACTAAAGTATTGAAATACGTTTTGAGGTCCCTTTGAATCAGAAAATCAGGTTTTAGCGGTTGGTCTGTGTGTGTCTTTGTGTGTGTGAGCCTTTTACCAGCATAACTCAAGAACAATTATCATTAAGTTCAATAAAAATATGCTAAAAATCTATATGTTATATGGGAATGCTACTTCAAAATTTCAATTGAAATCGTACAAATGGTTCGTGTGCAAAGATATACAAAAGTATTGAAATACGTTTTGAGGTTCTGCTTAATCTGAGAATTAGGTTTTAGCAGTTGGCCTGCGTGTGTCATTGTGCATTTCAATTTTTTATCAGGATAATTCAATATGAATGGACAATAAACATGCATATAGTACGACCACGTTTCTTACGACTGGCAGTGAGGCCGAGTCCAAAAGTTTAGAGGGATGCAAAATTGGCCGAGAGATAGTTATTTGGCAAACATCCAGTTATTCGGTGTTCTCTTATCGCTTGTTTTCTCTCAGTCACCCCTATTTTAACACGGGACTCGTTCAATACGCACTTCGCATAGGCTTCCATGGTCGCAAGAAATGTGGTTAAAGAATAATGTGGAATTTTGTATTCGAAATAGTCTGGAACTGCATGAAAACTAAAATGTGAAACTAATGTTGAAAAATTAATTAGCAGATTAGTATAAGTTAAACATATCCAACTAGATATAGGGTAGCCGATTAGGTGAGTTTCATTTTAGTCTTTGAGCGTGCTGATAGAACGGCGGAGTTTATTTTTATAAACATGAATATAGTATGCCCTATAGTAGAAATTTATGAAAACAGATTATGATGAGGAACAAAGCCAGTTCTACATATACTAGCTAGTTTTATTTAAGTTACAAATGACTATAAGCAATTCTTTGACTGGAATTGTTTTTGAAATGTTCGAAAGTTGAATGTGCGACATTTGAAGACCGCCTATATTCCATTTATTTTCAACTCGAATGAAAAATACAGCGTTTAATTTCTACATTTATTGATGATTTTTCATGTATCGTTACCCGGCAAGAAAAATGACACAATTCAAAAATGAAGCATTCGAGAAAAATCAACTTAAGGATATAGCACTGACTAGCCTGTAATAAAACTTATCCAACTATCCTTGGGTTGGATAAATTGCGAATTAGAGATGTGACGCTTTTTATGCATTTTGGAGGCACATTTTTTTAACGAACTCACAATTGCCATTTTTTTTTATTCGTTTCACTTTTCTTGACGGGATGTGCTATGTAAACGTAATTAAGTAAACCAGTTATGAATAATAATCAATATTCTTTTATCAGGTTCACAAAATTAGTCCTGGCATACCCCGGAACTTTAAATACCGCTTTGTTCAATAGTACAGTTGGTAACAAAAGTGTCCGAACACTAGCAAAAATTCTTATGTAAAAAAAGTACACTTCATACGGTTTTTTTAAATAAATCTTTATCGAATCATGTTCTTACACTGACTAAGAACAGGATTCGATAAGGATTTATTTAACAAAACCATATGAAGTGTACTTTTTTTACATAGGAATTTTTGCTAGTGTTCGGACACTTTTGTTACCGACTGTATATACTGATGTTTTTATTATGTACTTTATAGGTGGATATTGGTTCGCAAGTTCAAAAACTACTTCAGGATTAGAGAAAACCTTCCTGAACAGTCCACCATATCCCGCACCAAAAGAAACCCTCAATTGCCTTCATTTTTATTACTACATGAATGCGAATCAATCAAGCGGATATTTATGGTGGCTAAAAGACACAAAAGAAGCGTACTTGCAAGTTAATGTCAAAAGTGATCCTAACACCAGTAAGTTATTTTATCTTTCTTATTTTTTCTTTCTGAATACATACTATCTAAATAAAGTACTGCAATTATGAAAAAATTCGAGTATGAGATTTTTGTGTACCTATAGATTGTCTTATAAGTCTGTAAACATTTAAAAAAAAATAATAAAAATTGAAATAATTGGTAGAATTGAACGCGGTTTGAGGAAAAGTTATTCTCGTGAAGGGGGACTTTTTTTTTTTAATAATAAAAAAAAAAAGTAGTAGTTTAAATTTTAGTCGATATAGGGCGCTGTACGTGAGCAAATTACACATTTCCGTGAAAAACCATATTTGTTTACATGCATATGTTTACAGGCATGTAAATCCTATTCTACATGTCCACCATCACCACAAATTACCGTTTTCAGATGAGTTACAACACCACTAACTGCAGCTTCAGTCGGCGGTTCTTACCGGAAAGAAAAAACATATTCACCAATAACACTTTATCCACCAAGTCAGCATCGCAAATGAAACTTCATGTATATGCAAATAGGAAGCAAAATAAGAAATAAGATGTGATAATCGTAAAACCGTGTAATTTATAGGACACTGACTTGGATATTTCTCGTTACGCACCTGTGCAGCGCCCTCTATCGTCGAAAAAAATCCCTCTTCATGAGAATAACTTTTTTCGCAAACCGCATTCAATTATTTCAATTTTTATGAATTTTTATAATGCTTACAGACTTATGGACACCCCGTGCATATTTTCAGGTTACCTGAATTCATTTTTGCTATTTTTATGTTGATGTGTGCATGTATGAATTATGTGCGTGTATGTAAGTGTGAGTGAGCAGGATTGCATTTAAACGTTTTATTCGTCTGAGCTAAATTTGGTAGATCTGTCATATGTTTCCGTCGCATAAACTATATAGATTTCCACAAGTGTAGGATTTATTGTTCTTTAACAAGACAGAAAGATGAACACGGCTTACGGACTCCAGTTATTTGAAGTTCGTTTCTATGTTTTAAAACTGTTTAAAACCAAAAAGAGTTGATATACAGGGTGGTTATAATTAAACTTCCCCTATAAACAGCATCCTACAGCGCAAACGGTAAACGGAATGCAACGAAATTTAGTATATAGACTATACACGAGATGCGCTCACGGAATTTCGGGGAAAAAAAGGAAATAATAATTAGTTCCAAAATGTCTACAAAAGGGCGTCTTTTTTTTCGGAAAAACATTAAATTTAACACAATAAACGACCAAAACGGAATACAGAAACAATATTAACATTTATTGACTAGTTTCTGATCACCTTGTCATCGAACCACATTAAGTAAAGGTAAGGAAAAAATAACAGTACGTTGCTTGAGGGGGAAAAAAAGTTTAGTTTGCAGAAACAAGAACAGATTAGGACGAAATTGCACACGAGGAGCAGTTGTTAATCGTGTACAGGACGATGTAGGGGAAGGTGCTTCATGTGACCACCCTCATTCACCTGAAAAATTTCAAGTCGATGGACAGTGTGTTCAATAGCCGATCTTAACTGATCAGTTGTGATGCTTAAACGTTATGGAGTTCTTTAAGTCATTCAACATCGCAACGCCTCCACGATATACAGTCGGTAACAAAAGTATCCGAACACTAGCAAAAATTCTTATATAAAAAAAGTAGAGTTAATATTGTTTTGTTAAATAAATCGTTGTCGAATCCTGTTCTTAGTCAGTCTAAGAACACGATTCGACAAGGATTTATTTAACAAAACAGTATTAACACTACTTTTTTATATAGAAATTTTTGCTAGTGTTCGGATACTTTTGTTACCGACTGTACATGTACATAATAAGAATTATTTTTAATTTTTTAGTATGAAATTAAGACATCATAAATTATTATAAATTTAAATTAACATTAGAAGGTGACTGAATTCTTAGTTTCCAAAAATTAGCAAGCCATGTTGACTTCAAACAACATTATGGATTTTAGCGGGTTTAGCCAGCTTTACCGTATGTACTCTCCCTCTAGTTTGCCAAAACTAAGAAAAGATCATGCTACTAGCAAAATAAAAATAATAAATGAAATAAAATGAACATTTCAATAATAATTTTAACGGAAATATAAAACTAAACCTCTTATAAGTTTTTATAAAAATCAAAGCAATAATCCTTAAAAATGTATTTATATGAAAAAAATAAAAATAACATTTCAGAAAATTTTGGAGTGGAAGGCTGATTTTTTATACTAACTATGTGAAAAATACCAGAGCCGGGAATCGAACCCGGGTCTTCCGCTTTACGTGCGGATGCTCAAACCATTGAGCTTCCCTGGCTAATTGTCAGCCAGGCATTTCTAACATAACATTCGATGGCAAAGTCACCGAGTCTGTAAACACAGCTATATCAAGTGACGTTATTAATCATGGCACGACTCCAATAGACCACGAAATTTTTAATTTTAATTTTAGAAATTTATTCATCAACCCTGAAAGTTCATTTCAGAAAATTTTGGAGTGGAAGGCTGATTTTTTATATCAACTATGTGAAAAATACCAGAGCCGGGAATCAAACCCGTGTATATTATCGAAAGTGGAATTCGAGATTTCACCTGATTTATATGTTTTGAGGTGTCCTGAATGTGTTTTCTTTTGTATCTCAGCTACTAATTAAAATAATTTCATAAGTAATACATCATTAGAAAGCTTTGGTGATTTGGAATCGAACAGTAGATTACAGAAATTTCTACCGCCAGATGACGCTGTAATATTTTAAAATTTCAATATTTCAAATTCTAATTATGATTAAATTATTTTTAATACATCATTCGAAAGATATTTTAAAGTTCTTTTATATTATCGAAAGTGGAATTCGAGATTTCACCTGATTTACACGTTTTGATGTGTCCTGAATCGGTTTTCTTTTGTATCTCAGCTACTAATTAAAATAATTTCTTAAGTAATCAATATTTGTACCTAATATAAGGCTTAGTTCATTTAATTTGGGTAGCTACAAATATTGTGCCGAATCATATAATACAGATCATAAACACTTCTTTACAAACCAAAAATAATTCGAAAATAATAATCTAATAGCTCGACGATACAATTCACAAGTTACTTAGTTTTCACTTCTATCGGCAGTCCCCAAAGACTGCTTTGATTTTTTTTTTTTTTTTAATTGTTCTTTAATTTGAAAAATTTCTGTACCCCCAGAGGTAAAGGATTCAATGTTAATTTTGTGAAAAGTATGTATGTGTATTTTTAGATTTATATAAAGGCAGCAGGCATTAGTATACAGTTACTATAAAGAAAAGACAGTGGGGAAAAATAATTTTCTTTATTTATGACAAATATATGCAGCACATCAAAGACATGGTGGTAAAAACTTTTTTCACAAAATGGACATTGTGTCCTACCTCCACAGTACAGAATTACTTCTTACCAAAAATTAATATCGGATAATAAAGTTTTTAAAAAGTTCATACAGATTTGATATTAATATAGACATTTTTAGAAACAAAAAAGCTAGTCTTATTGGTAGTTAGTAATGCATATATTTATTATTGAATAATATTGTCTTGAAGAAAGAAATTAACTCTAGTGAGGTTTGTCGCAGAAAGCCAGAAAAAATTCTGCCGCAGGGAATGGTTGAATCATATATTTGTGATAATTTAAAACAAATTTACTGTTTATTTATTTATTTATTTAATAAAAGAAATATTAATCTTAGGGGGAAAAAAGACAATTTTTTAAACAAAAATAAAGTCTTTTTTCCGACCTTTAGTGTAATACTTCTTTGATATGAAAATCGTCTGCATTCATCATGGAAAATAATGTTAATAAATAATTTGTACTGCATGATTTTATATAGGAAAATATAGAAGAAAGTTTTGTGATGGCCACAAAATACTAATTGCTATTGGGATTGATTTTAAATGCAATAAGATATGATAAAATAATAGTGAAAAATAATCATCGAACATTATCAATTTATTTTGCAAAATAAATAAATAAATAAATAAATAAATAAATAAAGGAATTAACTTTTTTTTTCCTTGTTACAAAAACATAAATAAATAAAAATAATAATAATGAGAGTTACGAAATAGAAATTAAAATGTATGTACTTACAATTACTTTTCTTTTCAGAAACTTGGATTACCACCAAAGGAAAGAATATCACCACGAATTTGCTATGGCACTATGCAGAAGCAAAAGTCGAAATATCAAAACCATTTAATGTAAGTTTTGTTTTAGAATCTCTATTATACAACGAAACTTAACATAATGACATATACAATATCTATTTTTTTTTCCTTTTCTACTGTTTGTTAATCTAAATTAAATGACGAACATTATCAAATAAGCATACACTTATGCTATGGTGATTATGGACGGATAAATGCACAGCTGATGAGTAAAAGTAATTCATCAAGAAATTATATTTAAAAATAATTTTGGTGGGACACTACATTCCCTTATACTCTTCCTTTTAGAAACAGTTTTCTTCGACATACTTTTCTATGTAAAGAGAGCTACTGGAATCCTCTACTCCCCTGTTTAATTATTTTACTTACACCCATAAAATATTTAAAACTATTATTATATTAAAAAAATATATTTCAAATTATTCTGAGAACTTTTACACATTCTATTGTTTCAACTTGAACAATCTCAGTCAAAAATTTCAAGTGGTATCCCCATGAGATCTCCAAATAACCGATTTGATATCACTCTATTTGTTTGTTTTCTAGTTATACTGGTATCTTTCATACAGACAAATCATCAGAAATTTCACGAGCGTATTCAAGGAACTTCAAAATGCATAACGTCAGCAAAAACACAACATCGGAAACTGTACTCCGAAACAATATGAATAAAGAAAGCAATTATCGTTCTTAAGCAATTTCCCTGGACGTTTAGTTGGAAAACCGGCCAACTCCTTAAATTTTGAGAATGCATTTTTTCAGTTATTTCATTTCTAAGTAAGCGTTTTCACCATCTGGAAACAAGAAACCATGCCAAAGCCGATCCATTCCTGTGTTATTTGCATTTGAAAATTGCAGAAGTGGTCAAATCCTAAGGCTGGTGTGTTTCAAAACCGGTCATCTCCATATCTGTGAGATCGCGATTTTGCTCCACTCGACTAAAGCTTGTTGATTAGGTTAGTGTTATTGCATTTAAACTTGGAAAACTTCTTCACACACCATAAAATTAAAGAAAGCACTACCGGTTTCGAAAGGACGTGGCCTTTGTCCTTCAGGTGCAAAAAAACACGTGCTGCCTTGAAGCTGCCTTGAAGGCAAAAAAAGTGAAACTGTCTTGAAGGCAAAAAGCACGTTATTACGTTATTATCAGTTACTTTTTTTCACTTTTATTTTTTAATTAGGTAACAGAAATCAATTATTTATAAATAAAATTTAATTGAACAAAACATTTTGTGTATTTGCATCTTTAAAAATCTAATATTTACATTAAAATTAGCTGAAATTCTGGTTTGTTGCAAAATCGGCCAACTCCAAAATAAGTTGTAAAGGTGGCCAAATCTAAAATAAAAATTTGAATAATCTTCTCTCATCACGTGCCCCTGCCACCTTATTTCGAGTTCTCAAACCTAACGATTATAAAACTAAAGTGTTTTGGTTCCTATCTTATTTTTGCTAAGTGTGGCAAAAAAATAGCTTTTTCTCAAAATTTTATTTTTCGGAGACGATCGATTTTTCAACTAGACGGCCCATATAAATTGTTAAAGCACTTTCATTAATTAAATCCAGCAGAAAAGAATGTATTGCCTAAATTGGGAAGCCCTGTATACTGTCAGTAAATTACATATCTCCCACATAATGTACTTAAATTAAGCCAAGAAACAGAAACACGTAATATCACTTGAATTGCATTTCAAGGGTCTTCTAGATATAGCTTATAATAAACTAAATTTTTTTGTGTGGCCTTGTATGAAAATGGTGAATGATATTCATTTCATATTCGATATAAAGTATTTAAATAATATAAATAGATAATAACATGAAGTGAGATACAATAGGTTGTATAGACGAGATTTCTATTTTATTTTTCTTTATGTTTGCAAAAAAAATGAAATCTATAGATAAAGGGAGGCCGCGATAGCCTGTTCGGTTGAGCGCCGAGCTCGTAATTGGAAAAACGTGGGTTCGATGCTCGAGCCGGCCGAAGATGGTCGAGTACATTAATGATGACTGGTAAACGTAAAATCCTTCGTTGCCACAATGTCCTCCGTATTCCCATCCAAGTTATGTCCCAGGGGATCACCGAATCGGGGAACCATTCCCTTCATGGAGTATCAAAATTGTGATGGCATATCTCCGGATCATCCTTAGGGTCTAGACCATCGCATATTGTTCATAGCGTAGCACTAGTGCGACGTAAAATCCCACCCACTCATTCACTACAGGTAAATGAGAATAATGCATTAAAAGTGCTATCCTCCCAGGACAATTAAATCAGTAAAGTTAATCAAGGTGAGTTTCATAGTAAATAAAAATTATTTTATATAAAAAAAGAAACACAGTAAATCAGTGAAACATTATAAATGCAATTAAATTTTCTTTTTTTATAAAATTTACTTCAATCTCTCCCTCTCCCCAACCAACCCGCCTACAACATCACCAGACCTCCTTAATCAAATATCTATCCACCCATTCAACATTTAAAAAAAAAATAAGTATTTTAAGTTTAAAATAATTTAAACATTTTTAAAGATATTATTACTGACAAAGGCAGTTTTACTGATATACTAATAACGATGTAGAGTTTTGAAGGGAAACTCATTTGGGTGACATCCTTTAATAATTTATAAATATATTTATTTTTATACTGTAAGAACACATAAATCGTTTATTCGATACAAAAGATTAATAAAAATATTTCTGAAAAGTGAAATGCGGAGACATGAATTAAAATGTGTAAATGAGTTAATTTTGAAGCAAAAATTTTTGAATTTATCATACATAGTATATGATAAACTCAATAGCAATAAATATGCAACATGGGATCTAAAGTCATAAGCAATTAATAACTCCAATTTACATTCCGTACAATGTACATAATGAACGTTTGTCCCAGATTTTTTTAAGGAAAGGAATTTTTTTTTTTTTTTTTTTTTTTTTTTTTTGGCATTGTTCATTGAAAGAACTTTTCCTTTTATCTATAGAAACAGTAGCCATCGTCGAAAACACAAACATACATAATACGCATAAAAAATCAAAAAGCATGCAGATGACGGCGAGATAAACACTTAACAGTTAATTTAGCAGTTATGACGTCTTCCACTTCTTTTCGTTTGAATAAAGCAAATTTCTTTCTTTCTTTTTTTTCTTTTTTAAATATATATTTGGAGGGTTTAATATATGTGTACTATATATATATATATATTGTCGATCTGAGGATATCTGAGGATAAATTTGTAAATTCTAGAACATTTGTTGTTCTCAAACGATTTTCAAATTGCTGAGGACGAAATTCGAGGCCTGTCCTTATGATTTGAGGATGGTTGGTAACCTTGTATATGAGTGTATATTTTACTTCCATTTAAATTAATATTAGCCTTAAAAATTAATAGATTGGTTATTAGTAGGAGTGTTTGTTAACACCAAATTCGAAGGATAATTTAATTTAACCAAATTTAGAGAGACAGATAATTGGTAGAAAAAAAATATATCATTACACACACACACACACACACACACATGTATATGCAAGGAAATTTTTTTAAGTAAATATACTTCTATATATTTATGCATGCTTTTGATATTTAATTCATTTTTAAATTAAAAATTTTTGAATTTATGTATAAGTTTTATAAATTTTCAATTTTTTTTTTTTTTTTCCAAACAGTTACAGTTTGTTGCTGCGTTTGATACGTCTGTTGAAGCTCTGATAGCTATCGATGATGTTAAATTGTTTCCTGGAAATTGCCCTGAAGCTGGTAAGTTAAAATATATAGAAATTTTTTTCAACATATACTAGGTATCCCATAAATTTGTAAACATTTTAAAAATTCATAAAAATTCGCTGTTTACACAAAAATTATTCTCACAAAAAGGAAGGTTTTTTTTTTTTTTTTTTTTTTTTTTTTTGGGGGGGGGGGGGCTGAGGAGGTAAAAAAAGTATTAATTTTTCGTCGATAGAAGGTGCTGCACGGATGCGTATCGAGAAATATCCAAATCAGAGTCCTATAAATTGCATGGTTTTACGACTAATACAGCTTATTTCCTATTTTGTCTCCTAATTGCAGATACATGAAGTTTCAATTGCGATGTTGACTTGGTAGATAAAGCATTATTGGTGACGATGTTTTCCCTCAGGAAGAAACCGCCGACTGAAGCTGAAGTTAGCGGTGTAGCGGTGTTGTTGAAGTTAGCGGTCGTTTGAAAACTGTAATTCGTGGTGATGGTGGACACATAGAATAGGATTTATATGCCTGTAAGCATTTCCATGCAAACAAATAAGGTTTTCCCGGAAGTATGTGATTTGATGACGTACAGCGCCCTCTATTGACGAAATTTCAACAATTATTTTTTTCTTTATAAAAAAAAAAAAAAAAAAAAAAAAAAAATCCCCCAAACAAGAGAACTTTTTTTCGCAAACCGAGTTCAATTCTATCGATTCCTTCAAATTTATGATTTTTAAAAATGTTTACAGACTTATGGGACGCCCGGCATTTATGATATATATGAAATAGAATTAAAATAGTTTCATGCAATTTTAAGATATTCAATTGTGTTTTTGTGTATAAACAATACTATTCTTCGACCACAGTTCATGAAACCATGGAAGCCTCTGCGCAAGCGCTAATTGAACGAGTCCACTGTTAAAATAGGGGTGACAGTCATCTGGCTTAGAGAAAATTAATGATAACAGCACGAGAATTATTGGATGTTTTCCAAATCACAACCTGGCAATCCTCCAACATTTTGGACGCGTTGTCGCTGGTAGTTTTAGGAAACGTGGCTGCACTATACTTAAATTTTTAGCAGATCAATTGGTAAAACTTAATTTTTGGTATTGAGGTACCCAAAAATGTATAAATATAACAGAACCTTATTTTCGAAAGTTTGATCTACAAACAATGTACTTCCTCTGTTATTTGGTTAATAGAAAGTAAAAATGTTGCTATCAATTTATGTCTTCAGACATTATTATTATTATTATTATTATTATTGCTATTATTATTATTATTATTATTATTTATTGAAGATCGCAGTTAATACAAAGTTACATATTTGAAAAATTTGACTAAAAATTCGGAAAATATTTTCATGAAACAAAGGAATGGAAATCAGAAAAAGAAAATACATAACATTATAATAATATTTAACAGCTTTAAAAATTACTTTCAATCGCTTCGCTTCGATATATCTCTGGCAACATTTGTAAAAAACCCACGAAATGACTATAAGGACTCACTAGAAATCACAAAACAGATTTTCGGAGCTAATCGGCGAAAACATAATTAAATATTTCATAACAATTTTTGGTAAGAGAAACTGAAAGAAATCTGCTGGTGCAAGATCAAAGTTATATAATGCTGATCGAGAACAGTTATTTGTCACTAAGGCAAGCACTGCTGTATACTAATTGAAAAATGTGCAAGGTGGATAAAATGCAGCAACGCTTATGATTCAGATTTTTGTAAACTAAGTCCGAACATTCCGTATGCGTAGTAGTAATAATTTTGGATGTACTTCTTAAAATGAACGATTATAGTTTATCCCGAAAGAGCAAATGTATTCTAAACTGTTCGTTAGTTGTCAATGACAGTAATGTAAAGAGTTTTGAATTTCAACGTTGCAAATAATTTTTTTATTTGCGGGAAAGTAGGTGAACATTAACTCCTTTAGTTACTACGAGAATTTGCACTTCAAATCGGTTTGACTGCATCAGATGTCAATAGAGATGGGATAATAATTTGATGGACATAATAATAGAATCTGTAAAATATTCCATTCATTTTGTTTCTGATTATCTGTCAACATGAAAAGCGTCTGGAAAAACTTTTCTCTAACCAAATTTACGTGAACAATCACGTTCCGAGTACTTTTGTCATTGCCCGATTCTTTCAATGATCAATCGTAGTCACTAATCTCGCATCAACGAAGAGGCTTGATCATGTTGTGAATTCTGTAATATTCACCTTGCTATTGCGACAGTGTCTGAAACTTTACTAAATATATTTGGAGCTTCTGAAAGTTTTTTCTGTGAGATAACGTGGTCGTAAACCAATTTTTCTTCAAAATCGATTATTCCGAGACACTCAGAAAAATTTATCGATAAATAAATAGACTTGACAAGGAAAAACAACCATTTTTTACTTTCTCTTATCCATACGGGTCAAATTTTCGAAATTGAGTTTTTGTTATATTTGCATACTTTGTGTTCCCTTGAATCCGAAAATCATGTTTTTAGCGGTTGGTCGTGTCTGTCTGTCTGTTTGCGTGTATGTCTATTATCAGCATATCTTAAGAACGATTGATAGCAGGAAGTCCAAACTAGGTTTTCTAAACCTGTATGATAAAGTGATGTTACACTAAACTTTTCGTTGCGATCAAGCAAATAGTTCGTGTACTGTGACATTCAAGAGAATTTAAATACATTATGTCTATGGACGAAATTATTTCTGGTAATTCAGTGTAACATCTGTAGGCTGCCCTAAACAAAATTGAATGAATATATATATATATACATAACAGCATGTTTCGTGTTGATTGTGGTATGGAAATCATTCATCATTCATTTACAGGGCTGCTCAAAGTATTTGGATATATTGGGAATTATACTTGCGAATTGCAAGTGTATTGTATTTGCGTTAAGTGCTTTTCATATAAAACTTAATTTAAGTGCACAGTGGGATGCGTATATAGTTTTAGACAATATACAGGGCTACCTAAAATTAAATTAAAGGTTCTGTTCTATTGAATGTAATTGATGCAAGAGTTTTGCTATCTTTTACTATGTCGACGAACATCGCTCAGGCAGAAAAATTAATTTTTCATACCCATACTGTAAAAAGAGTTTTTTTTTTTTTTTTTTTTTTGTTTAAAGTTCTATTTCAACTCTAAGTTTTTGTATAATATCACGTTTTGAGGTTCCCTGAATTTGAAGTCCAAATTTTAGCGGTTGATCTGGATGTATATCTTTTATCAGCATAACATGCAAACAGTTAACTGCAGGAAATTCAAATTCGATATTTTGAAGTTCGCATTAGTTTGTCACTCGAAATTTATTAAGATTTGCAAGTTTGAAGGCAAGTTAATAACAGACTTGAGTTAAAATAAATAAATAAAATAAATACAAGGACTATACCCTAACAGCACAAAATATTCCAGAAACGTAACAATCATATAACATTGAAACATTATGAAACCTTCCGAAACGTTTAAAACCGTTCAGATTACTTTCCGATTAGTTTCAAAAACGTAGAAATGTCCGCGATCGTAACAAAAAATCAGATACGTAACAGAAACGTTACAATCACTTAACAGATAAAAAATCAAAAAGGGCGAATGTTTCAGAAAGGTATCAGAGAGCATACAAAAACGTGTTGCGTTTTTGAAAGATTGTAAGCTTTTTGCAACATAACTGAAACATTCTGTGCTGTATGGGTAATTGAACGGGGTGTTGAGGGGGGCGGCGCCCACCTCACACAGAATTTTATGTCAAATAAAACTGCTCCTAAACCTATTTTATGTTATTTTTTAAAGTAGATTAATCTTTATTATCTTAGCTAATTGATTTGACAACTTAATCTGCAATCTATTTTAATAATGTGTTGAAATGCAGGATAAAAGAAAGTCGTGTGAGTGACACACTAGATTATTAAAATAGAAAGAATAGTAACAATAGTGGCATAGTTAAAAATATACGATGGGAATAATTTCATGAAGCATTTTTCTTTTCAAGCAATTAATACAAAATTTTCACTTTATTTCAAATGAGATATATTTTATTTATTGTGTAACAGAAATTACATAAAGCTTTAAAATGTGTCATTTAATTGTTTATTTATTTATTTATCTATTGTAGGCTATTGTGACTTTGAGCAGAACAAGTGTACTTGGATAGATGGAGATGGAGATTTTACTTGGGTCAGAAAATCAGGAAATTCATACGTGAATAGAATAGATGGTCCTAAAACTGACATGACTCTTCAAACGGGAGATGGTAAGAAAATATATTTTAATAGAATATCTTGACAAATCAGTTTGATATCGATTTGTATAATCAGTTTTTAAAGCTTAAAACATTAAAGCTAATGATGCAGAGAAAATAGTATCATAATTAGAATAATTATTAATAATGATATAGACCAGTGGTCGCCAACCGGTAGTCCACGAGAAAACTTTGGACAAAATTAAACTGTTTTTTTTTTTTTTTTTTTTTTTTTTTTTTAATAATTAATTATTGTTGCTTGTATCAATCTTAATTTAAAAATTTTCTAAATCGCTAACACTTGGACATCAGCTTCCATTAATTAAATCATTCGATAAGATTTGCATTGTTTCGCAACGTTGCAATATAATGAAACTTAATATTAACAGACAGATTAAGTTAGAAAACATCCCAAAATAAATAAATCATTTTACTTGTTTAAACATTTTTGTAGTGACGCGACCACCATCTACACAATTTTTCGTTTGTTTTGATTTTATTTCTATTTCGATTGGAGAATTAAAAATGTGTGTGTGTGTGTGTATGTTGGGAGGGGGGGGCTGTGTTTTTCTTTTGATTTTTAGAATTCGAAGCTTTCCTTCGTTACTCCCAGGTAATTATAAGCTTCAAAACTTTCTATATGAGAGAGAAAATAAAAGGAATATTTTTATAAGAATCTATCAACAGAATTTGAATTATAGGTATTAGATTAAGTTATGTATTTGAATTTTTATATGCATTTCACACCTATCTAAGATAGTTTTAAAAATTAATAGGATTTTTTTAATCCTTCACGTGTTTAAAATATACGTAAAAAATATAATTTTTCACTAGAGTTGAAGCCTGAGTCACACATTTGTTAATATGAAATTATGCAATAAGCTGAGCTGCTACTAATAATTGTGCCTGAATAAGCGATATTCATTCTCTGCGGTGTATACACTCATATTTTCGTGATTTCTGTAGTACGAATAATAGTTCAATATAATTGTTTCGAGAATATTTATTAAATAAAATGCATTCATTGACTAGAATCTGGTCGTTTATTTATGAACCCCGTACCACACACGAAATTACCAATGGTTTAATAACAATAGGTAAAATTATATGAATATACAAGGAAGTCATGTAATTTGCATATCAGATTCTTTTTTTTTTAATTTGTATTTAATGTAATTAAATAGGAAATTTTTAATTGATTTTATAAGACTGTCCCCCCCCCCTTTTTTTTATCTCCATATTTCATTAATTTTTTTTTGCATGTCCAA
This sequence comes from Salticus scenicus, assembly GCA_963930645.1. NCBI lineage: Eukaryota > Metazoa > Arthropoda > Arachnida > Araneae > Salticidae > Salticus > Salticus scenicus. The sequence continues at coordinate 247,511,725 of OZ005653.1, forward strand.
AATGTATATTAAAGCAATTAGAGTCAAAGGAAAGTTTTCTTTTTTTAATCATCCTGAGCAATCTTTTATCATCTTTGATTTCATTAAAAAAAAAAAAAAAAAAAAAAAAAAAAACTTTGATATTATTTTTAAGACTTCGTCTTTTTTCAGACACAAATGATTTTCGTTAAGCATTGAGATTTTCTCTGTCGATGACCAAACATCATGGGAAAATTTAATTTGTATTACTTATAATAGATTCTGATATAACTTCTTACTTCCGCCCAAAAATATCTTATGTATTATTTAAAAAAAAAAAAATCGCTTTGCAAAACTCCATCTTCAGATATATAATGCTACTTTATCTTGGCGGTACTAAGAGCATGGGAACACGAGTATTTAGAACATGCTGTTCTTATGATTTTTGTAAAAGATTATGGTTCAGTTTGATGTAGCAGTTTTGAAATGTACATTTTGTAAAAATAATTTTTTTTTTTTTTTTTTTTTTTTTTGTAAAATTTAATGGCTAAATCGTAAATATTATTATGAGCATAAATTACATAAAAGTTTTTAAATGATTTGAATATATCGTTGCAAAGAAATCTTAAACAGGGTTCGTACGGGCCTTATTTTTTCCTCTGAGTCTTATGCCAATAATTTTGTAGAAAGATTTTCGTTATAAAATAAGTCAAAACTATTAAAGAGAATTTTATTGCTTCAGAATACTGGTGAGAGACTCAGGGAAAAAATAAGGCCCTTACGAACCCTGTTAAAGATGTTTTTACTCTACGAAGCAAAATAAACGCATTTCAAAAGAAAACACCACTGTGACAAACGCAGTTGGCTATAAAATATACCCAAATGTTTCCAAATTTTTATGAATATCTCAAAGAGAACGATATCAACCTGCAAGTGATAACCCTCATCCAAAAACATTTACAGAATTATTTGGTCATTATTATGCAAAAAACTAATATCCTAGAAATGGCAATATGTGGATAACAGATCCATTTTCAGAAAACATCGAAGGTAATATTTTAAGTATGAAAGAAAAAGAAAGGTTAATCGATCTATATTATGCGACGATAGTCTTAAACAGAGCCTGATTAAGGGGGAAGCACACATTATTTATACTTACACCGTTATTTTTTAACAAATACTTTCCTCCTATAATAAACAGAAAATTCTCATTAAAAATTATTTTAAAAGAATTCTGGTGTCTAATAACGGTGAGTAAATTGGATTGTTTTATACCATTAATTTTTTATAAAAAATATTTCCTCGTCAAAGCGTGGAATTTCTATGACAAGAAGTAAAAAATAATTGTAAAAATATTCCGGTGAGAGCGGAGATAATGTGTACTTCCCCCTTAATCAGGCTCTGGTCTTAAAGCTAAATCCATGAAGGTAGAAAGAGGATTGTATTACCATGGCTAAATCTAAATGTATGTCAAGAGTCAAGATCACAATTTTGGATCTCTGTAAAAAACGAATACCCGTTACTCAGTGAAAAAGCCATGAAAATTCTAATTCAGTTTTCAACAATATACTTGTGCTAGAAAACCTTTTCATTTGTCACAGCGATTAAAGCTAAATACCGTACTCGGCTGGAAATTAAATCTGCTCTCTGTCTTGAAGTTACATCAGTTGAACCAAAAATAGATGAACTAATTGTAAATAAACAAGAACAATCATCGTACTAAAAATGTATAATATTGCATCAATTAGGTTAATTTTAATTGTGTTATTATAATTTATTGCTATTAAACTCTCTTTTAGCATATTCCTTAAGATTAAATAAACAATTGTGATTTTCTTTTACCACTTTCGCGACCGCATGCTTTTGTCTTTTTGACAGGAAGGTCCGCCTGTGGGCGTTAATCTCCGAAGTTACAATATTTCAGAACAAAATTTTCTGTATTCATATTTATATTAAAAATGAATATACATTATAATTATGTTCTTTCTGATCATAGTATTTGTATCCATAGTATATTTCATTGTAAAAATACGAATATTGGTTGTATACTTAAGAAATAAATGCATTCAAATTGCGAAAGAAACGCCCACTGGTGGAGTTACAGAATTTCAAATGATGTGAATCTACGTAAGCGGTCGCGAAAGTGTTAATAATAAAATATGTCTTTGTGTAATTTTTTAAAAATTAAATAAGCTTATTTCACATTCATAAAACGAATGTTCTTTATTCATTATTCTGAAAATTCATTTATTTTTCGAAATAAATAATATTAATGGTCCGCAAGATTTTAAAATATGAATTTGGTGGTCCGCGAAGTCCAAAAGGTTGGCGGCCGCTGATATAGACGAATAGGAAATTCTATTTCTTGTTCCCCTTCAAAATAAATTTCTTTTAACTCTAGGTACGGGCTGAGATAAAACCGTACTTTGCCTACTTTATATTTAATTATGTCTTGAACATACGAAATATGCTTTTTTTGCTTTTAGCAAATGGTGAAATTTCCCGGCATCGACATTTTTAACAGGGTGTAGATGTCCAGGACGTTCTCTTCTGCTGCGTAGTTTTTTACCATTCTAGCTCTTTTTAAAAAATGCTGAAGTAAAATCTAGGTCTCGTTCGTTCACCAAACCATTCAGAATTTTCTATGGTTTTTATGAAACTCGCGTATATGCGAGCTTTGACCCCGTTAGAGAGACCTCCCAAGTAGAAAATTCTACCCAAGCCTAGAATCCTCGTGTAGTCAATCAGCCAATTCCTACACCATTTATTTATTTATTTCATTTTTTTTTTTTTCTATTTGTTTTTACCGATTGTATCAACAGCCGTTAATGAAAATTATTGACATCTGTTCTTTTAATTACATCCTTCTCCAGCTCTAAACCAAAGCAATCTTTAAGAATTCCTAAAAATTTGCGACGTCGATTTTTTTACACTTTTACACGCTTTCCTGCGTACTTTGTTATCGGCTCAATACCTGCTTTCGATGAATTTTTCTTCATCAGAAATAGGTGTTGGATATTTCTTAAAATGAAATGCTATGATATTACTTGAACAAATTTTGAAGAGCAAATGAAAAGCCGGGCAAAATACGATCGATCAATGCTAAGAACCTTATTATATTTCAACATTCTTACATGAAAGCTTTATAAGCTATTCCAAATTTAAGATTTTCTTATAAAAACAGAATAGGGCAAAGTTGCACATAATTATTTTTGTTATAAATAAATTGGATTAGTTTTAAAATGTTATTTATGACGCTGGTCAGAGCCTTATTGAATATATAAAATTTACTTTAAAAGCTAAGTTATTCGAAATCAAAATTTTTCGTAACATGGCAGAGTAAGGACAATTTTTCTCATAAACTTGCATTATGAGGATTATTGCATAGCCTCCTGTCGCGTAGCTCGGAAACTAGGCAACAGTTGAAACGGTAGACAGAGCCACCTGGTACAGATTGCGCAATTTTTTTATTCAACAGCCACGAAATTTTTTTTTTAAGTGGGATATTATATACATAAAAGGCAAACAGATTCGAAAAAACGCCGATTATATTTATAGCGTATCACTACGTTAAATTATTGGTGACAGTTGAATAAAAAAGTCCCATAATCTGTACTAGGTGGCGCTGTCTACTGCTTCAACTGTTGTCTAGTTTCCGAGCTACGTGACAGGCATCTACTTAAGGAGGCTCTGATTATTGCATGAGAAATATCATTGAATTGTATAAAAATTAAAATATGAAATTTAAATTACGCATAAAAGATAAATGCATCTAAACAGGTGGAAAGATAATTTTGCGGCTTAAAATTTCAGTTTTAGACCATGCTGGACAATCCGGCGACATACCAACCAACATCCTAATTATGAATCGAAAGATTTATAGAACACACCACTTTATTTTTAGAGTAATTATCACCAAATGTAGTTACGATTAGATAAGTATAAAATTACTCTAGAAAAAAAACTGGTGTGAAAAAAATAGGTAAGTACTAAAATTCTTCCGTTTGTTAATGAGATGGTTGGCAGGTATGCAGTGAGTTCCAGGTATGCAGTGAGTTCGTTGCTGTTTTTGGGAATAAGTATCATGTCTCGTAGAAGATTATGATTAACAAGAATATGGCAGAGAACTTATCTTCTAAAGTATTTTCTATTTTATTTGAGGAATTTTCACAACGAGACTTACAGATTTGTTTGCAAGTGATAGAAGCGGGATTTAAAAATCTCAACGCAGTTTCCTCTAAAGACATTTCTCAAATTAAATAATTGTATTAAAAGTGACAATATTATATGCATTTATTAAAATACTAAACCTTATCAAATGTGAAAATATGAGATAGATATGTTCAAGATTTGCTTTCTGTATTCTAGACTAGATGATCAATTATTTTGTTGAATGGGATTAATTACTGTCAAATTATTTTTCTCAAAACTAATTATTTTACTTAAAAACTTCTAAAATTTTAATGTATTCAATATTGACTTAAAATTAGTTTGTTGTGTTTCTAGTTGAAACACCTATTTTACAAATCTCGTGTTTCAGGTCACTACATTGTAATCAGTCCTGATGGATTGAGGGAAGGAGTGGAAGCTAATTTGGAAAGCGAACTATTTCCTCCATCTAACGAGACCTTGTGTTTGAGCTTTTACTTCTATATGAGCGGAAATGAAGTGGGAACATTAAAGGTGAGTTATTTTAAATTCCTTAACACATGTAAAATCTGTATTTATTTATTTAAGACAATTTCCAACAAAGTTAAAAAGATTTTTCTGTATTACCAGATCCCGGGTTCGAATGCCGGTGTGGGCATGGATGTTTGTGATATCCTATGTACACAAGATATTGTGAATTATTGTAATATGGATCAACTGAGACAAAAGTTATTGTAACTATAGGTCTCAAAGCTATCAAATAAATACCAAATACCAAGAGTTAAAAAATGTTTATTATTTCCGTGTGTCTGTCCTTTAGTTTGTCGGCGCTCTAACATCCGTAAATATTTTCTAAATTTCTTCAAACTGATATATGTTATACCGGTTCATTACGGCGTTTTCACTATTAAAAATGGTATAAATTTCAAGATTGGTTTGAATACAGCATACTTACATAGCTGCCAATATTTTAATTTATTCCTGAGTGATTTTAACCCCGCCTTTATTTCGAACCACTTTTATTTTAAAGTATTTTTTTCTTATTTTATCGAAGTTATGTAGTGAAGAAAATTTTTCAAAAAAAAAAAAAAAAAAAAATTGGTGCGAAATAAAGGCGGGGCTAAAAGTACTGCGGAATAAATTAAAATATTGGCAGCTATGTATTTGCCAACATACTAATTAATATTCCGTAGTATTGTTAGCCCCGCCTTCTTTTTCACACCAGTATCTTTTTAGAGTATTTTTCTTCTTATTTAATCGTAATTGCGTTTGGGGAATATTACTCAAAAAATTTACTGGTGTGAAAAAAAGGGCGGAACTAACAACACTACGGAATATTAATTAGGATGTTAGCAAGTATGATACAGAAGCACCCAAATGATGGCCAGCACATTGCGTTCTATGAGAAGTATTTTTATAAATCATATTCAAATACCTTTGTACTACATAAAGCATAATGGATTTGTCATTCATGTGCCAAAAGAAAGTTTTCTACTGAATATAATATAATTAGCAATAAGGTTTACGGGCCGACACTAACAAGATTCAAAAGGTGTCATCTTCAAAAAGTATTAAAGAAATATATATATATTTGATTCTACTCTTCATAAAACACCAGAAAATGAAAAAAATATCGGCTGAAATTAATTATAGCGACCACAAAAAATTATCAAAATTAAGCATATTTGGCGATTTAGCACTGTTAGGCAATACGTTTGCTAATACCGAGATTGCCGTATACAAACAGAACCGTGTTTTGCTTTCCCGCCAAGTACTCAAAATCAATCGCCTAGCAGTGTGAAATCGCCAAATATGCTTAATTTTGATAATTTTTTGTGGTCGTTGTAATTAATTTCAGCCGATAACTTTTTCATTTTCTGGTGTTTCATGAAGAGTAGAATCACATATATTTTTTTTCAATACTTTTTGAAGATGACACCTTTTGAATGTTTCCTTGTAAGATATTCAGATACAATAAGGGTTATAATTGGAAACTGCATGAATAGCATTTTCGTTTGTATTAAGTGATTTTAAAAATTTTCAGCAATGCTTAAGAATAATTAATATTTTAAATAGTCTACCCATCTAATCTGTCTTTCTGTTCGTTTGTTTGCACTTTAATTTCCATTAATAGCATAGAATATCTTGAAATTAATTTATGTTATTCAAGTTCACTATTGTGAATAGTATAAATAGTGCAACTTGTTTGAGTACGGAGACTCACAAAAGATTTCCTATGCATTACAGTCTATGGAAGGTATATTTTAAAATTATATTTTAATAAATTTATACTACATGCATAACGAAATTAATATATATTTTTAAGATAACAAAAATATGTTACCTGTAAAAATATGGTGGGATAAGCGTAAACAGCGTCCCACAAAATTATTCTGATGAGAGAGATATAAGGTGAAATTGATCAATGTAAATTTTCAGTGTTGTGAGAATTTTTTAATACATCATATGGCACGTATGCAAAATTAAGACGTTCTATAGGCTTCATAGAAACGGTCTTTTTAACGCTTTCTCTTTAGAAATAAAGCTACAATGATGTTTAGAATTCTTTGCTACATAGCTAAAAACAAAATATACTTTTAAAAGCTTTCTGTTTTTAGACTATATACTACAAAGGGAATCGCTGTATGAGGGCTATGGAAAGTAATCTATTATATGGTTTTTCTTTAAAATAAAGGAAAATGTATAAAAATAACTTTTACGAATTTTCTGTACATTTGGTTATTGAGCTCAGAACGAGAAATTTGGATACACTAGAAATTTTATTTTTAAAAAGATATCAATCCTTAATCTAGTTTAAAATAGTAAAAATGGCGGTCTAATTTGGCATAAACAGCTGATTAAAATTTCTATTTGGGAGAACCCTGTATATAATACTTCTACTTCCTTACAGGTTAATAGGCAGAGAAAGTTCTGTTTAAACATATAAGCACTTTAAATTTAAACTTTTGTTTATTACTGCATCACTCATGATTATTTATTTATAGTTCTGAAATGCGGATAATATTTTCTGGGAAGATATATTTTTAAACTTATTTGCTTATATACCATTTTCAGGTTGTACGGAAAGAAGAGAATATTACTGAAACAACAGTTTGGTTAGTGAAAGATGATCCTGTGGAAAACTGGAGAAAAGCCATGGCACCACTGCGACCTAGTGACTTTTACAATCAGGTAAAATATTAAAACCTTCTTTTCCTTTCTTTTTTTTTTTTTTTTTAGTGCTAGAGGCCTATTTCAGTCGGTACAGCGTTGTCGAATTTTTATACGTCACTCTTAATAGTGCTAAGGGCCTATTTCAGTTGGTTTATTGAATGGGGATTTATTGAATGAAGTCCCCCAAGGCCCAACTTTGACATGAGTCCCCCCCCCCAAGGTACCCCTATTTGAGTCGGTACAGCGTTGTCGAATTTTTATACGTCACTCTTAATAGTGCTAAGGGCCTATTTCAGTCGGTTTATTGAATGGGGATTTATTGAATGAAGTCCCCCCAAGGCACAACTTTGACATGAGTCCCCCCCCCCCCAGGCCCAACTTTGACATGAGTCCTCCTATTTCAGTCGGTACAGCGTTGTCGAATTTTTATACGTCACTCTTAATAGTGAAGGGCCTATTTCAGTCGGTTTATTGAATGGGGATTTATTGAATGAAGTCCCCCCAAGGCACAACTTTGACATGAGTCCCCCCCCCAGGCCCAACTTTGACTTGAGTGCCCCACAAGGTACAACTTTGACATGAGTCCCCCCAAGGCCCAACTTTGACATGAGTCCCCCCCAGGCCCAACTTTGACATGAGTCCCCCCCAAGGTACAACTTTGATATGAGACCCCCCCCCAAGGCACACCTTTGACATGAGTCCCCCCCAAGGCACACCTCCCCCTCATTGGGAAAAAGAGAAAAAACGTTGTTTTGCGGCTATAAGACAGTTTGGACTTCCAACGTTATTTGTTACAGTATCTGCAGCTGAAACACATTGGTTTGATTTAATGAAAACTTTATCATGGAATTTAGATCGTCACGAATTAACTAAAGAAGAATTTGTCGATATTAACAAGTTTAGCAGTAGGCCTCTGGCACTAAATTAAAATCTGTCAATGTCAGATTTTCATGTTTTAAATAATGAAATAATGTCGTGTGTGTATTATTTTTTTTTATTTTTATTTTTATTTTTTTCTTTGCTGTACACAAAAATTAAGACTTTTAAAATAAAAGTATCACTTATAGCTATAATCGCGAACGAATTTTCATACTAAAAGATATTTAAAAAAAATTTATCAAGAAGCTAAAATATAATTATTAAACGTACTATTTGAACTAGAGCCTTGGATTGGATATAAGGCGTTAAAAACTTTGATAAAACACCATAAAATGAAAAAAAAAAAAAAAAAAAAAAAAAAAACCACGCAAAAATGGTTTTCAGTCGAAATAAAACAGGACCTTTCATTTGTTATTAGTTTTTTGCATTCTTTGGCGTTTTTCAAAGTTTTCAACTTAATGCTTTTCAACTTTCCTTTGAATTTTTATCATTTTTTATGCTTCTTTGGGTTTCTTGCACCAAGTAAGTAGTTTTGCGAGTGTTTCTTTATTCTTTTTATTGTTTTGTTCATTCCTTTCCTTATTTTTTGTGGCTCTCAATTCTGACTCGTTTATATACAGGGTGATCCAAAAGTCAGGACCAACTTTAAAATTGAATAATTCGAAAACGAATCAAGATACAAAGATACGGTTTGCACCAAACGGATGGAAAAGAAGCCGGGTTTTGTGTGGCAAAGAAAAAAAAATAGTTCTGTTGGCGACCAACAGATGGCGCTGTCGTATTTCTGATGTAGGATTATACAAAGCAACAAACGATATAAAAAGGAACAACTACAGCAGGTAATGGTAGTCGAAGCTTATATGCATCGAAATATCGCATTCTCAGTCGCTACTTTAATCACGCATGGCCTCCAAGATCTCCCGATCTGACACTCTGTGACTTTTGGCTGTGGGGATTCTTGGGAGTCAAAAGTGTACCGCGACCAACCGGCATCACTAGCAGCACTGAAAGATGCCATCCGCCAAAATGTGTCTGCCATAACGCAAGAAATGCTACTAAATGCTGTGAACGATGTGGTGAATCATCTCACAGCTGTACTTCTGAATGATGGACATTGAACAGTTACTGTAGTAGTACTAATTAACTGTAATTAAGCTGACTTGTAAGTTGTCAACATTTTTTTTTTCATTTGTAAATCATCTTTTGGTGAAATAAAACACTATAGCGCCATTTGTTGGTCGCCAACAGAACTAATTTTTTTCCTTTGCCACACAAAACCCGGTTTCTTTCCATCCGTTTGGTGCAAACCGTATCTTTGTATCTTGATTCGTTTTCGAATTATTCAATTTTAAAGTTGGTCCTGACTTTTGGATCACCCGGTATATATATATCATCTTTTGTCTGCTAAAAGTTTCCGCCTTCTCTATTCTATACTCCACCCTCTTTTGATTTTAACTCCTCCCCCATTTTTGCTTTTGCTTTTTCATTTTGTGTGTGCTTGTTCATAAGCTCCTCGGACATTATCCAGAGGTGCCAAGTTATTACGGATTGCCTGTAATCTTAATACCGGAAAATTTATAATGTATTCTTTTGTAATAATTATCTGCAATTTAATAGGATAAGTTTTACTTTTTCTTTATTGTGTTATGAAATTGATTTTTCGTTCGTAGTATTTTGGCACCTCTGCATTATCGTTTCAAACATCTTCGTTCGAAACGCTTGCGCTTTCTAAATCACTTCATTTTCTTCTTAGATGTAAATTATTCAGATTATTCCTAAATTTATTAAGTACAGTCTTACCACTTTCTTTTGGGTTAAAAATGCTTTAAAAAGTAATCAGGTTGATAGTATTGGGGCTATTATTCAATATAAGCTGCAGTCTTTCCTTTTTTTGGGGTTTGGTTTATATTCAATAATCTGTTTCTTGGTAATCCTGTCCATAATTTCTTTAAGGTTAAAAAAATTATTGTTAAAAATAAATAAGTCATAACGATGACAGTCATTATTTTGAGTGTTTAGAGTTTGCATTCTAGTTAACTGTTATAATTCTTCAGTTCTGACAATCATCTTGGCCAGGCCTGTCCAACCCAAAATATTTGGTGGGCCATATTGTATGTGTATATGAATATATCACGTGCATGCATATATATATATATATATATATATATATATATATATATATATATATACATATACATACATAGTTTTTTTTTTTTTTTTTTTTTTTTTTGGAGAGGGGGTAAGGGGATGGGTAGTTTTTTTTTTTTTTTCTTTTTTTTTTCATTTTATGGCGTTTATTCAAAATTTTCAACTCAATACAACGCCAATCCTCTGGTGCATTTTTATTATCATAGCCTCTTAAACTAGATGCCTTCAGCGTGGCTCGGAAACTTAGCCGTAGACAGCGTCACCTAGTACAGAGTGCGCGATTTTTATATTCAACAGTCACAAAAAATGTTTAGAAGTGGGATTTGATATACATAAAAGGAGAATAGAATCCAAGAAACTTCGGTTGTATATATCATATATCAGTTCTTTAAATTATTGGTGACAGTTGAACAAAAAAGAGCGCAATCTGTACCAGGTTGCGCTGTCTACAGCTTAAACTGTTGCCAAGTTCCGAGCCACGAGGAAGACATCTAGTTTAGGAGGCTACGTCATTATTTTCTGATGATTTTTTGAGTTTTTTGCACCAAGTAAGTAGTTTTGCGAGTGTTCCTGTATATATATATATATATATATATTTAAGTTGTTTCATTTATTTTCTTCTTCTTCTCTTTTTTTTTTTTCCTCAATTTTCACGCCTCTCTATTCTGACTTATATATATATATATATATCACCATAGTCCAATTTAGCGCCTTCTAGCTGCCGGAAAATTTTAATAAAAAATTTGATTTTATTTAATCAGTGAAAACAATTACAGTTCACTGATTAAATAAAATAAATATTGCTATTATTACTATTAAATTTTTTGTTAGTCAAAGCTGGCAACTTATGTATATCACCTTTTGTCTTCTATAAGTTCCCGCTACTCTGTTCTATAATTCATCCTCTTTTGGTGAACTCCGCTTCCCTTTTTGTTTTTGGCTTACAGTACTGGAATTTTCTTAATTTACTGCACCAATACTGTTATTTAAGATTTTTTGATAGAAAAAAGGTTTAAAACTTAAAATGAGATATATTGTATAGAAATACTGATGTAAGAGTCCTTGAAAAAAGGGCGCGGCCGTACGATCTATGTCTAAATTTTCATTTTGTGTGCTTGTTCATGAGTTCCTCTGACAACGTTCAAAACGCTCACGCTTTCTAAATCACTTAAATTTTCTTCTTAGAAGCAAAGGGATCAGATGATTTTTAAATTTATTTACATTAAGTGCAATCTTACCACTTTTTTTTCGTGTTAAAAAGATTTGTAAAGGAATCTGTTTGCCATTCTTAGGACTATTATTCAAGATATCCGGCAGTCTCTCCTATCTGTTGAGTTTGTTCTAAATTTAATACATTTGTTTCTTGGTAATCCTGTGCATAATTTGTCTATGGTTAAAAAATGTACTGTTAAAAATGAGTAAGTCATAACGACGTCTTTATCTTGAGCTTTTAGAGTTTGTACTTATATTATGACTAGCTGTCTTATTCTTCAGCTCTGATATACATCTTGGTTAGGCTTGTCCAGTCCAAAGAGCGGGAAAAATAAATAAACATTTATCATACCGTCTTCATTGCATGTTGACGATACATGCACAGAAGACGGTACACTAAATGCTACCGAAACAGCTGTTCTTCTTTCCTATTATTTATTTTTGGCGTTCTAGACGTTGTTGTTTGCCTTGTTTTTATTATCCCACACCAAGTCTTCCATTAATAAATGTTAACATGTATTTGGAAATCGATGACTTTTAAGCAGTTTTCATTCTTGTGTAAATAAATTTTGGAACTCTTTTGAACAAATCTCTTTTCGCTGTTCGTAAGTCCAGATTCATGAACATTACTCCTTTTACTCTGTACCTTCTCCAACCAGTCTATAAACATATAAAGCAACAGCCGCGTTTTTACTTCTTTATTAAACATTAAAGAATTGCTGAAGAATTCGGTTCAAAACTATTTTAATATATATTTTATGGCTGTATTATTAAACCTTATTTATTTATTTATTTATTTATATTTTATTTATTTATTTTTGCTAATTTATACAACGGGCTTATTTCAGATTGAAATATGCGTTAGTAAATTAGAAAAATATTTATCAACTCTTAATTTTCTAACAGTAAAATTTACAATTTCTTTTTTGTGATTGCAGAATATAAAGTGATTTTAAATAGTGTTGATGTCTGGTCACATACATACATAGAATACTTTTGTGTTTTTGTTAGGTTGTTCTTAGAGGAATTGTCGGTCGTGGGAAACAAGGATTCATCGCAGTAGACAACTTAAGATTCAGAAAAGGAGAGAAATGTGATATTTCACCAACTATGGCTGAGCAAAGAATACATGTTTCTTTTGTATTGTTAATGTAAAGGATTTTCTTTTAAAAACAATTTCAATAATAATTATTGATAATCAATATTATTCTTATTACAATACAGTTTATGTATATATATATTTAAGGATACTTTTCTTAAAATTATAAATTAATTAAAATTGATGTTATATTAATATAAGTTTGCAAGGTTAATTAAAAATATATACATATATCTTTTTTTCTTGATATTTATTTATGATTAGCTATGACAAAACTCACTTGTACATTTGATGATCTGACACTTTGTAACTGGAAACAAGACAAGAGTACTTTGTCATGGAAATTCGGCAACACATCCTTTCTTGACAGCACTGGCCCGAAAGAACCTTTAAATGGAAAAGGTAAATATAGAACTTAAAATATTTATACTCGAGATCAGATGTTTCTGTTAAATATATTCATGGAATATAATATACTGTAAATTAATTTATCTTACTAGCTACAGCGGCTTACGATAATTTTATGCTCTAAAACTCACTTAAACTAGCATTTGTATTGCAAGCTTGTAAATAATTATATAAAATCAATAGCTATCGTTTTGATAAAAGCTTTATATTTGAGCATGCATAGTTTTCTTACGTTGCTTCTATGACACATGAAAAAAGAATTGATAATATTTTAGAAGTGTGCTGTACTGAAAGTCTGAACAGAGCCTGATTAAGGGGGAAGCACACATTATTTATACTTACACCGGTATTTTTTAACAAATACTTTCCTCCTATAATAAACAGAAAATTCTCATTAAAAATTATTTTAAAAGAATTCTGGTGTCTAATAACGGTGAGTAAATTGGATTGTTTTACACCGTTTATTTTTTATAAAAAATATTTCCTCGTCGAAGCGGGGACACGAAGTAAAAAATAATTGTAAAAATATTCCGGTGAGAGAGGAGATAATGTGTGCTTCCCCCTTAATCAGGCTCTGAGTCTGAAATGTTGTTCTCTACGGTTTGAACAAAGATTTTGAATTAAAACTTACGTCTTAAAGATCAGTGATAAATATATACTTTAGTCAGTTTTAACAAACCCGTTAGTCAAAAGAGGCAATGTTCAGCAATAAAGCGATTATGTTGAGAACCAAATTCCTTTTTCCAAGAAACGTATTTTTAAGCGCCTCTTTAAATTTTAAACTAGCTACTAACATAAAAAAATAATAATCAATCCGTCAATCAATCAGTTAAAATAAAATTAGATATCATAATAATCATTTTATTTATTGAAAAAATAAATAAATATAGGAAGTAAAATGAATATATGTAGAAACGAGCACTGAATGTAAAAAGATGAACTTGGATTTCCTTGGAAAGATTGGATAATCAGAAGACTCACTAATCCATATTTTGAGCTTCACTATTTTTTAATAGTTCAACTAGCTATTTAACTTTTATATTTAAGCACAGTAAAAATATAAAAAAAAAAAAAATAGTGGTCCTCAATATGTAGCTTATGGATGGACCTCTGGATAAGCCAGGTTTGTATCCCAGTTTAAATTTTAAGCAGGATTCCAAGTTTTCAACAAGAAGTCGATTTCTTAATCTGATAAGATTCACGTTTGCAAAAGATTCTTCACTTTCATATGTAGAAGCAAAATATAAAAACAAAAAAGGCAGTTTTTTTTTTTTTTTTTTTTTTTATTAAGCAATCGAAAACAATTTGGTTGTTTCGTTTAATGATTCTTTTACCAACTTACATTCATGGCACAGCCACAAGTGGCTAGAGCCGCGGTTTACTGACCATTACTTCAAAAGTGTAAAAAGATATATTAATTTCTTAGTTTGAAATTTTTTAATTTTAAAAGAAAAATTACAATAACCAATACTTGTATGATGATTTCTTAGACTAATCAGCCACGTTTGTAAATAAAAATACTTGGTGACAATAATAGTTCTGTTTTTAATGTTTTAGAATAATCTCTTTTATGGTTTATTAGGCAATTAAATATAAGATACAAAACAAAATTAAACAATCTCTTTTTAGAGCTTTTGGACGTGCTTGGGGGATTTTTAACTAAAAGAGTTGACAAATGATGAAATCGAAAGTCATTGCAGTCATCATACAATGTTGCTTAAAAATTGGCTGCTTTTCTGCATCAATTATATATTTTCGCACTTCATTTTAAATCTTGAACACAGAAATATCTTCCAAATATTTTCTTATTTGGCACTTAGTATCAAAATTCACTTGATGCACATTGTGTAAAAATATTTTAAAACTAGCAGGCTTTGCCCGCTTCGCTGGTCACTAAATTTAAAGGAAACTCTTTTCTATATAGCTTTATAAAAATAAAATAAAATACTAAAATTGCTCAAAAGCTCGCTTCGGATCCCTGCTGCCTTCGGTAGCGATTTGGTCATCCGCTAAAACTCGGGCGCTTGTCCCTATTACCTGAGACAATGGTTTACCAATAGGCTTGCATTAAGTCCTTATTAGATAACAGTTTCGAAATAGATAGTATCGAAAAAAAAAATGAAGTATCCCCTTTATATTTGAATCCCAGTTACATATGAACAACACTATACGTGGTGCACATAATATTTGCTTTTACGTTATTTCCTATGTTTATTTTGTTTATCCCCGATCAACCATAAAAATGATAACAATTTCACGCTAAATATTATAATATGCTATGACCGGCTACGTCTGTTGCATGAGACAATTAATTTTTTGTGGTTATTAGTTTTCATGGTTTGTAAGCATGATCATAGTACCGCCTTAATATAGCTCTCTTTGGCGACTTTTGAATTTTTGTCACCATTTTAGATTTTATCCCTTGTAAAACTAAGACTTAATACCTTGTAACAATATGCTATGAGCGCTATTTCTGACATATTTTAGACAACTAAACTTTTAATGGTTATATATATTTCCCATTAAGCATATTTTTATTTTCATTTATTTATTTAAATATTGATGAAATTTGAACTTCAATTTGGTCTAGTGTTGTACAGGCTGTATACTACACGTTTGTGTTTGTGAAAGAAAATTTATAAAATACATACATTAGTTAATTTAAAAAAATCTAATTGTCCGATCGATAAGCTGTTTAATCCGTTGGATTCACAAAAATTGCATCTTTCATTTGGTATCTTATTTGTAACGATACGACTGATATTTCTAATTTTTTTAATTTACTTTCCTCATTTTAAATCCGCGATTGTAATGAAATGCTCGCCCTCTGGTGGGCTACGGTGAAATTACAATAAACATGGTTTAATTCGAATTCCATATAGCCGCCATTGCTAGCCGATGTTTAGTTTCACATATATTTATTGAATAAAAATGAATAAATACGGTAAAAAAGATAACACATACTTTTGTGTGCCACAGTGTAAATCCAAAGCATCAAGAAATCCAGAATTGAGCTTCCATTTATTTCCAAATGACGAATTTAAAATTTCAGTTGCTTCGGCTAATGGAAGTAAAGAATTAATCAGATGATTTGAAATTAATATTTGTTCAACTTCAGTTAAAAATCTACTTCCGATCGAACTTTGAATAAACTGAAGTATTTTTTCCAAAAGCAATCAATTTTCCATAATGTAATGGCGGAGAAATTATAGTACGAATATTAAGTAGAATAACAAGAACACTATTGGAACACACGTGGCTAATGTTTACTAACAACTGCAGTGTTCACAAAGCGCCGTCTATCGATCATTACAAACGCGGATACATGTAATTTTTATTGTTCACGTTTTTTTTTTTTTTTTTTTTTTTTTTTCCGTCGAAAAAATAATGATAATTTTTTTGGCAACAACTAAATTAAGGAATAAAATTAAATATTTTAAATAAATGTACTTTTTATTGTTCACGTTTTTTTTTCTTTTTTTCTGTCCAAAAAAGAATAATTTTTTTTGGCAACAATTAAATTAAGGATTAAAATTAAATGGCCAATTTATCAGTTATTAGAAGGTTTTTATTTTAACATTTTAATTAATTAAAAGAAAACTAAAACAAAATTCGAAAATCCGGCTTCGAGGTGCATCAGGGGAGGTCATTACGAATCAACATGCAAATTTTTGTAGCTCAGCCATCAGCCGTTAGGAACACACCTAAACTTTATTGAATAGCAATAAAGTTCAAATTGACTCTAGAAAACGTTTGTATGGGAAATAGAAAAGGGCTGTTTTTAGGGTTTTCCCGGAAATTATTCGATTTTTTCTCGCCTTTTAAACCTTCCCTAGACCTCCACGAACATTTCAAGACTAAGATAAGATAAATCCGTTCAGCCGTTCTCGAGTTTTAGTGAGACTAACGAACAGCAATTCATTTTTATATATAAAGATATAAGATTAGCAAAAATGTATTGTACTCACGCTTATATAAAGTTTTCAAATTGGCGCTTACGGGTTCTTTGTACATTTCTCTCGGATTTCGTGATATTAAATAACATGCATCATCAAATGGCCAATACAAATGCAGCAATTAACGAAATGTTAAACATGCGCAATTTAGCATGAAGACAAAATACCTAATACAATCGACACAGATAGTCGAATTTAGCTGTTCCAAGTTATAATCATCTGTTATTATTGTTTAGGGAAAAAAAAGAAATGTATTTTTGAGGATTTACAATTTTATGCATGACATATATTCAATTTAAATATAGACATATGATATTTCTTTAATTTAAACTCCCAGATACCTTGAGAAAAAAAATATTTCCTATAATCTCAAGATTATATATTTTCTCTCTTTTTCTTTCTTTGCTGTATTAAAAGAAAAAAAAAAGTCATCTTATATTTTTTATAAACAGAATTTAATTTAGTACGACATGATTTCTTTTAATCTGTTATTCCATATAAATGCATGAAGTAACTATATTTCATTCCATACCATAGGTTACCATATGCGTTTCTTAAAATTACTTTAATATATAGAAGCCCCTTGGCAAATTATATATTTTTGTTGTTATTTTTGCGATGAATTAAAATGGGTATCACAATTGCAGAAGTAAATATCTTGGCGAGAAACTTCCGAGCTACTTCGGTGCCAAATTTCAAATTTCTGCAAGAGGTCCAAGCTGTCCCATTGCTTTAGCACGATTTTTCTCCATTTTATTTTAAATATTTTTTTTTTAACTTAATGCGAGAGTGAAAAAAGAAAACCATTAAACCATTTTTAATTGGTCTAAATATATAAAATGTCTCCAGGTAAAACATTATCCGTTTTCCGTTTTGTTTATTATTAGAAAAAAAAAAAGGTGGCTAAAGTAGTTTTTCCTATATCATTGGCATCTCTATAAATTAAATTAAATTATCTAGTACAATTATTATTTCATTTTCCATGGTGCATTTTTTATTTTCTAAATTAAATATTATCTAAGACCTTAAAAAAAAAAAAAAAAAATTCAAGGTGTAAACAATAAATGGCGACAAAACAAAATCACTGTCTGGGAGAAATACCGTAAAAACCGGCGTATGGGCCGCAATCGGTGCTTTATTCAATAGCCACCACTAAAATTTAATTATAATGTTTGCCTAATCACTTCGAAGTGTAGTCGTCTATTACATATATCAAATGTCATTCTCAAAAATTATTGGTGACTATTGACTAAAAAATTCCCTCAGTCGGGTAGTACTGGCCGCGGCTCATACGCCGGTTTTTATGGTAGTCCTGTCGTACTAAAAATAAAATGAAATAAAATTGACCAAATTTATTGCTTTCTCAAACATTTGAAACACATAAGCCAATATGTGTTACTACTATTGCTATAACTGTTATTAAAAATAATTACAGAATTTCTTGGGATTAATCAACACATACCCCCTAAAGCAGAATGCTTTTAAATGTTCAGATAATCAAAGGTTCAGATAATCAAGGTTTCAGATAATCAAAACGTTCTGCAGGACACGTATACATTTTACAAATTTACTCTGCCAATATTATTGACACACTCATAAAAATACAAATCTTAAAATTCGATGCTCTATAATATATGCGTATAATAATAGAACAATGGCAATAATAGGAAAATAGCATTCAAAGATGTTTTTACTGAAACCTATAAAAAAAATAAAAATAAATAAAGAAGAAGAAGACATAAACCAAATCTGGATAGAAAATTCCCCATGCAACCAACTAACAACTTTAAAAGTATTTTGATAAATCGTTTCAATTATTAATACAAGATTTTTAATAAATGTCCCATCTTGGGGCCATAAGTAGTAAATTTTTCTCCCTAATTTCTGAATATCTGCAATTGTTCTGCAGTAAAGCTGTTTGTTCTGCAACGTATATTCCAAATTCTTACATATTCTACTTTGGGGGCACATATCTATTATATTTATATTATTTTACCGTCAGGATGTAATATAATATAAGAATTTTTCGCTTAAAATTTACAAATTTTCATATAAAATATTTCGGGCCAAAATCGAATTTCCATATCTCATCGTTGTCATTTTGTTTACTGAATAGCTGCGAAGTCTCTTATTTTTCCCCAGAGAATTTTTACAGAGAAAGTTTTAATAAGTTGTGAATATATATGACTGAAATTATCAAACTTGAAAATTTATTAACATACTATTTTTAAACAGTTAGTTTCTTTCTGTTTTAGGTCGATACATATTTGTTAGTTCCTATGATGGAGATCAATCTAACAAGGAAAAAGTTGCCCGAATCCAGTCTCCTGTGATAGCTTCTTTTTACCCTGATCCAGCATGCTTCTCTTTTTACTATCACATGTTTGGAGCCCATGTAAGAGAACTGAGAGTTGTTTTGGTACCCATGAAAAATAAAAATACAGAGTTAGGCAAACAAGTAATATGGAGGAGACGCGGAACTCAACCGGACAAATGGATACATTTTATGGATTCTTTGAATGTGACTGAAGGCGATTACAGGGTAAGAGAAATTTAAGCAAATTAACAAATGCAGTTAAAAGTGATATATATATATATATATATATATTAAACACTCTCAAAGCGTTAAAAACAGAAAAAAGAAAGGAAAAGAAAAGGAATTTCAATCAGACTTTTATGTTATGACGCATAAAAGAGACGAATAAAGATGAAAAACCTATGTTTTTTTTTTTTTTAAGTGAAACGATATTTATTACTGTTTCTGCTTATTTATTTATTTTGCAACAACAGGTTATTTTCCTTGAAATATTGAAATAGCCGTCAATTTCATTTTCACTGCTTTTGACTTATATTACCTTGAAATGAATTGGCCGAAAATTTGTTCAGATTTATTGATAAATTTGAACAAAATAATGGTTTTATCTCTCTCTACCTTTTCTCTTCTGCTTTTATTTATTTATTTATTTATTTATTTAGTACAGTACTGATGAAATTATTAAATTACCTCCCCTCCCCACTCAATTATTTAACGATAAAGACAAAAATAAGAATTCATTATTTTCGAATGTGTTTTATTAGTAACATTTCTATGTTACTTGCCCATTTTGCTATTTGGTAGGTCTTCTTCTTGTCTTTAGATTAAAGCCTTGCAGACTTGCCAACGTAATCCGGAGAATCGTTAGTACTGCGCCTTTTTTCATACCAGTCTTTTTTAGAGTATTTTTCGTTTTCATTCATCGTAAATGCATTTGAAGAAAATCACTCTAAAAATTAAGTGGTGGGGAAAAAGGGGCGTTGCTAAAAATCCTCCGGATTTGACTGGCAGCTCTGGCCTTAATTTAGTATACTTCTTGGCAAGGATACGGGTTTCTCGATCATGATTACAGACATCCATCTTATATCTTATATATATTGTTGCGTACTTGGGGGTTCGTGAGTTGTCCGAGAATGAAAGGCCAAACTTACAAAAATTCAGTAATTTATTCACAGAAAGTTCCAGAAAAATGCAGGTCTATAAACCAAGTATCAGCTTCAATTCGACCAGTAAACACAGCTTAAACAACAGCTGTCAATAGCAAATCCACAGTACAAACTGTATAGCAATAACACATAAAGCAAATCTCTTCCAAAGAGGCTCAAGAGCAATGCAAGCACTAGCGAAGCTGGCTGAAGACTGAACTGAACTAACTGACTGCCTTGGCGAGAAGCGCTCCTTATATACTGTTCCATGGAACCCAGATTTTTCGAGAAAACTCTAGAAAGTGGTCAACCAATCAACTTACAGCTTCCATATTTGGTATATCCCTTATAAGGATTTTCTCGCCAAGGTCGCCAAAAAAATCGCCAAGGTGGGAAAAAGTCGCCAAATTTGGCGCCAAATCCATTACCTGCCTTATTGGGCTTTTTAATGCGTTTTTAAGGGGAAATTAAGGCTATTTCAACGCTAAAACGACTAGAAAGGCACAAAATTAGCACTTTATCAACTTACTAAGCCTCTTTGAAAGAATTTATATAAAAATAAACACAATTATTTACAATTTTGTAACAATATATATATATATATATATATGTATAACACTTAGTTCAATGTCAATTAATTTAATCAATAATGATCACTTACTTTAGTTTTCATTATAAATAAAATTTCCTCTGTCTCGTATGGATATCACGAGTGAAATTCTAATAAACTTATGTGCGATATACTGAACATTTCATTAAAAAAAAACAAAATGATAAAGTGTAAGCTGTAAAAATTTTGCAGCATATCCCATACAGCCACTGATATCCATTAGACATTTAGATTACATCCAATGATCCATAAAAGGAACAAAATATGCAAAGAATGTTCTTTAAAAGTCCTGGATATCCTGCATTAATTATAGATATCTATTAGACGTTTAAATATAGACTAAATTTAGACGTATCCTTTTCAATGACTAATAGATGTAACATGTTAGATCAAAACAAGATTTAGGTATTTCAATATCTATTAGATCTAACAAGTCCAATTATTGGATATTTGGAGATTTATTAAATATGTAACAGACATCTAATCGATGTAAAAAAGAGTGACATTTGTCGTGCTAATGGATATCTGTAGGATATTTATAGAAGTTTAATGGATCATTTTAAAACTTTTATGCGTGTTTATAGACGTCATATGGATGTAAGCGGCTGTGTGGCATATTGTTCTAAAATTCAAACGATTATAATCATATTGACTAAAAATGTTTAAAAAAAAAATTAGATAATATAGAATGATTTCAAAATGATTTATCACAATATAGGAAGTAAATCTAGTCTTAAAAATGTTGCAAGGCACAATGCATAAATTGAATACTTACTAACAATTCATAAATTACTTACTTTACCCGACCACCGTAGTAAATGGAAGTGTTGTATTCGGTGAAAAATTTCGTATTGAGTTTTACTTGATTTACATGTATTAAGGTCTCCTGCATAATATATACATATGGTTTTGGAAATTGGTCAGCGTGTATGTATGAATGTGTGTGCGTGGAATATTCTGACTATCATATCTCCAAAACTAATAAAGATACAAAGACGAAACTTCAGAATTAAAACAGGTGTAGTATACAGATTTTTTTCCCAACTTTTAGTAAAAATTGGAAAAACAGTAGTGGAAACATTGAAAACCGGAAGTGAGACCATAGTTCTGTCCCTGAAAAACAGCTCTAACAATTTTCTTCAAAGATGCTATATAAACACCCTTTTAGATGTTCTTTCGTATGTATTAGTTGGTCAGTTCAAGAAAATGGATAGACATCCTGCATAAGTAGGTCAATTTTACGTCTCGCAAGTGCATTCGTTAAAAAATGGCTACGTGGATTTACTTCATATCTGTCGTATTAATTCCTTTATAACTATCCTTTCGTATTTAATTTTGGGGAAACAGATAAGTTTGCCAAGCTTTAGTAAAAATCGCCCGGGGGACTGAAAATCGGAATCTCAAAAACGGCTGAAATGGTTTTCTTCAAATTTGCTACATAAACTCATTTTTAGATGTCCTTTAGCATGTATTACTTGGCTATTACAAGAAAACTGACAGGCGTCCTGATTAAGTAGGTCAGTTACAGATCTCGAAAATGGGTGTTCAAAAAACGGCTCTAACGATTTTTTTTTTCAACTCGCTATGTAAATTCTGTTTTATCTTCACGACGTATGTAACAGCTTGCTGTAACAAGAAAATTGTTAGGTGTCTAATTTGTTAAGCTATGTCTTTTGGTAACACTATTTCCAAAAAAGAGTAGATATGAGTAGTTGTGGGTAATGGAAGTGGCGTGGTTGTTACACACTAGATTTTTTTTTTATTATTATTATAATTGTGACAGCTTAATAAACTTAATTGGATTAGAAAAAGCCCTAACAATCTACTTTAGATCAGTAACGCAAAATATACTCTTAAACCTCAAATATATATGTTTTAAATCAACGCCTGGCTTTATATTGTAATTAGCAAAGGCATGTTCATAAAAATATTCTTTTTTGATACCAATTAGTTTTTAATGAATTTTTTAAATCGAAACATTACACCGTATTATAGTAAATAACATTTATTCTCGTTTGCTGTTTCAACAGGCTTATTACAGTCCTGTCTTTTTCCTTCATGACTTTCCCACCACTATATTTGTAAAGCAATTTTCTTCTAATTAATCGTGGAAACATACTATAGGAGATTACTATATAAATACTACGGTGAGAGAATCGAAGGGAAAAGTATGGACTATAGCAACCATGTCTTATTATTTTCTAACATGCTTTAACTTTAAAAAAGCTTGTTTTCAAATTATTCTGTTAATTTTTGCCTTTTTAATTTTGCATTGTTTTATATATGTAATAGATTCGTCATAAATACAAAACTTTTTCGGTTTAAGGAGAATAAAACTGATTAGTTTATTGATAAATTTATAATTTTTCTTTAAAGTATTTATTTATTTACTTTTTCCCCCCTTTTAGATTGATATTGAAGCAGAAGGAGGATCTGGTTTTGCCGGGGACATTGCTATAGACGAAGTTCTGATGAGTATCGGTGAATGTGAAAATAGACAAGGTAAAAATATTGTAAGAATATTCCAAAAAGTTTTGATTTAAATGATTCTGAAGATAAAATATGCTATGTTCTTTTTAGAGTATAATTTAATTCTTTTTTGCATTGAGTAATTTGAACCTACTTCTATGCCACTTCAGAGATACTTTAGAAACAATTATTTTTACCAAAAGTTTTCAGAAACCAAAAACTATTTTTAATAATGCAATAAAATTAATAAAGAAACACTAAAATGTAATAAATAAAATAATATTTTTTTTTATTTGTTATTAGTTTAGTTTATCGTTCTAATAATTCAATAATGAAATTTTATAATATTATTATTTAATTTTATAACCTTGAATGAGCTTTTGTTGCTTTTTTGTACGACTCCCATTGTCCTTGCTTCTGGATCTTTCCTAAAGCCGCTATCAAACGAAGAACCATGCTATAGTTTTTAGCACAAAATACCTCATAAACAAGTTTTTACTGCGGGAAACGATCCAAATATGCCGTTTGATACAAATTGCCGAACGTATGTTCGTCAATCACGCATTTTCGACTGTTTAAATCACATACGGTAGTCTTTAGAACGAAATCCTCCAATCAGAGAATCGCGATTACAGAGCACCCTCTATTCTTTTCCCTTTTAAACATCCTTGGGGAGAGAATAGTAGCCAAATGCTGGGTCCGTTGTTTATATTTCTGGATTTCGTTGTTCCGTTTATGCTTAAAAACAACCCTACTGAAGTCGTTTGGTCGCTTTTGAGCGGCAATAGCTTGTCTGATAGCACCTGATGATTTTGTAAGTTAAGCCAGCGTGTGACATGGGTCTTCATTAAATAATTCCTCCAATTCTTCGTCTTCAAATTTTTCTCCAAGTTTGCAAAAGTCCTTTTCTGTGAAAAACCCCTTATAATCTCACAAATCTTAGTAAATAAACAAAAATATGTTAGATTTATAAGATTGTAAGGGGTGTTTTACAAAAAAGTACTTTTGGAGCGTGGTTAAAATAATTGGATCTTCAAATTATATACGCGGCATCTAAAAAAAACCCTTATGAAATTTCAACTCTTGGAAAATACCTAAAATCTAGCTCGTTCTTTTACCGACAATTTGCTTAATTTTTACTCTATTCAAATGAACTTTTGACAAAAGTTGCCCAATATATCTAGCTTTCAATCTATTTAAAAAAAATGTTTCTATTTTTCGCTTTCAATCTATTTAGTAAAAATGTTTCTATTTTTCGCGTAGTGAAAACTTTTCTCATAAAAAGGCTCATATTTTATGAAATATTTAAAATATACGTAGTCCGATTGCAGTATATTGTTTCGAGAATGTTTTTTCAATTTATTTGAAAGTGAGAATAATTTTTGCTTAAAACTCTGTATGTTATAAATAAAAAACACGATGATTTTTTTTTTTTTCAAGTTCTAAAATAAATGCTTATATCTCCGTTATTTAACATGCTATCGTCACACAAATTCATCCACAAATTGTACTGTGTTCTGTTGTGTCAAAATAAGATATCCTAAAGTTATAGATAATTTCGTTCACGTAGCGTTACAGGGTGATCACAAACATTATTGATTTTGCTGAATTTTTTACCGGCCCCCTAAATGTTGTCTTAAACCAATCTTTACCGAAAAATATGAAGAAGACCCAATTCTTTAAATACTCAATATTAGAAAACATTTCATTGAGAGATAAGTTTTTAAATAAAAAAAAAAAAAAAAGAAGAAAGCTAATTGTTTGCAAATCTTGCTAAAATTTTGAGCAGGAGTGTATAACACTTAAAATGTTTAAGATATGTTTATTTTTAACAGTGAAAACATAGCTGCCAACATTACGAATTTTTAAATAAGATTTATGACCGGAATTTTTTAAAAAGGAACCTGTCACATATATATTTGAAATAATTTATGTACATTTTTCGGTATGAAGTGTCCGCTAAATTATGCTTTTGCTATATTTGTTTTTTAAAATACTTTTAATATTTACTGGTGGAAATCTAATTATTTTCAGAAATATGCGATTTCGAAAGCAGCCTTTGCGGATGGACCGTAGAAAAGAATAAAAAAGAAAATTTTTATTGGCATCGAAGTTCAAACTTACCAAAAGGACCCGAGAGAGATCATACGACAATGTCAAGTGCTGGTAAGTTTTAAGTATGACATCCAAAATAATCAGATTACGAAAAACAAATTGAAAATATCAACTCACAAATGGGTATTTATGACATATTTTCATATTATAAAAGGATACAAATATTGATTTTTATAATAGTTTTATGCACTTTTTAAAAATGTATAACATTATAGTGGAAAATGAATATTGATTCCTATGATGAGCAAAACGTATTTTCAGATAAATTCAAATTTACATATTCTTTGAATTAGGCACAAATGAAATTTGCTACTTATTTATCAGAACTGATTACAAGAAAAATTCAAAATAAACATATCTTGCATCTTGAATGAAGAAAACCTTTTTTGCTTAGTACTAAGCAATTAAGAGAATTATTACAGAAATATACGTTTCTGTAAAAAATTAAGGAGATTGCTGTTTAATATTTATCTCTTTATTTGTTTTTTGAGCACGCTCCTATTTTCTCAGCACAAAAATTGTTTCATTTAAAAGGAACTTTAAATTGGCAATTTTGATCAGCCTTTTTCTTTTCTTTTTTTTTTTTTTTTTTTTTTTTTTTTGCGTGTGTATTTTAAATGATCGGGTCTGAACAAATATTTACTAATTATAATATACAAGATCTAAGAATTGAAAAAAAAAAAAAAAAAAAAAAAAAAAAAATTATAATTTTTTTCTAAAAAGTAATTATTATCTAAAACTGATTCTCGTATAACAAATCTTAAATTTTGAAATATATTTGCTACTCAGTTGAAGAAATAACCGTGAATTGGGCACTGAAAGCATTGAAGGTCTTCTGTAAAAGAAATTTTAATAATTCCGAAAAAAAAAAAAAAATTACATGTACGAGATTAGCTGAAAATAAATTATTACCTGTTATAACATTACAATTTTATTACTTGCATATTTCACATAATTAGGTCTAATTATAATATATCGATTTTAATTTTTATCTCTCGAAAAAAATTAAATTTCATCTATTTAAACATTACAATTTTATTACTTGCATATTTCACATAATTAGGTCTAATTATAATATATCGATTTTATTTTTTATCTCTTGAAAAAAATTAAATTTTATCTATTTAAAATCGCATTTTGTGTATCGTAGGAATGAACATTTATTTCCTACTATAATAACTATTAGTAATAAATATTAATTACTAAAAGTTTATTTTAATAATTGAATGAACATTTGATGTTATGAACTCAGACATCACAGATTACTTAGCTTCTATAATTTTCTAATTTCATCATATATTTAATACCCAACACATTTTATTTTTATAAACAGTAATTTTAATTAACCGCAGGAAAAATAAGTAACATATCAAAGAAATTTAATATGGAATTATGCATTTTACATTGCGAGAAAAGGTTAACTATTTCAATCTAGATATTAAATTAAATGATATAAAATATATTGAATAAATTTCAAATATCGTAAAATTTTATTCAATTTTTGGAACTCCGAGGTTTGAAAGAAGTAAATATGAATTGCTGAAAACTTTAATGTTGCAGTTAAAGAAATATTCATTATACCTAATCAAAATACAATATTGGACGTATATCTCTCAAAAAACTAAAAAAAAAAAAAAAAAAAAAACCAGGGAAAAGGCGTTTTTAAGTAAGAAGGATTTTCATTAAACCTCCATTCAAAATCGTAATTATTAGCAGGCATCGTACTCTCCGCCCTTTTTTCCGGACACTCTCAGCAATGAAAGATTTTTTAATTTATTGCTACTACTATCTTTATGCTATAATTTTTTCCTGCATAATCATCGTAATTACTACAAATATACCCAGAAGTATTTCTGCATAAAATTTCTGGTGGCAGAAAGGGCAGAAATTTCTTAACTTGAAGAGTGTCCTGAAAAAAGGGCGGAGAGTACGACCCCTGTATTAAAAGATCTGTTGAAAGGTCAATGCAGAAACGTTCAGAGGGGAATAAATAACACAGGTCTGCAGTGATTTTTTTTTTTTTTTTTTTTTTTTTTTTTTTTTTTTCTTGAAGGGAATATATTTTTCGAGGTATTATTTTTGAATGCTGATTAAGGAAAAAAAAATATTCAAAAATTTCTATTATGTACAGTTTTTAGAGAGAATGTGATTTTTTTTAGTTTAAAGCTCCCCTTTTACGACTCCCTTCTAAGTTATTTCCTAGAAAATCTCGGGGATGTGATTGGAGAAAAAAGAGAGCTGGTCATGAAAGAAATGCAGAAAAGGTATCAGGAATGACAGACTGTTAACATGCTAGCATATTATTGTTGGATCTGCATAGAGAATTCTCCCTCTCAAGACACTAAAGAGCTTCAATCTAAAGAAACACTTTTAAAAGATAATGTGTAAATAATAGTCTATTTTAATGTACTTCATATATAAATAGTTTCGAATTTTTTATAGTCCCTCTACGAATTCATCCAATCTTCATTCTTACTTTGTGGAAAACTCTTACGTGATAGGAAGAAAAGAAAAAAACCATTTCTGAATTCAGCGTATCAAAACACATCACAGACATTCAAGCATAGGACCAATAAAATAAAATAAAATAAATAAAATAAAAAATAAAATGTACAATTTCGGACACCTGTGTAATTTAATTTAAAATACTAAAAAATAATAGGACTCTTTACTTATAGCCGGTAGCCAAAGCCAGTGTTACTCTATGGAAAATTTTGCGTTGTTATAATACATCAACTAATACATATTCATACTTGCCAACCATCTCATTAATAACCGTACAATTGTTAACGCCCCCTGAAAAAACACCTTTTTTCTCACACCACTATATTTTTAGAGTAATTCTCTCCAAATGTTGTTACGATTAAATAAGACTAAAATTACTCTAAAAAATTATTGGTGTAAAAAAAAAGGCGGGTACTAAAAATTGTATGGATCATGATGAGATAGTTGGCAAGTATGCATATTTTTAAAATCCGTTTTCACAGGCAAAAAATTCACAACAGTTAAATTGGTTATCGCTTTCTAAATCTTGATTTTTAAAATTTTATAATATTTTATTTTAAAGCTTTAAAATGCGAATTTTCCATAAGCGAAATTTTTCATTTTACTGCTCTACATAGAAAAACATTGGCTTTGGTTTCCGACGATGATAAGTACCCATCAGAATTAAATAAATACTCATAAACATTTGCTATATAACTGCTATTTTATGCATGGGGATTAGAAAGTTGTTATTAATTCTTTTCCTATCTTCTTTGGAACATCATAGGATATTATTTACAAGCGTTTGTAGAAGGAAGTGTTGACAGAGATGAAATAACTAGTCTAGTGAGTCCAAGTTTCGGAAAGCGTTGGGGACCTCACTGTCTGACATTTTGGTATTACAGACCAGGACTTGGCACAGGCAAAATCAGCGTACAGTTCAGAAAGAAAGGGAAAGACAAACTTCAATGGTCTGCAGCTGAGGATGTTGGAAAACTCTGGCATTACGGACAAGTGAACGTGAATGAGAAAGACAGCTTCCAGGTAATAATATATATGAAATTTAAAACTCATTTAAGAAATTACTTTTAAAGTTTATATTTTATATTCGTTATTTAATTAATATTTTTTAAAGCGATATATATTTAAATAATAATAATAATAATAAATTTGATGTTTAATACAATCAGGTTATCGCTTTTTTCGGCACCTTATCCAGGGCCCGACTTAGACTAACTGGAGCCCCGGGGCAAGCCTATTCTGGGGGGCCCCCTTGCAGGGGCATAAGAGCTCTTTAGGTTGCAAAATTTCTGCATACGCCTGTAGGGGGCCCCTTCCAGAAGGGGGGCTCAGGGCATTTGCCTCGTATGCCCTGCCGTTAGTCAGGGCCTGACCTTATCAGATTGTCGTGAACGCTGAAGACCCGAGGCATATTAGAAAATGTAATTTGTAATAAAACATCTGATAAAATTCTTAAACACTCTTGAATATTTATTGCAAAAAACTTAAAACAAATATTTTATTTTTCGTCATAAACACACCCACCTCCCAAAAATGCAGGTATTGATTAAAGAAATCCCAAACTTTTGAACAAATTGAGATATTTGAAAAAAAAAAAAATCAAATTACATACTGAGGTTTAAAAATCGTATTTTTACTGAAAAAATCACGGATAAGCATTTCTTCTATACATGGATTCTAATAGATGAGACAAAAAAAAATATCTCGGATCTCCAACGACCTACGATAATCTGATCGGGGGTTGTTGGAGACCCCCGATCAGGTTATCGTGGCCCCGCTAGCCCCGCCTTTTTTTCATACCGGGAATTTTGAAGAATGTTTTTTCTCTAATTTAATTGTTGTCGCACATTAACGAGAAATATTCTACAAAATTTCTGGTGCGAAAAGAAAGCGGGGCTAAAATTGCTCCGGAATAAATTATAAAAGTTGGAAACTCTGTATGTATCATTAAAATAATATCTCCTTATATTATTAAAATCTGTACGCATCTGTCTGTCTGTGAGAAATGCCTCGTCATCGGTAAAGTTCCGGCGCTAATGGTCGCATCGACTCGAAACCGGTGTCGACAGACGCAGAATTTCTTCATCTTGACATCGCGATAATTCGCTAAGCGATGCGACCCTAATTAGCGGAGATATTAATTAAAATGTCGACCCATGTCTACCGAAAAATGACCCAGAATTCATGATTAAATGCTTAAAAAGCGACATTTTTTACGGAAAAAGTGGAAAATAAATTAGAAATATCAGTCGTATTGTTACAAACAAGATACCATTGGAAAGGGCTTTTTTTTCTCAATCCGATGGTGTAAACGGCTTTTTGATCGGACAATTATATTTTTTTAAATTAACTAAACTAAAAAAAAAAATGGTGGCAACAAATCACAAGCATTTTAACTTGGCAGACGATCTTGAACGGAAAGAAAAAACATCTGATGTTTAATGAGGTCACGTGTTTTTGTACTGGGATTAAAAATTGCATTTTTCTATTTTCTTCAATTTTTCAAAATTCGCACATTTGAATTAGTATACAATCTTAACACCACAAAACAAACTTCCTGTTCAAATTTCATCGATTTTCGTCAATAAACAAAAGATTTACATTTTAATTGCAAATTAAATTTTATCTTTAAACGAATCACATTTTATCTGTCGAAAGAGGATGCGAGTTTTTATTTTTTTATTTACTTCTATTAACCGACAACCGTAGATAATGGAATTCGAAATTTCACCTGACTTACACGTTTTGAGGTGTCATGGCGCTGTAAAAATTTAAAATTTCAATATTTAAAATTCTAATTATGTTTAACTTTTTTTTTTTTTTTTTTAATATGTCATTCGATACACCTTTTAAAGTACGGTTGCATTATCGAAAGAGGAATTCGAGATTTCACCCGATTTACACGTTTTGAGGTCTCCTGATTAGGTTTTCTTTTGCATCGCAATAGTGGAATTCGAGATTTCAGCTTATTTACAAGTTTTGAGGTCTCCTGAATGGGTTTTCTTTTGTATCTCAGCTACTAATTAAAGTGTCGAAAGTGGAATTAGAGATTTCACCTGATTTACACGTTTTGAGGTGTCCTGAATGGGTTTTCTTTTGTATCTCAGCTGCTAATTCAAATAATTTCATAAGTAATACATCATTTGAAAGCTTTGTTGATTTGGGATCGAACAGTGGAATACAGAAATTTCTACCGCCAGATGGCGCTGTAATATTTTCAAATTTCAATATTTCAATTTCTAATCATGATTAAATTATTTTTAATACATCATTCGAAAGATATTTTAAAGTTCTTTTATATTATCGAAAGTTTTCAGCAGATTTACACGTTTTGAGGCGTCCTGATTAGGTGTTCTTTTGCACCTCAGCTAATTGAGTAAGACCGTTCAAAACTGGTATACGTAGGTTTATTAGAAGGGGCTGAAAGGGTGGGGATGAAATTGGCGTGCACCGCACGCGTATCCCCTAATTTGTGCGAGCGCAGCGCGCACGGGACTGCGCTGCCGAAGGCAGTGGTGACCCAGTCCGACTTTTTAACCGATGAGAAATAATTTTTTTAATTTTCTTTTCTTAAGAATAAAAATTTGATTTGAGAAGAAATATTTGCGCGCAGTGCACATATACCTTCACACGTGCGCGCGCAGCGCGCATGGGTCTGCGCTGCCGAAGGCAGTGGGGACCCGGTGTGAGTTTTTACCCGATCAGAAATGATTTTTTGGGGGGGGGGGCACGAAGGGTCAGGGAAGGAATACGCGCGCGCAGCGCGTGTATCCCTTAACTTGTGCACGCGCGCGCGCACGGGACTGCGCTGCCGAAGGCAGTGGGGACCCGGGACGACATTTTACCCGATCAGAAATAATTTTTTTTTAAATTTCTTTTCTTAAGACTGAAAGTTACTGTTAGTGATTCATTAATTACAGTGATTCATTTGAAAATACTGACCCGCTAGCGGGCGAAGCTCGCTAGTCATACTATTAAAATCCGATTGTATGTATGTCCGGCTACCTACTCTTAAACCGCTGAACGTGGGAAGACCCGAAATTACACAAGGATTCCCAGTTGGCCAATAAAATTAAATTATTTATGTTTGTCAAAATGATATCAACATAAAACCTAAAGGGTAAATAAGCGGCACAACGTATCGCTAAATAAATATATAATAAAAATCCGCCTACAGTAGCGCCAACTGCCTGAAGTGATTGGACGGCTAAATACACCAGCGGCAGTGAGATTAGAGAAAACTTAAAGTCCAAGACTTTTGTAATCACTGGAAACAAGGTTCTAAACGATTTTAGAGAAATTTTATTTATTTATTTATAGTTTTTATTTATAAAGCGATAAAAGATGGTGATTTATTTTTTAAAACTCATTTAAATATGGTAACTAGTGAAACGGGTTAAGCCTGCTGGTAATTCCGGCATAGTTTTCTTAAATTGAACTAACATTATGGATATTTTTGTTTCATCCGATTTTTTCTCTTTAGCTTGTCTTTCAAGCGGAAAAAGGACGAAAAGATGATTATCGAATGGCCATTGATGACATTATCATAAAGAACAGTGCTTGTGGAGCTCCTGCTAATTGTAACTTTAACAGTGATTACTGTAGCTATTTCCTGAATGACACCTCCGACTTTGCATGGCTGCTTGGAACTGGAAGAGTTGTGAACACACAGCTGATTAGCAATTCTCCTGTAGACAATAGTGTTGAAAACGGTAAGTGTGCGTGCAATACTGTAATTTATGTGGAGAATAAAATTGCATTAACCTTAAAATTTTGCAGTTGTTTTAAAGATATTTTTCTGACAGGCAAGGTTAGTATTACCATAGCCTCCTAAACTAGATGCCTGTCGCGTTGCACGTAAACTTGGCAACAGTTCAAGCGGTAGACAGCGCCACCTGGTACAGATTGCGCGATT
Organism: Salticus scenicus; assembly: GCA_963930645.1. Classification (NCBI taxonomy): domain Eukaryota; kingdom Metazoa; phylum Arthropoda; class Arachnida; order Araneae; family Salticidae; genus Salticus; species Salticus scenicus. The sequence continues at coordinate 247,544,781 of OZ005653.1, forward strand.
TTTTTACTCAACTGTCTCCAATAATTTTAAGAAGTGATACATTATATATACAATCGACGTTTCTTCGATTCTATTCGCCTTTTATGTATACCAACTCGCACTTTTAAAAATTATTGGGGGCTCTTGAATAAAAACGTCATGCAATCTGTACCAGGTGGCGCTGCCTACCTCTTGAACTGTTGCCAAGTTTACGAGCAACGCGACAGGCATCTAGTTTAGGAGGCTATGGTATTACATTCTTGCTGATTAATAATAAAATAATAATAATAATAATAATAATAAATAAATAAATAAATAAATAAATCTGACAAACTTATTTTAAGTAGATTGGAAAGTTATTAAAAAAATGTTTTTAGAAGAAAAATTCTTTTACAAAGATGAGGGTATTGGTGATATTAAGGTTAAGGTCAATTGGTTGTGAGAGGGTGCTAAGCCTGGGTGATGTGTCCTCTGAGGAGGGGAGGGGGCTTTCTAAGGTCTTCTTTTATTACAAAGACTTTCATATTCAAATTGATTTTTAAAATATAAACTGCACAAAAAAAAAAAATTGATCTTTTGAAATATAAATATATGAAATATATATATATATTATACTTTGACAAACCGATTTTTATTTATTTA